>WBNO01033424.1:0-178605 GCA_013400575.1 Peucedramus taeniatus
TATATATATGGAAAATCTATCCTCAGGAGAAAGCACTTGCTTTTCTCATGGAACAAAAGACAAAGAGAAATGTTTTTGAAAAGACCTGGATGAGTTCATAACTCAGGGATGATAAGACCAAAGCTGATGCACGTGTAATTTTGGCACTTATTAATAGGTAATATTTCTGATTAACACTGTCTCTGTATTGTTAGAAGTTATCTGGATAAATTACTTCAGAAATTCTGTAATTCTATGAAATTCCATGCTGTTCCTTTTGCACCGAGTTTTTGTAGGTATTTTGAAGTCAAAGACCCAGAGACACAGAAAACTTTAGGCTTTTGATTATCAACAAGGGCTTTTTGATCTTAGAGTGACCCTCAGAACTGAAAACAAAAGTTTCTTTGCAAAATGTGAACAGAGACATCAAAGGTCTCTGAAATGCAGGGATAATAAGGTCCAGTATGTAGAAATCCCACATTCAAACAAAGGGAAGATGTGAGAAGAGTTAACTGGATGTGATTGTACAGAAATGCTTCATGTCTGCTGTGTTTTCTGTCAGGTTTAAATGGGTTTTGTCACTTTGATAAGCTTTTCCAAGGGAAAAAAAAGTGGAGTCTATGAATAAATAGCATTAGACCATGGCTATCAGGCTATGGCAGGTCATTTAGCAACTGAGAGGCTCCTCTTTTACTTTTCCCACTGATCATGTTTTGTCCTGAATTTAATCTATCCTCAAAGGAAGAGCAACCCACAACCAAAACCACTTTTTCTTGGCTGACTTCAAAACTATCCACAGGAGGAGAATTCATAGGCCACCTACTCAAAGATGTGTTTTTGAGCACCTTCTAAGAAATTTCAGTTCCTTAGGAAAATACCAAACGCTCCAAGTAAAAAACAGACTATTAAAAATTGCTCCTGAATTCTGGCAATAGCGGAGTGTTAGTTGAAAATTTCTCAAAAAAAAAAAAAGAAAAAAAAAAGGCAGGGAAAGGAACCAGGTGATCCATCTCCTAAAGTGGAGGATTGTAAAGCAGCCTGGCAGGATGGATTCTTTGGGGTAGTGGCCAACTATTTGTGCCATGCTGTTTCCATTTGAATGAAAAATCAGCCACCTCACAGACTCTGATTGTCCTCCACATTCAGTGCTGTGGCTGAAGCAGAAATGCTTCTCTCTTGAAGGTTCCAGCACAAAATGGAAGATAAAACAGCATTCATGACATAAAATTGAATTGTTAGCCTGCATAAATACACTCAGTACTTAGGAAGCTGCTGCAAAATGCTGACAATGACTGTGATTTTTCTGCAGAATGGTGGGATTTTGGCTGGGGTTGGGTTATTCTTGCAGTGATGTAAGATCATGGGTCACCTGCTCTGTCACTGGTAAAATCATCAGGAAAATTTACCCCAATTTTTTGGGCACCTTTTGCTGAGTACAGGGAGGCTCTGCAAGTCCTATACACACAATATAAGAGCACAGATCAAATATTTATTGGCTGCTACACACAGCAGAATTCTAAGCTAAATATTACTCAGCCAAGCATTAATAGAGTCTGCCCTGTGCTGCCTTGGAGGTTTTCAGGCAGGTGGGGAAAGGTTCTCCTTCATTGCTCCTTGGAACAGGCTTCCAGCTCCTTGTGATTGTTCTTTTCCTGAAGATTTTTAGCAAACTTTTCACAGAGATATTTGTCAATGCCCAAATCTTTGAGCTGTATCTTTGACTCCAGGGGAGGAGATGAAATCCTGCAAGAGTGCTGGGAAGAGGAGCAGGTAGGAAGGTTGAAGGGCAGAGCTGGTGATGGAGATTTCAGTGAGGGAGAGAAGGGATGTGGGCTTGACAGCAGCAGGAATGGAAGCAGAAAGACAAAAATAGTCAATACAGAGCCAGATACTTGGTGGCTAGATGAAACCTAATGAAACAGGGAAAAAATTCAAGGCTTTTTCAAGCAGCTCCTTTTTCCCCCCAGGGAACTGGAGAGTGAGCCCAATGATTAATTGTTTCCCATGCAAATCAAACAAAAACAAGATCCATCCTCCTACTACATGATTTTTATGAAATTTTATCTTATGGCAGCTTGGACCATTTTAAATTTTCAGCTCAAAGTTTCATTAAGGGTGAATTTGGTCCTTTGTGTCTGATACACATCACAACATTCTTCTGTGGACTTCACCTCAGGCTTGTGAGGACTTTGCTGCTTATTTCTGAGCACAGCAACTCAGCTTGCAGCTCTGGACAGTCACTCACTCTCCTAATTTCAATAATTGCTTAAATTGCATCCTAAAACTGTCTAATTTTAAAACTCTGACAACTTTTTGTAAAAACTGTAAATACACTTCACTTCCATGCAATATCAGTGGATCAGGGAGATGGGGGTTTGGATAATTTTTGGCTCTTTAGTATTTTTAAACTGCTGGTTCATCCCCTGCAGCTGCCTTGCATTTTATAGGTGCACTAAATTTGTTGACCGGGAAGGGTTGTTAAACAATAGACTGTGATAAAAATAGTTCCCTTTGCTGACATTCTATGTTTTTTCTAAAGTAGCTCCATAAATTACATCAACAAAACTACTTGCACTCATTTTTTTTTTTCTAGCATTTGAGACAGGTAAACTGAATTGTCTTTGTAGGACCAAGAGCAAAAAGAAGCACATACAAGTGATGGACCTGGTAGTTATTCAAATTAAATACCCCTTTTCTTGGAAATTTGGTTGTTTAAAGACACTTGATTTCTCACACCACTGTTCTGGAGCATATACCCAAGAAACTCTTACACAATATCCTTCCTACAAGGTTTTTGTAGAGCTTGACCCCTGAATACAATTAACAAATTCCTGTATGAATTTCAGGCTGAATGAATTAATGTGATGTTTGATAAGTGAACTAGAAACATTATCTGACCCTGGTGTTTCTGTAGAAATTTCCTTTTCTGGCAGGGTTACAGAAACTTGTGTGTATCATATGTGGTGTGAAATTTTATTGAAATGAAACTTTAAATGGTATCATTTAAACAAGAGATAAGCATTCAATTACCTTGATCAAAGAGGTCAGAGAGGAAGCACCATGAGAGATGCTGACAATTTCAGTGGAAGAAAGGTAAAGGAGAAAATATATTCTCCTGAGTCAGGGAAGAGATTACAATAGAGAGAGGAGTATTTAGAGAGCAGGCAGTGTAAGGAAGCTGATAATAATAAACTGTATCATAACAGGCAAGGTCATTTGGAGAAACAACTGCCTGATTATCCAGCTAATCAGAAGAATCAGCCAGGCTCTCTTACCTGCCTGTTCTGCAGCTCCATACAAGGACAGACTACCTGATAATAAAAGTACCATAATTGCATGGCTACACTCCTGTCTTCCAAGCCTTATCCTTCAGATTGGAGGTGTGAGGTCAGAAAGATGATTGCAATTGTAAAAGAGGAAGGACAGACAAGAACTGGGTGATGAGTCTTACTTTGAGAAGCTAAATGCTGGGATTTTTGAAATGTTTGTATACTCAGGTTTCTCTGCCTACAGTGAAAAGCTGTAAAAATTCCAGCCCCAAAATAACTATATTAGTGAATCCCCTTTTCCCCTTCTATTTGGTTTGACTTCTGAAATGCATTTTTATGGCCATTTTTCTTTGTGTACTTTTTCCCCTTCCAGCTCACAGCACTGACCAAGTAGATCTGTTAATGTTCTCTAACACAAACCATTTAAACATTCTGATTCAAATCTCAGCTTCTATTGGAGTTACTCTTTAATATCTTCGTTCTTAACTCAGGAATGTGAAATATTCCATTATCAGCTAATGGTTTATAAATACTTAAATAGATACTCACTGAGGATTTCTCCTCTTTGGATACTATCAATGTTAGATGAATTATTGCTCATCTTATTAATCATAGTCTTAGTAGCAGTGTGCTAATTAATGATCCAACAACTCACTTGCTTCTCATAAAAGTCCTTCTATTAATGTAGAATATGAGCAAATTATCAGGTTCCATCTAATAGAAAACCAACAACCAATAAATTAAATAAATAAAAAAAAGCTAAAAAACAAACTAAAATCCAAAACCCTGGAAAAAAGAGAAGATGTTTGAGACATTCAGACTCTGTTCATCTGCTGTTCTTTTAGTTTTGCCTTCTGTTTATGTCCTTTCCTTAGAGTACTTGAGCTGTGGCATCCAGACAAAATCTGCTTAATTTCAAAAGGCAGTTATGGATATACACAATTTGATAGGTTTTCTTGAAATGCTGTCCTTTGTTCTGAGGATAAAAAAACTGCCTCAGCTTGTGTACATAGTGTGGGAAGGGGGGAAAAGTTGACAAGATGAGCTCATAAATCAGTGATGATGAGGAGGAATCTGTCATCGGCTCAGCTGAATTACAAATTGAAAACAGCAATTTCACAGTTGTCAAAAAGAGTATTAATTATGCCAGATTTCCACTTATGTGGCCTGGCTTGAATTTTTGTCATTATTTTCTTAAGATGTATGTATATAAAGATGGTTTAGTGATACATTACAGTAATTTAAGGAATAAATCCACTTTATTTTCCCAATGTTGTTTTCCTGCCCATGTAATACCATCTCTGTATGAGTCACCCACCTTAACAGTGGTTGTTAAAATATGTTTGATTCAAAATTTAAAGACAATTTTGAGCTCTTTATTTATTTTTCAAGAGCACATGAAAATTTCCTTTGAGCTTCACCATTGTCTCATTCCCATTACATTGTGAAAGGAAAGGAGAGCAGACCACACATTATTTGTCAGGAGTGTCTTTGCTGTGCCTTGGCTTCACAGCTTTTTCTGCTCCAGTGATGAAAATTGAACATAATTCTCATATGAGCCCTCAGAGCAATGAACTGCTTCACCCTTCAGAGCAAAGAAACAGAAACCAATGTTATAGGAAAAAAGATGTTAAAAAGCTATTTTTGGAAAAGTAGGTAAGTGCAGCTGAATCAGCCCCTCCCTTCAATCAGCTCTCAACAGTTTGCTTGGGAAGATGCTGGAATATTACATTTGGCAATCACTGCCTCTCTTTAAGGCTCAATAATGCTCGACATTGACATCCTGTCATGAAGAATTAGTTCAAGCATTGGATCTGGAGCAACTCAGGAGGATGTGATATGTATGTAGGTGTTTGAAAAGCATGGATATGGGAAAAAAAAAAAGAGAAATTGTTGAAGCTGATTATGTAACTCTTAGTTCCAGTGGTTTGTGAGAGAATGAAATGAATATAAGGAGGATTAAAGCTGAAAATCCACAATGTCTTGACTAAGAGGGTCAAGACAAATATGAATTTACTCCAGCTCAGTGAACATAAAGAGTAAAAGTCCCTTGACCAGTTTGCCTTTAGATAAAAGTAATGTCCTTGTACTGGAAGAAGTAGATCTGATGCTGAAGTCAATGAGATGTTGTTGCCTTCTCTGAGAACTGTATAAGACTGTATAAGACTTTGCAGATGTCTCCTGGTATGTTTTTTTATGCATCTATGAAAATTAACTGTTTTAGTGAAGACTTCCTTATAGGAGGACATCTCTTACCAAATACAACTTCACAATTTTTAAGGTAAACTTAGCAATAGAACAAAACTTTTAAACTTTCAAAGTCTGAGATTCAAAACAAAAAAGTCTTTCAGCTGGTACAGGGTCATGGCACAATGACACAGAGAAAGGGAAATATTAAATAGCCTCCAAAAGTCCCAGCTACACCTGTTCTCTTTGACTCTGTCATTGCATCAACTCATTAATGACACTTAAAATCTGAGGAGATAGTGGTTTTTCCAGACTCCACCTCTGAAAGGTAAAAACATACATAATTAGTTTCTTCTGCTTAATTAGGGAAATAGCCTCTCAGGAATTTAAGGCAATCTTGCTGTAGAACAGATTTTTATTGTCTTCTGTATATACCATCTTCTTTTCCCAAAAGCCATCAAACAAAAAGACAAAAACACTGTGGTGAAATTATATTTTTGAGATGCTTCTCCAAACTTTGAGATTGCATTCACTTTCCTTGAAGGGTGATGTGTCTTCGTCTGGTCGTTCAGACATAAAAATGGAAACAGTGCTAAAAACCAAGTTGGGATTCCTTTCTGGAGGGTTAAACAGATCATTTGTCACTGAAGTCTTGTTAGTTTGGCTGCTGGCAAGTCAGAAAGAAAAATGTTTTAGCAAAGCCATCTAAAGATCCCGATGAAGGGGCTTTCAGCAGCAGCATTATTATCTGCTAGGGCTGAAATCTCTTTGGGATCTTTGCCATTCCTGACTGGGGATCAGTGCTGGGCCTTCACCAAAGCTCTGTGTTTGCTAAAGGCAAAACAACAGCATCAGTTACATTAAAATAGATAACTAATGAGGGACTAAAGGAAGTATTTTGTCTCTGTCCTTTTAATAGAAACTTTTTTTCTCCTAAAGGCTCTCTCTCTTCACTGCATCTGTATTTTTAGCACGGTGGGCACACTCTCTGCTGGTAAAATTAGTTCTAAGAGCTCCAGAAGATGCTGATAAGTATTAACTACTTAATAATATTAAATTATTGTAAATGCAATACAAGAAATTCAAGGAATTCTTAGGATTAATCTTATCTCTCTGATAGTGAGTAGCATGGCTGGAACAGAAATATCAGTCAGCATGAATATACATATCCATCTATTTATCTATTTATATAGTATTTATAATCTTATATATACACTTATATATGAGGAAGGAGAGAGAGAGGTGCCAGGGGGAAGATTATTTATGGGTCTTAGCCTGCCTGTGCTAAATCAAACACTAAAGATTCAAGGCCAGGCAGTGAATTCATTAATTCAGCTGGGGATTGCATTGGAATGAAGAGATGAACTGCTGCTTTTAACAGTGCTGGAGTGTCCATGTGAAATACAAGGATGGTTTATCCAAATTACTCATGTGGACTCACAAAGAAAGTGATTGGATTCAAACTCTTGGCAGTCCCTTTTCTGAAGTCTGAAAATGAGACAGTTAAAAAAGAATGTTCATAAAAAAGATATATTTAATCCTGAATATAGCAAATAAAGTTGCTGATGTTAGCTAATCAGCATTTCTGTCTGCTTCCACACAGGAATAATTTTTGGGAATAACTGTAATGGAAAAGTAAAGCTTAGGACATACCAGGCTGTGGTCACTCACACACATGTACAAAAAGTATCTCCAATCAGATAATCTTTAGCATTAAATCATATATATATATATATAAATGTTCTTGTTAATAATATGTGTCTAAATTATTTCTCTGGATTCATTTACGTCATGGAAAAGTTCCAGTGTTCACAGATCGAAGTATTACGTCAGTCTGGATTTAGTCAGAGATTTCATTAAATCCAGGCAATTTTTTCCTGAATTAGGACTGAACAGAAACTTCCTAAAGACCAGACTTTTCCAAATGCTAACTGTGATACAGCTTTAATGCTAAAGTCACGGGTGACAACAACAACAACAACAAAATTCACCATTTAAAAAAATAATTTATGAAATGTTACATTCAGAATGCAAATGAAGACACAAAGCATGTGCCAGAGAGATTACAGCCCAAGCAGAAACTGGAGCAAATGTCTGAAAACCTGATATTACAGCTAAACTTAGAAATTCAGTATATTTGGAAAGCATTCTAGCTTAATACGTGCTTTGAGTAACAGTGAGCCTTGAGGATGCAATGCATTTGCAGGAAATGTCTGCATGAAATTAGCAAAAAGAGAAGAAAAATACTTATAATAGATAAAAATAAAAAAATATGAGGATGTGGCTAGATGTGGAGAAATTAATCATAAATTCAGGTCTAGCCATGGGCCATAGATATTGAGAGACCCTTTCTGGACTGGTGCCATGAAGCTGTTTTTGCTTGTGAAAATGTGGAAGGGGATAAAGCTGGAGCTAAGAGAGAGAGACAAGGGAGAGATGCTGGTGCCAGGTCTGCAGAAAGACAGAATAGGATGGAACAAATAAATTCAGGCAAGAAAGGTGTGGAGGAAGAAGATGTTTGCATGGAAAGGTGCATAAGAAAGAACAGCCCAAAGTTGTGAGCCTTGCAAGGAAAGGGAGATTTGTGTGCACACAGCTGTTTAAGGCAGAGAGGAAAGATAAACACAGGGAATTTGTGATAAAAATCAGAAGTTTCTGAGAGATATCTTTGTGTGCATTGACAACTGGGGCTGATCCTTGGCTGGCTAATATCAGGTCTACAGCAAATCTCCTCTGGAGCCAGGCTGGGAGAGCTGGGGGTGCTCACCTGGAGAAGAGAAGGCTCCAGGGAGAGCTCAGAGCCCCTTGCAGGGGCTAAAGAGGCTCCAGGAGAGCTGGAGAGGAACTGGGGACAAGGGATGGAGGGACAGGACACAGGGAATGGCTCCCTACTGCCAGAGGGCAGGGATGGATGGGATACTGGGATNGAAATTCTTCCCTGTGAGGGTGGTGAGGCCCTGGCACAGGGTGCCCAGAGAAGCTGTGGCTGCCCCTGGATCCCTGGAAGTGCCCAAGGCCAGGATGGACATTGGGGCTTGGAGCAACCTGGGACAGTGGAAGGTGTCCCTGCCCATGGCAGGGGGTGGAATGAGATTGGCTTTGTGGTCCCTTCCAACCCAAACCATTCTGTGACTTTATTATATGTGAAGTCTCTGTTTGCCTCAGTGACCTTTGAATCAGGTCATTACAGAGATTTAGCTTTCACATCTCCCATCTGAATATTCATATTCTCATTAAAGCTCTCTTCCTCACATGTGCTTTGTTGTATTTTTTTTATTAAAACTGTTGAATGAAACCTACAACAAAGATCAGAGCTTAAAATAATATTTGGGATATAATTTAACCCTGTTATACAATGTCCAATGCTCTGATTTTGTTTGAGGTATTCTGAAGTTGGCTTTGGCTTTTCATAAAAGTTAATATAGTTCCTGTCACCTCTGTGATGTCTCTCAAATGTCAGCTTACTTGGGCCCCATCCAGAGGAAGCACTGCAGTGCTGTCAGGAGAGCTGCCATTCCCTGGGAGGGAGAAGAAAATGAAACCACTTCATATGACAAAAAAACCCCTCTCAATATACTTATAAAATAGTATTTTTAGTAGTGTCTTGCACAGTATATAATGGTTCTGATGAACAAATTATTTTCTGAAACAAAGTTTTCTTCAAATAATTTCTAAAAGTGTTTTCCAATATGGTGCATTTCCAGACTGCAGGTTGTGAGAGGAAGGACTTATTATTTTATATTGAACAGCCTTTACCCAGTTTAGGTCACTGTGAAGTGTATTTCTGGGTAAGGATATTTCTGGTTAAGTGCCTGGCTGAAATAGGCATATAAATTAACTGCTCTGCTAGTGCAAATGTATTTATGTGTGATCAGTTTAGATGAATGAGCTGCTTCACCCAAAGAAAAGTGGTGCCTTAAAAGATTGTGGTTTCATGTATACACAGTATTGCCAGAACTGAATTTTATGAATGCAACTGAGATATTAACAAAACACAGACTACACTGAGAAAAAAATATATTTTTTCAATTACTAGTAAGTGTGGATATGCAGAGCTTCAATATTTATTCATAAGAAAGCAAGACCATAAAATCACAGAATGGTTTGGGTTGGAAGGACCACAAAGCTCATCTCATTCCACCCTGTGCCATGGGCAGGGACACCTTCACTGTCCCAGGCTGCTTCAAGCCCTGTCCAGCCTGGCCTTGGACTCTTCCAGGGATCCAGGGGCAGCCACAGCTTCTCTGGGCACCCTGTGCCAGAGCCTTCCCACCCTCACAGGGAAGATTTTCATCCCAGTGTACCAAATAAACCCACCCTGTGGCAGTGGAAGCCATTCCCTGTGTCCTGTCCCTCCATCCCTTGTCCCCAGTCCCTCTCCAGCTCTCCTGGAGCCTCTTTAGGCCCTGGAAGGGGCTCTGAGCTCTCCCTGGAGCCTTCTCTTCTCCAGGTGAGCACCCCCTGTCCCCATATCAGAGGTGCTCCAGCACTTTGTCATCCTAAATATCTTACCTTGCTCTTCTTCCCTTGTATCTTTACCTAACAAAATATGCATTTTATAAAAAGAGTTAACAAAACCAGTGTGCAGTGATTCTTTGGGGGAGGTGTCAGTGAGTTACAGTGCACCATAACCTGTTCCTGGGCCAGCCAGATATTCTAAGATATTCTAAGATATTCTAAGCAGAATATATCACCCCAGCACACTGGTAAGAGCACTGCTGAATGCTGTGTCTATTTGGGGTACAGACTTCAAGAAAGCTTAAGTCTAATTGAAAAGGAACATAAAAATAATGATCAAAGACCTAGAAAAAATCAGATCTATGAGAGGAGATTGAATGAACTGGTGTTTTGTCTGGAGAAGTGAAAATTGCACCCATTTCTCCTCCAGGTCCTGAACGACAAAAAAAAATGTTGCTGCAAAGTGGAATAGAATAAACAGGTTCCATTTTGCTACTGGATGGGAGAAATAGTTCTGGAATAACATTGCAGCAGGAAAGGTTTAGATTAGAATTAAGGACAGTGTAATAGGAGTAATGAGAATACAGCACAGAAGGATTTTGCCTGAGGATGCTGCAAAATCCTTATCAGTGGCGGGTGTTGATAATAGCCACATTTGTCAAGAATGATACAATTGATTTTGACTTTTTGCAGGCAAGTAAGCTAAATAGATTCTTAAAATGCTTTACATTATTTTCTTCTGTCATTTTAGCTTCTGAATAACAATGTTTAATAGACTTGTATGCAATATTTTAGAAATGAAAGTATAAAGACATTGCTGAATTAAGCTGTTCCATATCTCTGTTGTCAAACCCATTTGGAATTGTTAAAATTTTAGTCCTGCTCTGAATATGAACAATCTGAGTTAGTGATGCCCATTCTTTCTTCTGGCAATCTTCCTTCTTTAAACTGAAATAACAAAAATTCTTGGAATGAAAGCAACTGAAAAAAGCAGGGATCAAAAATAGTCCAATTTATAAGCTAGGAGCTTAATAAAATAAACCCAGAGATTTAAAGCTCTGTCCTACTCTACCTTGATGTTATATATAAAACAGGGAAATAGAATAAAGCTGACAGCATGTCCTTGTTTCAATCTCCAATTACACTTTATTTTCAAAATCACCAAGCAATGGTCTGTCTGTGCTGTCAGTCAACAGGAATTTCCATTACCTTGAAGACCAGCAGTGTTCAGTCCATCCAAAGTGAATTAGTGACAATAGATGGATGCACTTCCAAGGAAAAATGTGACTTTGTGCCCCTCTGAGTGACACCAACTTTTCTATCAAACCTTGATCTGAGCTTCTCACTATAGCTGCCCATAGACCTGCTGGAGGGCTGGTGGCCACTCAGGAATTTCATCCCTCAGAATCCCAGCACAGGACTATTGTCAGTCCCACACCAGGTTTATTGTCAAAGTTAGATGTTCCCTGAAAATTCCCTTAATTCAGTTGAATGATTTAATTACGTGTCAGTTTGTGTGCTGTCAGAAACTTGTGAATATGCATGCATGCACATATAAATTTCACTTAAATATTTGTGTGTGTAGATTTCTTTAAATTAAGAAAATATTATGAGATGGCATAAAGAAGAAGGTCTTAATTTTTTGAAGTAGAATGCAAAATTCCTAAAAAGTAATATAATATTGACAGTTATTTGGAGGAGTCTTAATTCAGTTCAGTTGCAATAAAGGATTAAAATGCCAAAATTCTAGGCACAAACAGAACTTTCTTTGTCTTCTGTGCTGAACTATATTTACATTTAGCAAATGCTTTCTAATATGGAATACAAATCTCTTTTATTACAAATTGAGCTGATTGCTTCTCATCTTACTCTGCATAGAAGAGAAGACAATTGAACAATTTCTCTTACCAAAGACTTTAAAATCTTGTATCATTTTTCAGAGCCATTTATGTCTGGAATAGAGTTTCTTATCCTGTGAATATCATCTGATGCAGTTCTAGGGGCTGGTGACACCAGCCTTGATTGAAAGTATTAAATTAGCTGTAATTCAGCCATTTGATATGCTGGTGGCAGTACCTTATTACAAGGAGTTCTTTTTTCTGACATTAGGTAAATCTCTATTTTCAAAAGACATTACTTACCTACTTGAGGAAATTTCTCTGAAGTGGGGTGTGAATTTGGAGTGCAACAGTTGGTGAGCCTTGCTAGGAAAACTTGTATTCCACAATCAGTCAGAGCTAAAGGACCTTCCTGGAGGTAATTTCAGTTATTTTAGTGGAATTTGCTGTTGAAATTATGGCTGCTTCTGAAAGGAGCTGTTCAAAGTCACATTCAGCAGGCTGCTCTCCTCTCTGCTGGGGTGTGTCCTTGTGTGGCTCAAGACTGTTCCTTCTTGACTCTGAAATGTGAGACCACTCATTTTCTGTCCATGCAAGGAAATGTGTCCAGAGCCCTGGCTTCACACTCCCAAGGATCCTCCAAATATCTGGGGGGAGCTGATACTCCCTTGCCAGCATAATTCTGGAGACACTTCACTTATCTT
Source organism: Peucedramus taeniatus (assembly GCA_013400575.1). Lineage (NCBI taxonomy): Eukaryota > Metazoa > Chordata > Aves > Passeriformes > Fringillidae > Peucedramus > Peucedramus taeniatus. The sequence goes on from WBNO01033424.1 coordinate 12,436, forward strand.
TGAAAAATCTGAAGTCAGACAGCTGAATACACAAATTTAGCAGAAACTTCCAGAAAAATGAAGGCTGTAACATCCCTAGAGGAGTAGAAACCTTCTGGATGAACCAGACTGTGATCTGAGAATCATGTCTCTTAGTTACCATGGCAGAAGTAAAACAATTTTTTTTCTTCTCTGATAGCATTGATGTTTCAAATCTGTAACCTCTTTCACAGAGTTCTAAAGAAATGGTCTAATCACCAGTGTTTGTGTTTTATTAGCTGTCTAATAAACCAAGGTAGCCCCTGACAGTGAAAGAAGAAAACAGAGTTATTGAGGAGCACTGCATTGATAGCTGAGAATTAGAGATAGGTGGGAGATTTAGCCAAGCCCTTGATGGAGTGATGTGTCTGAGGAAAAAAAAAATAAAGTCTGTCTCCAGATCTCTCCAGACGTGCTCCAGTTTAATCAGCATCAGCCATGCTGAGCTCCCATCTGTGGAATGAGGCAAAGGGAAAGGCTCCAGAACCAAAGAGGTTCTGGTTTCTCTGAATCCTGGTGTCCTTGTCAATCTTTTAGATTCCTGTGGTAAACTCAGACTTGGAAATTAACTGAGCTGAGCTACCAACTTCTAGACCTGGGACAGGTCTAGAAATAACCTTTTGGCTGTGAAAGCCTACACGGAATGGGAAGATTGCAATTTATGCTCAATTAGCTTGGCTTCTTCCAGGGCCTCTGTGGTGAGGGGTGAAATCAACTCACCTAAAGATTTTGTGGTTTTAGACTTTATTGCCACAGCAGTTCTAGGCCAACCTCCATTCCATGGGAAAAACCATGTTTAGACTGGGAGACATCCCACTGTTCATGTTAGATGGGAGCAGCAATGCCAGTGGCACCTTCTCTTCAGTGACCCTGGGTTTGTGCTCTGCCAAAAAGTGTCACATCTGAAACAGCAGTGACAGAACCAGCCCAGCAATATGAGCCACCAGTTTGTGAAAATCCATGCAAGCTTTGACACTGAGCACTGAATTCAGGTGTAGAGAGTTGGTGCTTTATTAACCACCTCTACTGTATTTAAAGCTCTGGTGTCTAAAACTGGGATCCTTGCCTGTGGATCCTCCTACTCCTTGGCAAAGCTACAGAGTCAAGACTGTGTATCTTGATATAGGTTTGTGGCAAATGCCAAATGTGTTCCTGCCTGGTTTTGTCATGTCAGCTGCCATTCTGCCTGAAGAACTGTTGAGGAAATGAGGCAGATTTTGACTGTAAAATGCTGAATTGAGTTATCATGCCAGCATAGGTATCCTTGTAAGATAAGATTAACATAATTAAGAGATTAATACTAATTAAGATCATTAAGATTATTAGAGATTTAAAGACATTAAGAGACTGGTATTTATTTTAAAGGAGGCATGTGCTTTATGATACATTTATGTTTGTTCACTTGCATTAGGATGGATTCAGTACAGGCTGAGTTTGTACATAAACCTTTACAGAGCACGGGATTTTCCCATTACCCTTCCCTTGCTTCTTGATTCAATCCTGTAGTGAACTGAGGGCTGAAAATAAGATGAGGTTTTTGCTGTCTCAAATAGTCTGAAAGTTTTTTGTAAAAATTATTCATCTATTGCGCTCTTGGCATTTTTTCCCAGCTTTCCAGTGACCTTTCTGGCTTCTGCTGGCCCTGCTCAGAAAGTGCATGCATATATGATGATCTTCAAAGGTCTTTCAAGGGATGACAGACTTGACTGTGACATGTTTTCCTGTCCCAGATTTCCTAGGAGGCATCATTTAATTGTTAGCCATGTTATTATGTCTCAAAGTACACAGCTGTCAGTATCTCTTTTGTATGGAAATTAAATATTTTAGGTCTTGAAATATGCAGTTTGCTTAATTTTGTGAATGTCACAGCACTCTGGTATGAGCTAAGCAACTTAGTTTGTTTTCTGGTAGTCACAGGAAGAACACAAAAATGATTTAGATAAAATCCTATTGCTCTGATCAATCCAAGGCAAGAGGATCAATGGGCAACTTCTGAAGCTGAACATGGAGATTAACATTTCAGTTAATCTAAGCAAGTCTCCAATCCTGTGCTATAAATAGATGAGCATATAGTGCTTCAAAAATACAGACTTACTCCAAAAAATATGTTTCTTATGAAGAAAATCAGGGGAAAAGGAAGGATTTGAGGCAGCAATGCTGTTTTCTAAGAGGTTTAAAACCCTCTACATTATTCTCCATTGTCCTTCTTGCCAGTGTCACTATGAAGAGACTTTTCCTTCTGGTTGCTTCAGTGCTCTCTTTTTGCTGTGTAGGCTGTTCCTTTGTTGGCTCCCCAGGTTGTCCATATTTGAAATCACAAGCAGAGCAATAGGCCAGGCTGAGAACTGCTGCTTCATATGTTTGGTGTCACAGCTATTTAGACACTTGCAATTTCTTTCAATTACCCAGTTTTATTGGAATCTGTTACTGTGGTCTGCTAGCCAAAACAAGGACTTCACTAAAAAAAATAATAAATTGCTGGCTAATATTATTTGCATGGTAATTGCTTTGCAGTGCCTATTAAATCAATGTTTCTGGCACAGCTCTGTGATAGCAGTAGTACAGATATTAATATACTATGACAAAAAGCTTTTCTAATTTTTTTGTTATTTTAAATTAATTGCCATTTTCCCATGGGAGGGTCGGGTGGGAAATGGATCTGTTGTTACCCTCAGCTTGGTGGGATTATGATGAGGATCATTACATGGGCTGGGAATTCACTGATGTTTGCAGATGTTCAGGGAAACGTTTAATGGGACAGGGTCAGCTCTGTCACAGAGTTCTTGTACCTTTATAGCCCAGCTGATGGGCACAGGAGGAGAAAATCCAGGCTGTTTTCAGCTTGAAAATACCTGCTGACATGTGCTGTTCATCAGATGCCTGCTGTGCCTCCTCAGCACAGCTGATGTGCACGTGTGCTCCGAGTGCAGCACCTTCCAGCCAGGCTGGATTTACTCTGTGCCTTCACTGTGTGTTGAGCACACTCCCATCACTGTGACACATCCTGAGGAAATGGACTCCTGGCCATTCCATGCATAACAAAGGTTTTAGGATTTCCTTCTGGGATGTGCAGGCAAGAAATGAATGAGCCCCAGATAACTCCCAATGCAGGATGGATAAAGCAATGATTACCTTGTGGTTTGATCTCAGTTTAATTTCTCCCTCCAGAGTGGTGGTTACCTTGAGGATATGTTGTCTGGGATAATCTTGAGAACCTGACTGCATTTGTTAGATCTGCTCACAAGCTCCAGTTGGTTAAGTAAGCCTTTGGTAATATTTGGGATTGTGAAAAACAAACCTACAGGAACAACTTTTAATCTTATCATGGAATCACAGAATGGTTTGGGTTGGAAGGGACTAAAAAGCCCATCTCATTCCAACCCCCTGCCATGGGCAGGGACACCTTCCACTATCCCAGGTTGCTCAAGCCCCATCCAGCCTGGCCTTGGACACTTCCAGGGATCCAGGGGCAGTCACAGCTTCTCTGGACAACCTGAGGCCTCACCATCCTCACAGGGAAGAATTCCTTCCCAATATCCCATCTAAGTAACCCTGCCTTCTGGCAGTGGGAAGCCATTCCCTGTGTCCTGTCCCTCCATCCCTTGTCCCCAGTCCCTCTCCAGCTGTCCTGAAGCTCCTTTAGGCCCTGCAAGGGGCTCTGAGCTCTCCCTGGAGCCTTCTCTTCTCCAGGTGAGCACCCCCAGCTCTCCCAGCCTGGCTCCAGAGCAGAGGGGCTCCAGCCCTTGGAGCATCTCCATCCTCTGGACTCCCTCCAGCAGCTCCACGTCCTTCTCATGTTGAGAATCCCAGGGCTGGAGGCAGCTCTGCAGGTGGGGTCTCACCTGAGCAGGGCAGAGGGGCAGGATCCCCCTCCCCTGCTGCCCATGGGGGGCTCTGGGCTGGGGCACGTGCAGCTCTCATCCCCCAGCACCCTCACCTCCTTCTCCCCAGGGCTGCTCTCCATCATTCTGCACTCAGCCTTCTGTTTGAGCCGAAGATTGGCTCATTCTGGGCCAGGACCCTCCACCTGACCTCGCTGAACTTCCTGAAGTTCTCCCAGGTCCCCCTCTCATCCCATGGATCCCTGTTATGCAAAGTGTCCCACTTTAGACATTTCTAAGGTGCTTCCTACCAAAGCTCTTTTGTCTGGAGTGCATCGTTTCACACCAATATTTTTATCTGCTGTGATTTAAAAATGGTACTGGAAAGACACAATCACGCATTTTCTATATGATTTTTTTTTAAATGCTCACAGGAGTCACTGTAATTTGTAGCTAGTTTAATTACTTATTAGGCATATATAACTGCCAATCAATAATTTAGATACTTTTGGCTCACAAGCTTTTGAAAGGAGCTTGGTTTACGAAGAGTGAACAAATACACCATTCCATCTGTTAGCCAAACCACCTGGCACAAAATCATTTGAGGCATAATTATGTAGTTGGCAAGAATTAAAAAAAAAAAAAGTGATTTCTAGAGCTTTCATCCCGATTGATGCTTTACTTCGTAGTGATGGAAACCTGACTAATGCAGCAAGGACCAGTTCTTTTTTTTTTTTTTTTCACACCTCTGAATAAAATAACTTGTGTTCACCTTGCAGAAAATGCCTAACATGACAAATATAGGAACCAAGAGACAGGCGTGAAATAATCCTGAGCCTAATCATGAGAAGAGAATGGGAGCTGGCCTGTTCCTGCAAGCAGTTGAAAAGGTGGAGGTGCCTCATTGTCCTTTTAATCTCTGTAGGAAAAGACTTGGGACAATTTGGGAAATTATTTTTTTCCATCTTGGTGCCATTGCAAATGTTTTTTTCTGAGCTCAGGGTTTTACATGATTGCTACATCTGCAAATCTATTTTCCTATTCTTTCAATGACAGAATTCCTTCTTTAATCCTCTGGAAGCACAGAATACACACAGAAGAGACTCAGAAAATAATATCTGCCATGTACAGAAACTTGAATCAATTTGGTAATGGAAGAGTAAATTGCTTACATCATAATATACAAATCTTGAATAATCTGTTGTCTGACTATTTTTAACAAGCCCACATTATCAAGACATATTCAATATGGGTTTGTTCTTTAAATTTAACATGTGAAAAGTCAAAATTTGCCTTGTTTGTGATTTTACTCTCCAGTTGAACAAATTAATTATTCAAATTAAATTAAGGGTGCTCAACTCCATCTGAGCCATCATAGGATACAAGGCTGCATCTCAGATAATCAACAGGTAATTTCAGAATAATTTATAGAAAGGCAGCAGCCCTGCTTTAATTATTAAAATGCATACAAGAGTGCATAGTGTCTTACAAGCCTTAATTAAAAATACATTCTCAGACAATTTCTTTGCCAATCACCTGCAGAAAGGGTTAATATTTCTCCCTATCAAATACATAAATTTACCTGCTGCATCTTAAAAATCACTGCTAAAGGTGGCATTTGAAGCAAGGATTGAGAAAATTGAAGTGACGGAAAGATTTTTACAAGAGGCAAATATAACTCCTTGTGACTTCTCATCTGCCCTACAACAAGCACAGCCTGGTACACTGGAATTAATCAACTTGAGGATGCAATAGATGCAGCTGAAGGATGTTCACTTCTGCTCCAGGTTTCTTCTGTTTTCTTCCTTTCTTTTTGGGATAAAACGTGCAAGTTTAACAAAACACCCACTTCTGACCGAGTGTTTGGTGTGACCTCTTTGGTCCCCACATTCACTGAACAGAATTCCTTCGCTCAGGATTTTTATCCTGGGAAGCTGAAAAGGCAGAGGGAGGCCCAGAGATGGGAAAATAATCCTTATCTCATTTGCTTCTCCTGTGTTTTGCTCATGTGGAATGTGTTAGGAATTTGTTTACCTGAAGTGATGAGCCTTGATTGGGCTCTGGTGTGAGTTGTTTTGGTTTTTTGGCCAATGGTCACAAACTGTGTCAGAACTCTGGAAAGAGTCACGAGTTTTCATTATTGTTTTAGCCTTCTGTAAGTATCTTTATTCTTTAGTATAGTTTAGTATAGTTTTCTTTAACATAATATAGTAGTATAAAATAATAAAATAGCCTTCTGATCACATAGAGTCAAAACATCATTCTTCCCTGCCATGGAGGTCACTGATTTTTACAATATCACCTCAACCAGGGCTGAGCTCCTGCTCAGTGCTCACAGCTCCTCTCTGCAGCCCTCTCAGCGTCTCCTCTCCTCAGTCCACAAAGTGTTCCAGGGTAGATTGTTAAAGAATAGCAGCAGGAAATGGTCTGTTATATTGAATTATTCACAAAAAATTGTAAAAATGGGGATTCTTCCAGTTTTAGTGCATGTCCTACAGAAGACTGGGGAAGGAGTAAGTGACCAAGAAAAACCTCTGTGTGTGTTCAGAATGTGGGGATGTGAAGGGCTCACCCAGCCTCAGTTTCCCCAGGTGTGCAGGTTGGTTGGAAACACAGAAATTCAGTGACTGATTCATGATTAAAAATTTAAAAAAAAAAACATTACCACTGCATGATATGCCCTGTCCCAGATGCTGTTCCTAAAAAAGTATCTTTATTAATCTAAGAAGTTTTAGGGATGTATGTACCAAATTAGTTCCATGTTCCCATTTCTGTACAACTGTTCCTTGTTTATAATGCCATTTTTTGCATCAGTGATGTCTTGTCTTGTAAGTTCCAAATTTTATCTTTTTTTAACTTTTATGATTGTTCCTGATGCCAGGGTGTGCGTGGCCCCTGTCACACTTTGAATCCTCTTCTTGCAGGCAGGTAGAGAAAAAAAAAATCCATCTGCACAACAGCTTGTGCACTGAGTAATGACAAGAAAAAACACAGGAGTGCAGCAGGCAGTTTGATGAGGATAGAAAATAATAATATACGGTGAAGCAACATTAAATTGAAGGGGGAGTAAAAAATGATGGGTGTGTGCTTGTTTTCAAGTTGCTGCCCGGTGCTTTGGTGGGGATGGCCACTAGAGGGGGGGTGGATCCACGTTTTGTTTTCTTGCCGCTGTTTTAAGTCCGGTTTCTTCGCCTCCCTCCTCGCAAACTTTCCCAAATCATTCATCCTTTCACCTGACAGGAGTTTATCCTTATCTAGCACTCAGATCCTTTTCTAACTTAGCATTAACAGAATTTTCTAGCTGAAGCCATAGGAGTGATTTATATCGCACTATTTAATTTCTTGAGAGCTGTTCCATTAGAGATGCTATTGCAGTTTGCTTTTTTCCTCTTTTCTTCCCCTCTCTGCACTCTGGGCAGAGATTTCAATGCAATACCCTGGAAGACAGTTGTCCAATTGTTGCCTATAACTTAAATCACCAAGGCACAGATGAACAGTTTCCCTTATATCTTGTCTTTTGCTTTGTATTTGACAATTCAGAATTTCATCCATCAAAGCTTATATAAGCTTCAGCCTTTGGAAGTCCCTTTGAACATCCACACAATTTCCATTATTTTTCACAGTATAAATAATCTGTCATTTGAAAAATGCCATCTATTTCCTCATAGCTGAGATGATTCAGCAGTCCCGACCCTGGGACCCCACTGTGCTCCATTTTTTCCCTGTATGAATAAAAGGCCACTGTATTTTTGAGTTCCTGCCTAGTTTTCTATGACAATGGAGCTTGTCTTATTTATGAGAAACTGAATATCTTGTCAAAAGCTCTTCAAATGTCGAAATTTGTTGTTTTAAATTCCCTAGTGCTTTATACAGGCCTTCATTTCTCAGTTTCTAGTACCTACAAAAAATAGATCTGACACAGACTTTAACTTGTTTGTTTCAAGTTTGATTTTCCAAGACTTATTCATCAAATCCTCATTAAGAGTTTTCATTAGTAGCCATAGCTTGATCCTGTGCTAATGAAAAATGACAGATTGGGGCTGGAGTATCCTACATGGTGGGAAAAGAGAACCAGGGGGGAAAAAAGAGTTTTCAACTCTTATTAGGAAGGATACCCTGTGGAACTTCATAAAACTACTCAGGGAACTTTTTGGGAAGTTCTTCATTCTGCCAGCTAGAATAACCTAATAAAATTCCCAACAGTTGCTAGAATCAGAGAAGTAGGCACACAAAGCAATATAAGAAGGTTTGCTTCAGTCTAGAAGTGCTACCTGTTGAGAAAACAACTTTTGGCTTAGCATATTCCCCATGAAGCCAAAGCACAATCTCCATGGGTTCAGTTCTGTGCATGACAGCAGTAAAAAAGCAAAAATTTTTTTTAAATCTGCCAAAAACCCAATCATGACAAAGCCAAGATGAACACAGGAATAAGCCGAAGGTTCAGCTCTCTGGGACGTTGTGGGTTTCTGTTTCTCACTGCAGGTGTAGGTTTGTATAGGCTCATTTTGTTATTAGAAATCACCACAGAACTTTGTTATCACCTGGTGAGGATCAGCTGTGTTGGTTATCATCTAAATCTCCTTCTCATTCATCTGTTACAGGCACTGTCCCCTTTACAATTTTCCCCTCTAGTTTTTAGCAGTGATTTCCTCTATCCCACATAATCCACCTTTTTTTTCAGCTGGTGCTCTGTGCCCTCCACCTTCCTCAAGCACTGTCCCACACAGGGATTTTGTTTTGTGGGTTTTCCCCAAAGAGAGAATGTCAGCTGCATTCCTCCTGCTTGTTCCCTGTCTCCATGATTCCTTCATCTCTCAGGCCATAGGATGCACATCCAATTTATTAGACTTCAGCAGTTACATAATCAATTCATGGCATCCAGTTGTTGTTTGGGAATTTGATCTGACAGGAGCAGAGGGTTCTGGACTGTTTGGAAAGGGACTTACAGTGCAAGGGGAAGGTTTGTGAGGGTGGAGGCAGCTGAATTTGCTGGTAGAGAATCACAAAATGTCCAATATGGAGTGACATTTACATGGAATTAAGGTAAACATTTGACATCCAGTGGCCTCTTTAGCAGGAGGATTACAAACCTTTCAGCAGCAGCCACAAACTTGTTTGCTGTGGAAAAAAAAAGGCATTGGGAAATAATGTGGATCAGAGAAATAAATTTTCTGTCATTATAAGCTTTATTATGGAGCCAAGTTTAAAAAAAAAAAAGGAAAAAAAAAAGAAAGGTGGGGAAAAAATCCCTAGATGGTTTATCTCATTATTATTAACATTCTTTAATATTTACCAGGCTCTCTAAGCAATCCAGGCTGTCAGAGTGGCACTGGACCACAAAGACAGATCCAGGTTTACTCTTGGGAGCTCACTTTACCTCTCATCCTGCAAAGAGGGTTGATAGCAGACAGGTTTCAAAGGGCTGACAGTCGTGAAAAGACTCAAAACCTCAGAATTCAATAGCTGTGAACTGTTCTTGCAGTTTAGTTTGGGATTTTTGGAGTCTCCTCTTCCTCCTCCCCCTCTTGTTTTTTGATTCACCCTGCCTGTGAGGCTCTGGGAATGAAAAATGTGAGAATGGGTAAGAAGGGTTAAAAATTAGAGGGAAAGTATATATTTTGAAAGGTATTCAGAAATCTGTTTTCAGTTTGAGTGCCCCAGCTGTGAGGAGGATGTTTGCTCATACCTGACTGTAGCCACTAGGGTACAGAGGTGTGCTACTGCAGGAAGATCTGCTATACATGAGCTGCATTTTTTTTATTGGATCTGCCCTTAAATCAATTTGATGTGTCCATGCATATTTTTATAAATCTTAGATTTTACAAAAAAAAATTTCAACCCTCTCTCTGGTGTTATGCTCTCAGGAGAAAGGCACATAAGCAAAAAGGGCCAGATTAAAGTTGGTAATAAATGAATAACTGGGCTTAGTGTCTAATCACGTCAGTCAGAGAAATCTGCTGTGCTAAAAGTGATAATTCAGTGATGAAGTAGATTTTTCTACTTACCTATTGCCTTTGAAATCTTGGATTTAGTCTTTGTTAGCTCAGAAATTGAAGGGAATTGGTCATGTTCCCATAGCACCCGTGCTGAAAGACATCTTTCTGGCAGTAGTTACTGTGCATGGTGAGGATGTGAAGAACATGAGAGCAGAGAAATGATTTAAAATAAAAGTGCCTTAGCAGAATAGTAGGTGCTGTTTGCCAAGCACAGATGTGCATAGTATTAATCCTTCAGCACTGCCACCTATCTCTGATTTTTATCAGCGTTGTGCTTATTTGGATTCTTAGCAAGAGGAGAGATGGAGGGAAAGGTGAAAAGCTGGTGTTTATTTTCAGCTGAATTTCTTCTCTTGTGATGCAAATTTTGGACTTGGAGCTCAAACTCTTTTCAGTGCAGCCTCTTCCCTTTGACTGTCTCCCCCAGCTATCACCCCAGCAAAGGCCAGTAAGAACAGTAATTGCTTTAAAGCCTCAAGAATTGTGCCTGAATGCCAACAAGTGACGTGATCTTAATAAAAAAAAAAACAAAAACCACAAACCCAACAAAACCAAAAACCCCAAAAAACCCAATTGCCCTGTTCTCACGGAAATACAGATTTCATTGCAAATATGTTCACTTTAGAGCAGACAGGGTGCAATAAAATTACAGTGCTCTGCAGCATTCATCTCAGCTCTTCACAGCCACCCACCCAATTACAAGCTGTGTCTTGCCAGCAGAAGACTGTTGCTTGGTTTCTGTATTATTTTTATAGCTTTGCTTTCCTCCCCATAACTTTAGAGGTAGGCTGTGCTTACTCCTTTCCTTTCACCAGGTTTTTCTTCTGCTGTTAAAAAAAAAAACAAAAAAACAAATTGGCTGGTATGGAAAGTCTTTCGCATGGCTCTAAATGTGATTTGGTTTTTAATGTAGAATATGCTCTGAATAGATGTTTCTAATACCTTAATAGCTCTGGTTTATGTCAGTAATTATATGAAAGGTTAATCTTTAAATCACCAACATTTCCTAAATTCCTAATCAACTTCATGCTTGGAAAGGAACCCGCATAAATGCTCAATTTGTTAATATTAGACTGGGTTGGGCAGGTCAAGGAAAAGTATAACCTTGGTGCATAATGGTAAATTGAACACAGCAAAAATATCTCAGATCTGTTTGTCATTAGGGCTGTGAATGTGAAAGCTGACTATGAGTGTAGATATAATTAGCAGGAGAATCCGCAGTAGCTCAAGATCACCCATCCCTCTAGATGAGGGTTTAAAAAAAGAAAAAAATTGGGTAGAAAAGTCAGCTTTTCTAGCAAGTCACAGTGGAACTGTGACTAGGATAGCTAAGAAATCCAGCCCAAAAATTTGGTGGCAGAGGCTCAGTGCAGGAGATGAGCAGGCAGAGTGATGGATGAGGGGACTTTGTGCTCCCAGGGGACAGGGAGGTGGCGGAGGAAGGGAAATGACGGGGCTGCGGGCACGTGTGTTTGGGGATGCGCCTCCCTCCCTGCCCTGCTGGGAAAGGCAGGGGCAGAGAGAGATGCTGGGCATCTTCCTTAAATCCCTGCTGTTGTCCTTGCCACAGCCCGAACGTGGGAGGGGAAGGCATGGAAAAATCTCATTTCCCATGTGTGCACAGTGCCCCCCTTGCCTTCTCACCAGCTCTCATCTTCCCTTTCATCCCATCCCTTCACCCCTTCCTTTTCTCTCTCCTGCTGAATGGAGCTATTTAGTGGTGTACCCTCCTTTGCAGAAGCTGTTTCATCCCTGCTTGCACAGTTTTTAAAACTGCTTTCTCCACCCACCCTCAGTCTTGGTTTTTCATCTGTGCTACTTCTTTAGGTTACCCATCTTTACAAAAGGAAAAGGCAGAGGAATCCAGAAACACCCTGAGTTGGTTGCCATTACTCCAGTCTTTCCTCTTATCTTTTGTCTCCTCTTAATTTCATTATTATCACTGCTATTATTATTATAATAGCACTAGAAATGAGCTTCCTCATTAAACACTCCCTTTTTGCCATTCTGAATACCACTGTAGAAGCTGGAGGGGGGAGGAAGGGGGACTCAGAGAGTCCTTTTGCTGTTAATGCAGAATGAGACTCACACAAGGAACAAATGTAGTCCATCTCAAAAGCAAATGAGGCTTGTTTGGGTTTTTTTTTATCAGCACTGAAGAAAATTATCAAATAGACTCGTTTCAACTACCCCTCAATGCCTCAGCCATGAAAACATACAGAATATATTAAAGCAGACAAAAATACCCCTAGGGATGGTTCATGGTCTTTCTGTGGCACAGGTAGGCAGGGAGCTGGATCAGCCTGGTCCAGAGCATCCTTGCTGTGACCACAAGGAATGGGTCATCCCTTGGGCTCACCCCCTGCAGCACCCAGACATGGCAAAGGAGGGAATTGGCACCTTTAACAGAATTTCTTTGTATTTTATATTTTCAGGCCAGAAACAGAATGTGGTACATTAGCATTGATTCTGTGGTTTCATACCATATTTTTTTAAAAGTAGTACAGAAAGGAAGGAAAAAAAGGCAGAAAGGAAAATAAATCATCCCTTATATACATTCAAAGCATACACAGCAACAGTTCTTTCAGCACTGGGTGCACTGTGAGTGGGTATTGATGTTAGCAGCAAGAGAATGCATATTAGAGATCTGTAACACTGGTATTGCTAACCAGCTTCAGGAAGGGTAGTGCTTTTGCTTGCCTTTCACCCTGTCTTGTGTGCAAAAAGACAGTTAAATATAAAAAAATAATGTTAATTACCTAATTATAAAAGGGAGATTAGTCCTATTAAGTGGAACATCAAAAAGGGAATATTTAAAATATTTCCCTTCCTTTGATATTCCCCAAGCATTTCATGGACAAAACACTGTTCACAACTCACCCCAAAAGCATCTTTTTTTTCTTTTTTTCTTCCTTTTGATTTTGGAGCCATTTAACAGGCCAGAATAAGGGCATCAAAAGAGAGGGAATAATTTGTCTCTGGGCAGTTGTTGAACATGAAATTTGGAAGAAAGAATTAGGGAAAATCTGTCCCTGCAGTTGCTCTAAATGCAGTACAAATATAATAACTCTCATATACACCAATGCAAGTAGCCTGGAGCAGGATGAATAACTGGATTTGCAATAGCTGGATTGAAATGACATACAGGCTCTTTTATTTCTTTATTACCCACACATATTTCATGTAAATTTTCAGCCTGGATGTGGGCACCCTGTGGAGTGCCTTCATGCCACGTAACAGTAGTGACACCCTCTTTTCTCCAAGAAATATTCAGAGGGTGTCAAGATCTCCAGAAATCTTCTGGGGATCACCAGGAGGTTGTCTCTAGAAGGGATTACCCTTAGTAAAGATATCTGCATGAGGATTTTGAAATGCATCCTTTAATAAGGGCTGTGCTCTCCATGGAGGGATCCATCCATCATCCTGCTCAGGGTGGCAAGTCATTGGTGGGCATCACCTCTCTCCAGGAAAAGTGGCAACAGGCAAACCCCAAATCAGCTCTCACTCAAGAAATCACTGCACCTTCAAAGAAAAATGCTCTGTTCCATTTACTTGGACTGTCAATGCCAGATGCATGGAGCACAGAGGTGAATAAATTCCAAAGGCAGAACTGCTCACATCTTTGCAAACATAGCTGGAGGTTGCTAACACCAATAAACAGCAGGGATGACTCCAGAGGGGTGCAACCACTCGTGTGTTTCAAATACAACCCACAAAAATGCTAAAAATACACGGAAATACAACCACGGGATGATTGTTTGGTATCAGGCTTGTCTCAGGTTCACAGGGGCAAAACCATGACTGCACCAACACATTTCCTGATAGCAACAGGGGGTCATTATCAAAATAAAGCCAGTTCATCGTTTGTTTTACCATATGCAGACAGCATTTTAACAATCTTGGTTGATTTTGGAAGCTTCCTGGCAAGTGGCTGTAACCAAGTGCTGCCTGGGGGCTTGGGGAACACATAGCCCAGTCCAAAGTTAGAGAGCCAATTTTTCACAGTTAAATTCCCTATTGATTTCAGAAAAAGGTTTAATGGGGAAAATAAATATAGCTGGGCCCTCTGTTAACATGGCATAAAGTACTTTTGCTTCAAACATGGTCAGGAACCCAAAGAGAGGAGGGGCTCTGTACCTTCCCTCAGCCCCTCCTGTTGGGTTTGTACATGCACACTCAACCCCTCAGGTCACTTGGGAGTTTCAGGATGGATCAGGCCCTTGTGGGCTTGAGGCACAGAGAGAGAAATGTGCATTTGTTTAAAGAGAGAAAAGCCTGGGTTTAACAGTGCTTGCTTGTTTGAAAGCTGTGGGTGAATTTGCACTGGCTTTAGGAAAAAAAAAAGCAGTTCATTTTCATTAAATTTTCTGTGAAACTGTCTTCTCCCAGTACATAATCTCATTGCTTTCACAGATGACATTGTAGTCTCACTGAGTAAAAATTTTGATTATGAGGTTATTTTCATGTTTTCTAATACACAGTATGAGATGTACCAAATAGAGGAAAATAAGTTCTGACTCCTTAAAAACAGTTTCAGTCAGAAAAGAAATAAAAAATTCACTCTTTACATTTAAAATTAATGGCTAAAACCTGCTATGCAAGACAACAAATGATTCCTTCTGTGCCTGTTTTTCTGCTTTATAAGCCTGCTGTACCCTTGTAAGAGTAGATAGCACTTAAATGCAATGAAAAAGAAAAAAAAATGTGTTACATTAAAATACATGTAAAATTTTGGAATTGCTCCTCTCTTGGTGGTAACCTGAGGATAGAGAAACATGTACAAAGCATAGAAATGTCACCCAGTTCATTATCCATAACATTTTATTTGCATGTAATGCTGTAGGAAGAATATTTCAAGATGCTCTGCCTGATGTTATAAAACTCCCTCATCGTCCATTAGTGTGAGAGGAGCTGCTGAAAAGATCAATCGTTTGCTTGTTCACATTCTGGAATGAAAAATCCAAAATACAAGGAAAGGAAGCCTTTATTTAAGGGCAGTCAGATAAAACAGCTGTGGGATTCTACATCATGAAATCACTGCTTATATCCATCAATGCCATTTTTCAGTCCTTGGTAAGGAGGGTACATCTGCCTCCAGCCTCTGCAGAGGTTTTGGGGTTGTTTTGTTAGTGAAGGCTGGTGGTGAAAGGGAGGGACACGAGCTGGGCTGTGCCAGCACTTTACGACAGGACCCAGAAGGGTGCTCTGAAAACTCTCTGTCCTACCCTGACAGTGGTTTTGCTCTTGACTTTCACCACTGAGACCCAAATAATTGCTTTTGCTCTTCTCCGTTCACCATGGCACCACAGGGCACAAAATGAGGGGGTCTTTGCTCTTGGCATAGCTCAAAACAAGCATAAATGCAAGTAAAACCCCTTAAATTTAGCACTTTTTTTTGGTTTTTTTTTTTTTATATTAAAGAAAATTCTGATGAGCACATTTTGGCAGTGTTGCACTTGTTTGGGTTTTGTTGGTTGTTTTTTGTTAGTGACTCTTCTCAATATGATCAGTTTTGTAACAAAATACTTTTAGGGGTTATAACGCAGTTTTTATGGATCTTACAGCAAGTAACAAGTGAGCTGTACTTAAAAATCCTCAGAAATCCTGTCCTAGTGACACAGTCAAAACTTCAACCTTTCTGAGGTTCTCTGGCTCCTTGTTGTACTGATGTCCAGTTACAGGTAGCACATTAACAAAAATAGAATTCCAGTGTCATGCTTCATATCTTCAGCAACATGATGTAAGTGAATGTGTGCTAATTACAATGGGAAGCCACCTGGGTAATTTTAAGCTTTCTTTTTATGTGGCTTCTTTGCTCCTCGACTTTTCATTTCAACACTCAGCATGAAGAGAGAGGTTAAACTGTTGCATTTTGTATACAGGGAACCATTCATGTAATATACACCAGTCTGTAAAAACTGTAAATGCTATTTTTTTTTATTTTAAACAGTTTCCTTAGTTTACAAAAGATCAATAATTGGTACCTTTTTTACACTCTCAGATTCCTGAATATTGACAGATCTTCAAAGGGAGTATTAGCATATGAAACCTTAAGATTGGCTGTCCTGAAGGTTTTTAAGACACGATAAAGCTAAAATATCAAGTCTCTCGGACAGCCCCTCTTAAACAATTTGGGCAGGAGTGCACGTCAGAAATCACCAGCAAAGCCCAGCAACCCCCCCACCCCGTGCCACTGTCTGCCTGCACGCTGTTATTTGGTTGCACACTGTTTAAATCCCAAAGGAAAATCACACCTCGCATTCCCTCGCTGGCTGCTGGTGACAGGAGCAAGATCCGTACTCATTAATGATCACCAGGGCTCCCTCAATGTGGTTGGGTTTGTAATCAACATAATACTCCTGGGCTGACATGGCAGCCATTTGGTGCATGGTCTGTTTTTGCTTCTGCTTCCTGCGCTGTGTGACAAAGCACTGTCTTAGTTGCCTTAAGCCGGCTGGGAAGCACTTCCAGGAGACGTACAACACCAAAACCACGATGAGGAAGGAAAAAATCAGTGCCATGGTGCCCGTCACCACCTTGTGAATCTGCACGGCGTTCTCGGAGTTCTCGCCGGGCATGGTGATGGTGACGGCGTACGTGGTCCGGTCCTCGTCGCCGTCGGGCGCGTCGTAGGTGGCGGTGGCCGAGCCATAGCCCAGCGTCTGCTCGCTGTTGTTGGTCACCGGGGAGAAGGTGTTGACGCTCGTGGGGTCGGCGTCCTCGCACAAGTGGAAGGCGTACACGGCGTCCAAAACATCCTCTCCCTGGGCGTACTCGGGGGTGGCACAGAGCAGGTTGCTGTCGTAGCGACCCTGGAAGTTGCTCAGCCAGGAGGCCAGGGCGCAGACGTTCCGGCTGCAATCCCAGGCGTTGGCGGAGAGGCTGATGCTCGTGAGGGACTTCCAGGAGTCGAGGACTCGGGAGTCGATGTAGGTCAGCCGGTTGGAGTCCAGCTGCAGGGATTTGAGATGAGGTACACTTTCGAAAACGTGAGGTTCGATGTATTCGATTTCGTTGCCGGAGAGATCCATCTTTTCGAGTTGCCATATCCAGTCCAAAGTGTTTACTACGATGGTAACTTTATTCCTTCGCAAGCAGAGGGAGTGCAGGGAGATGAGCCTGGGAAAATGGGCTAAATTCACTTTCACCAAGTCATTGTGCTCGAGGTGCAGCTCAGTGAGTTTGAACAAGCCAGCAAAAGAGTTTCGAGCCAGGCTCTTTAACTGATTGTATCCTATGTCTAGAAACTTCAGGCTGCGACAGTCCTGAAAAATTCTCACTGGCACGAACTTGATGGCGTTCGACCGCATGTGCAAAGTTGTCAGTTTTCTCAGCCCGTGGAACAGGTCAGGCTCCAAAGACTGCAGGTTGTTGTATGATAAATCCACACTGCGCAAGTTCGGCATGGGGCGGAAAGTGGTGTTGGGCAGTTGGGTTATTTTGTTGGAACTCAGGGTGAGCTCTTTAACTCGCCGCAATTTTTGAAAGGCATTCCCCTCCACTGAGCAAATGTGATTGTGATCCAGATAGAGCCACGTGAGCTGCATTAACCCTGTGAACTGTCCATCATGCAGCTCTGAAAGGCTGTTGTACCGCAGAGACAAGCCCATCATGCCCGACAGGTTGCGAGGCATCTCTGTGAGATTCAGTGATTCACAGTACAAAAGCCTGCCCTCACACCGACAGAGCTGTGGACACCCACTATTCACAGCTGGAAGCATTTTAGAAAAGATACCCAGCGTACACAATATCAACCCCGGGGGCTTCCTCAGCAGCCAGTTTAAACAGAGACCAATAAGAAGGAAATCCATTAGCAAGAATATTTCCAAATATGCTTGAGAATGTCCATTGAGTCTTTTCAAATTCTACATCATATTTTATTTAAGGGAGAAAAAAAAAAAAAAAAGGCAAACCAACGAAACAAAGCCCGAAAACCAAAGCAAAACAGCAAACAGAACAAACACAGAGGCAAATATTTCACTTTACAGCATGCAGGAGCTGTGCAGCATTAAAGTTCACAGACATTCAAAGGTAAAATGATAGTGATTTTGTTCATGTTAAATGCTGCAGCAAAGGAAAAAAAAAATCTTTCTTCATGAAAGAATTTAATTAAAAAGTGTCTTACCCACCCTTTTCCAGAGAGTGACAACCTCCATTCAGTTGCTTCCTTTGTGTTTGGACTAATTATATGCAGAGCTAAAAAAGACCCCTCTGTGCTACAAATTCAGTCCCTTTCAATGTTGTGCAAGGCTGGCAAGCTCACAATGTCTCACTTCGCTTCTGCTCAACGAGCGAAAGGCTTGTCCAGCTAGCTTTTGAGCTGCCTCCTAGGACCTGCAAGTTTCAGAACTATGTACATGAGCTTGATCTTCTCCTTCTCCCTCTGTCCTTTCCTCTGCAGTTAACACTGTGGCGTGAAAAAAACTCCAAACTCTTTACTAACGACTCCACAGGATTTGTCAATCTGTTTAATGTCCATCATTTGCAACGACCATGGACCGGCACAACCTTTACTCCAGAGAGAGGTTACCATTCATTCACAGACCGGCTAAGGGTCGCTTTATTTCCCATTCTTTGTTCGCTTTGCTTGTTAGGTGATGCTTAGAGCAGAGAGAGACAGCAAGAATCCCTTCCCTTCAGCTGAGCAGTATGTTGCTAGAGCATGCAGAGGCACCCAGTGTTCACTGAGTGTCGTAAGCTGCTCATGATTGTACGCCTGCACTGTGCATCTCAGACATGGGCAGATTGAAAAGGGGTGGGCATAAAACCAACATCGGAGCGAACCAGGAAAGTAATATATGCTCTTTGATGAAATGGAAAATACTTTAAGCCTATCTCGCCATTTCTCAAACAGGCACGCACACACAGCCGCACAAATCATCAAAAGCGAGGCAGTGCTAAGTAGGAAGCTTGAGAATTAGGATTCTTTCTCTTCTTTTTTTCTTGGATGCTTTTGTTTAAAGTCTGAATTTATAAGCTATTAGCCGGGAGAGGGAGAGACTCGATTACTTGGTTTGGGAAGGAATATGTAAACCAGTCTCTTTGGATTGCTTTTTCTCTCTAATTCTGATGATGAGATTTGCCTTTTGGTCTTTGGGTGGGGGATTGAGAGGTGTGTGGGGAGAAAATGTGTTTTTTTTTCTTCTGACATTGTCTAAATAGAGCATGATTTGAAATTCTGTGCATTCTTTCTCATAGAAATGCAGCCAGAGCTCTGCAAATAGGAATGTCTCATTTCATATAAGCTTTAATTACATTTGGTCTTTTTCCATCCTGCATATTTTGTGTGTTCAGCACATGCCTTTCCTAAAGGCTTTTTTTTTTTTTTTCTTTTTCTTTGCAGTGTGTGCTACGGCACACAGAACTCAAATTCTAGCAGCATAAAGATTACTGTGCTTTTTGAATAAGATCAATGCATAGGTTGCTGTGAGCGTGTCGGCAGCATGCAAAGAGGGGGTTTCAAACCCTATTAGTTAATAAGTTTAGCAGATTGTGCTGGTTTTTGTTCCATGTACCAAGAAAAAAAATCTTTGCTGGGTAATTTGCAGTCCTCGTTCTCTATGGGAAAGGCATCGTCAATGAGCTCTGTAATTTTTACTGACTGAAAAATATATGGTATTTCTGTCAGGAAAATGCTGGCCATCTTTTCCTGTTATGAAATAGAATCTCAAGCCCGTGTGCTGCTGAGAGCGATCGGAGCTGACAGCTCCCAATTCTGCATCAATACCCAATGAAGAAGTTCCACACGGATTTTAGGATACAAGGATTGCAGAGGATCGTGCTGATTTTAAGTGGACATCGGATGCAAAATGCTGGAGGGACAGGGCAAAACCATTGTGTTTGCTTTCTTTTTCACAGCTGTGTTAATTTAAGAGAAATACCTTGTTTTGGAGGTGTCTGTTGCAGAGCTAAACATTGTGTTTGAGTGTGGCTGCTGTGAGTGTGTGCTGGGAGAGATCAAGGAATGCAGTAATTTGATGCAGTAAAAGTTGCTTTGCAGAAGTCCTGGCAAACTTAAAGCTCTTGTGCATAAAAATAAAAATGTGTGAAGGAGATTCATTACTAATGGATTTGCCAGAAACAGTCTTAAATAAATTACAAATATAAACTATTTAAATTGCAGTTTCAGTACCTGGGGATCAATGTGCTTTTATGCTCCCTGTTCAGTTTATTTACATTTTTCTGCTCTTCACAACATTTCAGTGGTCTCAAAGCAAAAATGTGATGCTTTAATAGTATATGAACCTCATCTATGTTTTAGCATTTGGGCAGGAGAACTGAAGGTGGTTTTCCTCTCCCCAGATCATGCAGTTTTATTCAAAGCAGGCTGTTTATGCAAGTGTCCACTGGTTGCAGTACACCTTAATTCTGTTTCTCGGTACACAAAAGCAGGAAGGAAAGCAGTGACAGAACCAACAGAAAAAGCATTGAAGCAGGAGAGACTAAAAAACCCCATCCAAGAATATATTCCAGATTGCCTTGATGAATATTTTGCTGCAATTAGCAGGGGAAAAAAAATAAAGGATGACTTGAACTTAACAGATACTGAAAATAGCTTCAAAGCTATGAGGTTGTGTCCCTTAAAAATCTGCAACCCTACAAGTCTTCTTGGGGGAAGCCTTCATGCCTTCTTCCATGTAAAAATTTGGGGAGAGGTCTGCAACAGTAGCCCTGAAAATTTCAATTATATCTTCAAGGAAAGCTACCATTTTCTGCAAATCATATGATGATAAGGATCACTTAGTTACCATTTAAATGCTATGTATAAAGACTTCTTCTAGTAGAGATGAAGCTCCCTGATACATCACTGAAAAGCTGAATTTTTTTTTCACTGCTTCTCCTTGTTATCACCTGGGATACAGCTTGGATCCCAACCAATGTGCCTATTCCCACTCTGGCATATAATCCATTATCATCTGGTTTCCAAAGGCAGGAATTAGAGCAGACAGTAGCCAACCTATATAGCAGCAGCTGGAAGACTGACAACCAGAATTAGGGACCCAGAATTAATGGCCCTAAGTGCACTCTCTCAGTGCTCTGACACAGGGCTATTGAATAAGAAACTCTGCTCTTATCCAAAATTTGCTTGTAAAAAAGGATCCAGGTAGTCTTAAAATGAGAGACCTCAGTGTATGTTTGAGGCTGTGATGTTGAGGCACAGTAATGACCAAATTCAAGAACTAGGGCATCTGAAATATCTTTTGTAAATTGGTGTCCTACTGTATTTTTGCAATGTACCCTTTTTGCAATCAAACCAGGAATCCACTTTGAAGATGGTTGTAATGCAAAAGGCTTAATTTCCACTGTCTGAGCTGTTATCACAGCCAAACTGTTAAGTTTACACATTTTCTGAAGTTTCAAAGCCTCTGGCAAGTCTCTATAAATTAGCAGATTTAAATTAGCTTTATTAAATGTGCTATTATAAAACATTTTAAGAATGGCAAACTAAGTTTGTATGTGTTTAAAGGAGCTTGATTAAATCAATATAAAGTAGGTTACAGAAGAAGAACGTGAATAGAGTTTTAGAAAGTTTAGGTGGGAAGCTCCTTCTTGTAGTCATGACAAGGATAATTCAGTGGCAGCAATGGTCAGAATTGTTCAGGCTGGAAAAGAAAAGCACTTTTCAATGTATTTGCGCTACACATTTTAAATATTGTGTTCAGATTAATCATAGAATCATCAAGATTTTGGAAAAGACCTCTAAGATCATCCAGTCCAATCATTAAATGTCCCATATTATTTAACTGGCCTCAGAATCATTTAATTCTTGCTAATCCCTTGGATATTCCTTTACTGTTTGTGCCTGGATATTTACTTTACCTCAATTTGCAATCCAGGACAGATGGGGTTGGGACAGAGTGCATGAGATCAGAATGTGGCTGCTGATGTCCAACTCTTCATATACACATCTTTTAATAAATTCTCCACCAAAATATGAAAAGGTAAAACAACCTATTAAACACTGACTATACTTCTTCCTTTTGGCATTTTCTTTGTGGCTTATATCAGAATAATAAAAAGTGATGCTTTCAGTGATGATTTTAATTTCCTTTCATGAATGGAAGGACTCAAACCTTGATCTTTGGTAGTCTTTAATTTTCAAGTGTGCTGAACCATGGCATTTTGCATAAAAAAAACCATTTAAAAGCAGAAGAGGGGGAGATAAAGGCATGACCTAAGGTAAAGCAAACTACATCTGTTTTTTCTCTTGAATTTCTGTCTTGTTCATCCTGAACATTTATTGGCTGCCCATTCTGTATAAAATTTAGGATTTCAGCTGATAAGAAGTCCAGTTCTATAACATGTCTGTTTTAGTAGATATAAAAATGAGTAACATTATACAAGATTTTGACCAAAGCAGTCCTGCTGGCTCCAGATGTCATTAAATTCTTACGGGACCTGACAGACACATTGGATTTGTGGCTACCTTTAAATCATAGATATTCTTATGTAAATGACTTTTTTTCTTTTTGACAAGATGATAAACATTTTTCTGTCTCATTGCAGTCTTTCCATCCTCATCAACCACATTCACTTGCAGGTGGTCATGCATAGCTCTAGAAAGTCACTGACAGAAGAGACCCATGTGCAGAATTGTCAGTGCAGAGCAGAAATGCCAGCTTTTAGGACAACATATCCAGAGTATGAAGAAGTAACTCTCTCCTGCATTCATGACTGGTTGACTACCTGAATGAAGCTAAAAAATTACTGACTCTCTTATGTATCTGTGAAAATACCTTTGGATTTCTGGACAATATGGCAAAACTCTTAGTTTGAATGTCCAGGGAAAAAAGACAAGAAGTAAAATTATCCTTTTGTGATTAATCAACACATGAAGATCATGCAGATCCTGGCTAGGCAAAGGCCAGTGTGTTACTGTCACGTTACCATGTTGGTGGAACTCCTGGTTTCCAGGAAAAGTGAAAATTTAAACCTTGGGTTTTGATTAATCCTTGCTAATTTATATCTCTGAAAATGTCTTAAGATGTCATGGAGGAAGCATGTGTGGAGTGTAATGATTAGCAAGTGTGAAGGTTTTAGTTGGTCATATTTGATTGGAAATCAATTAGTTCCACCTTCAGAAGTGCTAAGTGAGACACTCCACAAAGGTTTATCTCAAGACCTTCCCAAGCATTTCTGGATGTACCAGCAAATGAACTGTAATTAATTTCCAATTCTCTTAAAAGCAGAGAGGGCCACAGCTTATCCACACTCATGAATACATCTACTGTGCCCTCTGCTACTCTTGATAGTTCATCTGTGAGGGTTATTTTTTGATAAACTCTGGTGCTAAACAGTCTTTTATTTGTGCTTTGAGATTAATGAAAGGTTCTGTTTTTCCATGGATGCAGCTTCTCCCAGATGTTGCACCTGGGGTTGGCTGTTTGGCAGGTTGGTTGGTTGTTGGTGTATTTACTCAGACTTACCAAGAGGTTAGGTGAAGTGACAGAATAGCAAGATTGTTTAGGACTGGGAAAAATCCCTCCTGTAGCCAAACTGGTTATGGCCCTAAACCCATCATGTGTGCATGTTTTAGCAGCATTTTGTGTCCTTTTCCAGAATAATTTGCGTTGCCTGGGAAGTTGTAAGGTCTCACCTGGGGATGCAGGTAGCACCATGCTGTAGAGAAGTCATTGGAAATATATTGGGATAACCTTCCTGATGCAAAACCCTTCATTCTTTCTACCAATGGCAATACCTTGAGGGGCAGTGAACACTTTTTAGATTTCCTAAGTGCAGGACATATGGAGAATTGAGAGGAATTTATGAAATCAATTATTAAAAGCAAGGATGAACAAGTTAAAAGCTGTTCCTGGCAGTCTTCTGGAAAGTCTTTTTACAAGTGGATGAACTGCTCTTGGAAAATTTTTCCAGAACAGAAAATCTGTTCTCAACATTAGACAACCAGTTGTTCTTAATCCATTTCTTGTGCTCATTTCCAAATGTTTTTTAAAGCGCAGTCAGAAAAGACAAAAAAACTTCATGCTGGCCTTTGTGGATACATTATTTCTAGAAATACAGATTAGTTACAAAATTGGTGCTGGTATTTTGAAACTGAATGAGACTTTCATTGAGTCCTCTTCCATCACATAGAGCGCCATTTGAACTGACTCCACAGAAAAATAGAAACATGAAATTGGGGAATAGCTTGGGTTGGAAGGGACCTTAAAAACCATCTCCTTCCATTCTCTCTTGTGGCCAGTGACACCTTCCACTGTCCCAGATTGCTCCAAGCCCTGTCCAACCAATGATACCCATATTCTGAAGGGAAAACTTGGGATAAAATGTGTTGAAATCTTGGTTGCAGGTGTGTTGCATCTTACAGGGAGATTAGAGGGCCTCTGGATCATTAGCTCATAGACAGAATTAATAAAGCAGAAAACAGGTTGAAGACTCATATTTCAGAGAGAAGTCATTGTGATTTTTGCAAGCTTAAAGACGATGGTTTGTTGATAACCTGCAATATTTATGGTTTCATTACGTTTTATTTGCTACTGATGTAATGTCTAAGAGAAATAGTCATGGGTCAGGAGTCTCAGAAGGACATATTTAAAGGCATAACAAAAGATAGTCATGCCTTCTAAAAAAAAGGAGAGAATAACCTGACCTTCTTTTTTTAAACTGACTTAAAAATACTCAAGGCATTACTGTAGAGTTTATATGGTGGAGGAGGTTTGTGTGTGGTGTATGTGTAATCTTAGAAACTCAGCTTTGCTCAACAGCTAATTTAATTTTGTGAGATCCAGTGGCAGTCTTTGAAATATGCATTCCTGACTCTTGTTTGGTTTTGTTTCAATGTATTTTGAAGACTTTTCATGTCTTACAATGAAGAAACATACAAGGTAATCAAAAAAGTTTGTGTTACTGTTACTCTTAATAAATATATAAAGGCATATCAAATTATAGTAACATATACAAAGATCCTAAGATTCCAAGGTTTTAGAAAGAATATGCCAAATACATTCTCAAAATTTGTACAGTATAGTATGAATGTAAATTACCCTGCCATGTTTTTAAAGGTGAAACAGCAGATTTGGGGGACAAACAGTAACAAAGCTTTAGGGTTCACTTCAGCTGTGTTTCATAATCACATTCCCTTTCCTACTGCTGTACTTTTGAATCTTTAATATTCCTGTAAAATGAAGAGCTTATTGTTTCCAAAGACTCAATTTATATTTTAAATGAGTGGAAAGATGCGTAATCAACTTGAAAAGGCAGGAAAATATCATCCTGTTTTTCAAGATATAGGACATTTTACGGAGTGTTTTGAATTCTAGAGACCAGTTTTAAAGAACACTTGGCTTAGTTCTGCTCTTTTTTTTGTAGTGCAAATTAATTATGATTTGACAAAAGTATACTTGATTTTCTTCTTCAGATTTGGTGCAAAGCCAAGCTTTATTAGTTAGAGCCTCTAAATCAAAACCAAAGGTCAGAATCTGTAAAATGCTTGTGGCTCAAGATATATTGTAGTTTTTTCCCCATTATTCAGATATTTTTGTCTATGAAAAGGTGTTTGTGTTTAAGTGGATGCTGTATGATGCACACATGGCTGTGGACAAATACCCACTTTTCATGACTGCATCAGTAATGTTCCTTGCAGCAGTCTTAAAATTTTTGGAAACCTTTGGTGTGAAAGTCCTGAATGATCCCCTCTTCATGCTTGGTGTGGTCAGTGAATGCTGGCTGGGGGTGTTGTGTACCCATGGAAGGTAGAGGACAAAAGGTGATTCAGCAATGCACAATACTGAGTGCCAGACCTGCTAAAAATAAACCCTGGAAGCAGGTCCAGACCCTCACTTTGCTTCTTTTACTTGTATGTGGTTTTTTTTTTTTTTTGCTTGTTTTGTGCCCTATTTCTTCTTACATCTACAGTTGTTGCTGACTTTTTTTGGGTTTTATTGTTTCCAGTTCTTGATTTCAGGGATTGTCTCCTCCTATGTCCCTGCATAATGCCCAGCATGGACTATCTTTTGCTGTGTCCTGATCAGAGAATCACGGGCATTTTGGGTTGAAAAGGACCTTGAAGAGATCATCTTATTCCAGCTTCCTTCCATGGGCAGGGACACCTTCCACTATCCCAGGTTGCTCCAAGCCTCATCCAGCCTGGTCTTGGACACTGCCAGGGATGGAGCAACCACAGCTTCTCTGGACAACCTGTCCCTCATAGTCAAGGATTTATTCTTCCCAATATCCCATGTAACCCTGTCCTGTGGCATTGGGAAGCCACTCCCCTTGTCCTGGCACTCCACACCCTTGTCCAAAGTCCCTCTCCAGCTCTCCTGGACCCCCTTTAGGTGAAGGGGCTCTGAGGTCAGCCTGGAGCCTTTTCTGCTCCAGGCTGAACACCCACAGCTCTCCCAGCCTGGCTCCACATGAGCGGTGCTCTAACCATAGTGAATATTACAATAGCACAGTTCTGGTGTTCAAGGCAACAGCTGTTGGACAAGAATTCAGTGGACTGCAATGCTCCCAGGTATGGGATCTGTACAATGAGGTTTCTGCAGCCTATTGTGCAGCTGAGCTTGGGCCATGCACTGACATCATCAGGTCAGCAGAATTCACTTGAAGCTGTTCCATGAGGGTCATGAGAGCAATGAGCAGCAGAAGACAATGAGAACGTAGTGGGAAGAGGCTTCCCTAGTGCCAGTGGGATGAAGTTGGGTGGTATTGGCTTCTTTACCTTCAGCCCAAAGAAAATCTGTTCTGAAAGCATTTATCCTTTGATCTGTGCTGTTTTTCCTTGGCCCTCACTCTGCAGGAACGTGGAGTTGGAAGCATCTGCAGCACTGTAAAGTAGTGCTGACCTTGGGATACTTCCCTGAAATACATTGAGAGGCTTCTGAGCTGTGTTCTCTGACTGTCTGGATTTTCTGGCACCGTTGTATCCATTAAATACTGATTAGATTTAAGAAATCCAAGAGACCAAATAATGCTATCATCTCTTCCCTACTTATCTTAATAATATTGCCAGTAATATTCCTATATATCAATTCTAGGATATTCTATACCTAATCTGGTGCAGGGAAACAGGGACAGTGTTCTTTTTTGTTTCAAAGGCAGAAGAAAGCTATTTTATTTATTGATTTGGTTTTTCTGCGTTGCCTAAAGATGAGGGTAAAAAGTAAAAGCTGCTTTCAAGGACTGTTAGAGAAATACATCATTTTTCATAATGTTTAATGAATTGCTTACAGTACTTGTTTTACTTAGAACTGCAATTAAAGATCACCCTCTAGTCAAAAGAAAACTGTGATAAGAACGTGACTTGAAACTGGGCAGAACATTTTCTAAAGCCCTTTGGGAGTAATTCCAGTAATTATTCAATCTGACGTTTTCCAGAGAAATAACCCTTTATGTGTGAACTCCATTAATCATAATAACACAGTTCACATGTCAGATACTTCTCTCCAGTCACTTCATACTCTCCATTTATTAAGAGACTAATAAACATCTTCACTAAATATGAGAAAATATTAAACTGGTGTCAGAAAATCCTGGTGTATAGGTTTGGTCTTGTGAGGTGGGACGTGATCTATTGATGTCTGCAAATACCTTGAATTTCTGGCCTGTAGCTGCTATCAGCATCAAGTCTCCTCCTCATTTGGTGTTATTTCAGTCACAGCACTTTCAGGACATTTCTGCTTTCTTTTCTCCTCTGAACTGCCCTGGAGAGGTCTCGTTTTTCTGTCTGTCCAGCTGTAAAGACTTGCTGTATAAACTTTCTTAGCTAAATAATTGGTCTTTTGCAAGATCTGGATGTAGGAAACAAAAACTCTGCTTTAGATCCTCGACAAGCACGAGAGTGAATACTTGAATACTTTTTTTTTTCTGATATGAACTTAATACACATTATTGGAACAGCAAAATTAATATGGAGTAACTGTCTTTGATGATAAGCAGCTTTAAGATTTGTGTTATGTTTTTCTGTGTTTCATCAGCTGAAGATATTCCTAAATATTATCTTGTATTAAAAAGTGGTGGTTTAAAAATGCAGTGGTGATTAGATGCCCATATTTGAAGAATTTATAATTCTGTCCTTTTCAGATTCTGACATTCTTTTGTGCTTTTGAAGCTGGCAAGTGCAATTATCAGTGTTCTGATGAGGAGTGATAAATATAATCTATTGCTGAATGTGGATAAAGACGCAGGCAAATAAGATTGGTTTGACACAGCCTCCTTGTGCATCTTCTGACTTCTCAAAAGCTGAGTGGAGAATAATTCTTTGTCTTTGGAGATTTAATTTAGAATATTTGATTGGGTTTTTTTGTGTGTGTATTTTTTTGTTCTGGAGCCAATGCAAGGTACCTGGACTGTTACTGTGACTAATGCTCGAAATTCAGGATTTTTGCATGGCAGTTGTCATTCGTTGCACATTCCAGTAGATGGCAACTCCAGTCTTCCTGACATTTCATCTCCATTCAAACCAGTAATATTTTCTGTGCCCCCGCCCCTGCATCTCTTTCATATAAATAGCTACGAGTTTCACAGAAACGTGAGTCAATATTACTTTTATTGAAATTACCACAAAATATCTGATTTCAACTCAAACAGTACCAAAAAGAGAGATGATAAGAAAAAAGGCCTGTAAGCACCAATCCTCCTGGATCATAAAGGACACACTGATTCCCCCGAAACTTTAGAAAATATTTTAGGAATTTTCATAAAAAGGATTAGTACCCCACATTTCTTTTTGTATGAAATAAAGGAAGGGGCTGGCTGCAAGTACAGCACACTGGCTTTAAGTTTGATGGTCTGGCTATGAAGTGTGTCTTCCTCTGATTAATGCTAAATTATTTATTTTTGCTGTTCATAGTAAACACTTGATCAGACCTGTAAAACTAAATTTGGGAATTTCATAATGATATATGTAGATACAGCTTGTTTTGGGGGAGGGCAGGAGTGAGCCCAGGGGTTCTCTGCATGGTTTAGCCACGGGAAAATTCTCCAGTTTCCCTCCTGCCCGAAGCACTGCTTCACTCAGCCTCTCTTTGTTGTGCTCCTGTTCCCTCCCATCAATTGTATCACCAAAGCACCAGTGCAGAGGAGCCTATTTCTGGGTTTTCCTCTGCTGACTTTCACAACTTCAATACTTGCCTGCAGAATTTGAAGCCATAAAACAAAGCATCTCTCTGTGAGTGAATGCCAGACATCAACCACAGGCACAAAAGATTGTGCTTGCTCTGCCTGGGATGGAGGCTAAGGTTCATAACAGTCACACAAAGGGTCCTTTCTTTATCTCTTTCTATCAGGACTGTAGTTTAATTTTCAAATCACTTCCACTGTGTCTAGCAAGTTTTTCTTTTGAGTTTGATGGTTAGAAAGGGACAAAGTGAAGGACAGTTATTTTTAAAAATATAACTACAAATCTAACTTACAACTAATACATGCTACTTATCAGGGATTTTTTACCTACTTCATCCATAAAGAACTTTCAGTAATCCCATAAGAAACTCCCAATCTGCCAGAGTCTGTAGGAAATTTTGCTATTTCATATTAAGTCTTACAGTCATAGATGCAAACATTTCTTGTTTAAAATAAACTGAAGAAAAGTTCTAAAGTAGAGCAATATTTAAGGCCAGATTTATATGTTCACACTTTTATTGGTTTAGTAAAAACCTTGATTTTCAACCCAGACTTGATTAGTCTATGGATATTTTTACTTCACAGAAACAGTATTAAAATAAATTACACTCATATAGGACAAGCAGAATATTGGTCCATTTAAGCCTGACTGATTTTTATGTAACAAATTAGTGTGCAAGGTAATTAAATCTCTTTTGGAAGCCTGTTTCATCTCTGGAAGGAATCCCAAGAAGCTCAGAAAACTGACTTTCAGGTTATATACAGGTCCTGGGTCTATTGCAGCTAAGTGGCTTGTTTCTCATTATCGCATTTAGTGCTGCAGAAACGACTCCACCAGAGTCTTTATTAAAACTTGCTTAAGGCCAGCATTTTCCCTTGGGTCAATAATGACTTTAGAGGAATGGATGTAGAAGCTGGATTTGTTCTGGAATGAATTATGTCTCATTGGGGCCCCCAGGCTAGTATTTCAAATTCGCCACCAGGCACTTCATCAAAAATTCTGTTCCAGGATTGGAAAGACCTTGTTGCTCCTATTAGGGAGTGCACAGCATACATTTGTGAATCTTTCCCTGCACCTGAACTATATGATTCTACTTTTTTTCACTGCTAAAACCCCACTGTATGCCACCTGCATCAGTGAGGATGTGGTTTAGGAATGTGTCCTGAAGATCTCATGCGTTGGGAAAGGTCATTGCCAGTTATTTCTGACCAAAATACAGAACACAGCAGAGCATTGAGTTAAGTACTGGTAAAAGCCATTCAAATCCTACAGCTCCTGGTGTGAGCACAGTATTTATGAGAGGGTAGCCAATATCACTGCTCATGAATAATCCAGATATTGTTTATCACTGCACATCATAGAATCTCAGAATTGTTTGAGTTGGAAGGGACCTTAAAATCCATCTATTTTCAACTCCTGCCATGGGCAGGGACAGTTTCCACTAGTCCAGGTTGCTCCTAGCCCCATCCAATCTGTCCTTGGATCCAGGGACAGTCACAGCTTCTCTGGGCACCCTGTGCCAGGGCCTCACCACCCCATCCTGGTCTCAGTTTACTCCCCACCTGTATCTCAGCTGTTGGAAGTAAAAATCTCTTTGCTCAGGAGAGAGGATAAATGTTCACAACATTCACAGGCTGCCCCATATGACCAAGGAGAGGACATGAGGATGTGGGATGGAAAATCTACCTCAACCTGCCAAGGATAAACAGTCACCAAAGGGCTGTTGGGGTTTAACCCCATCTAGAAACTGAGCACCACAAGCCACTCACTGTCACCTTCCCCACTCCCACTGGCTGGGATGGGAGAATTGGAGAAAAATATTAAATTTTGTGGGCCGAGGTAAAGACTGTTTATTATGCACAGTAAGGGAGGAGATAATAGTAATGATAAAAATAATAATAATAATGGACAAAACAAGTGATGGAGATTGCAATTGCTTGTCACCCACTGACCAATGCCCAGCCCATCCCAAGCAGTGATTGGCCCCTCCAGCCAACTATCCCCAGTTTATTCCCTGGGATGATGTCCCATGGATGGGAGATCCCTTTGGCCACCTCAGGTCAGCTGTCCTGGCCATGCTTGCTCCCAGATTTTTCTGTTTTGCTCTCTGGGACACTGGAAAGGTCTTGATTTAGAGTAAGCAGTGCTGAGCAATAACTAGAACATCAGTGTGTTATCAACACCATTCTCATCCAAAACTCAAAAAAAATTAGCTCTGTCCCAGCTAAAACCATGACACACCTTTGTAAAAATTTTCTTCCTTAAAATTTGTCTCACTCATATGAGCAAGTATTTCTGAATTCAGTAACTCAATAAATTAAAAAAGGTGGGATTTTTTTCCTAGTTTTTCAAATCTTCTCATGTTGATGATCAGATAAAATAAAATTTTGACTTAGAATAAGAGCTTTAATTTATGAGCCCAGACAAAAATTGCATGTTTTCCCTTTGCTGGTGTGGTTTTAAAACATGATCAAGTGGTATTTACAAATGCAGTAGTTTGGGAGTGTTTGTTCTATTTCAGTGCTTTACAGACTGAGGTAGCCATTGAAATGCAAAGGTGTTTGATATTAAAAGAGATTGGTAGTGGATAATAGGCAGACAGGTGTTTGGCTTTCCTTTATGCTTGTCAAGGACAGTTCCTTGGATAGCTCACAAGCACATTCACATCCTCATTTTTTCCTGCTGACTGGATTTTCCCTGAGTGCTGTGTTCAGAGATTGCAAATGCGACATTACCTAAGAGGCCCCATCAAAACCTGGAGCAAATGGTGGGTGTTGCAATGGATATTGCACTCCAACTGCTGTGTCTGTAGCACAATATTAAATATAAATAATTACTTTTATATATACAGTGAAATTTCCCCTATAGCCATTTCCATGGTTTATTTCTAGCCTAACAACTGCAGGAATTCAAAAAAAGTCTCTACTTTTGCTATATACCATACATCACACTCCTTACTTTTCATTCTGAAGTAGATTTTCCAGATGTTTCTCTACAAAACAGAATAGAGTAGTTTAGCAACTACGGGAGACTGTAAAAATATATTTACTTTCTTGAAATGTGTTTATTTTCTATTGGAATTTTAGAGAATACCAGTTCAGATAACATTATGTCAAGGATAACGGAGTAAATTCTGTGTGTAGTCAAGTTTTGCTTGACAGTTTATAAAGCTGAAACAACATTTCACAGAGTGGGAATTAAAAAACACCCTCATATGAAATGTGTAATCCAGTCAGCTTAATCAAAATATATCAAAAAACAGAAAAATGTTGATAGGTGCAGTAAGTGTAGAATCACAGAATCATTTAGGTTAGAAAAGCCCTTTAAGATCACATACCAAGGCCACTACTAAACCAAGTCCACAAGATCCATTTCTCCAGTGTTGCACTTAATCCCTAAGAAAAAAAAATAGAAAAAATAGGAAAAATATGTAGGACATCATCT
This sequence comes from Peucedramus taeniatus, assembly GCA_013400575.1. NCBI lineage: Eukaryota > Metazoa > Chordata > Aves > Passeriformes > Fringillidae > Peucedramus > Peucedramus taeniatus. The sequence goes on from WBNO01033424.1 coordinate 44,796, forward strand.
TTTGCAGAAACTTCCCACATTTAGCTTCCACTTTAACCAGTAAAGATAGAGTGCAACAATGGAGCTATTTTAGGGGCTTCTTTTATTTTAATTTTTGAAATATTTTAACTTGAAGTCTAAAATTAGTTTGACTTCAGTGCTGAGTGTTTTTAGAATATGGAGAATAGACAGAGTTTAAGAATGTTCTGCTCTGTAGATCCTCTGGAGCTGAGGTTGATTCTCACCAAAGCTCCAGAGGATCTACAGATCAGAACATTCTTAAACTCTGTCTATTCTTCCCGTCCCAAAATGGTGGGATGGGGACTTCTGCATTGCCTTTAAAGCTTTGAGTCTCAGCCCTGACTGTATTTTGGAGACTTCTTATAAATAATGCTTTACTTGGAGGTTCCCATCTAACCCAGTCTCCTTAAAGAAATATAAACCCCTCTGAGTAAACAAGTCACTCAGCTGCATTTTACACAATTCTTTCTAACACTGTAGCTGGGCAAGTCCTTACTTTATAAACCCTTTTAGTCCATGGAAGTGCAATGGATTTAAGAAACCACCTGGTCCATGTCTTTGCTCTAAGGCAATATTCATTTGGTCATTCCTGCTCCTCCTGAAGTCTCTGAAAACTCAAGGAAAAGGTTCTTCCCCCAGAGGATGCTGGCACTGCCCAGGCTCCCCAGGGAATGGGCACAGCCTGAGGCTGCCAGAGCTCCAGGAGAGTTTGGACAACAACCCTAGGGATGCCCAGGGTGGGGTTGTTGGGATTTGCCTGTGCAGAGCCAGGAGCTGGATTCAGCCATCCTGGTGGTTCCTTCCTACTCAGGATGCTCTGTGATCTGTAATTCTGTGATTCACTTCCCAGATTCCAGGAGTTTAACAAGCCCAGTGCACCCAGGCTTCTGTTGGTGCAGTCCTGTGCTGCTCTTTGGTAGCTGCTTTTGATGTGGCTTGGATCCCTCCTAAGCTGTCCACATTTTCTGAGTACACAGTGCCAAAACAAACCCCCAGCATTGAAGCTGAGACCTTGCTGAGGGAGGACAGGCTCTCCTGGCTGCTGCTGGCCTTTCCTGCTGGACAAGGGCACCTGCCTGTGTGGCAGCTGGGTGACACTCGTGGCTCGTGATCCTCCTGTGATGTGCAAGAGCCCGTGGAGCCTCTTCTGCAGATTTTCTATAGAGCTGCTCCTTTTTCTGGGTTTTATTGCTGTTATTCCTGACTGAGTGAACATCTTGCACATGACCCTGTTGGAATAGCATCTTTTTTTTTTTTCCTTTTTGAGGACATAAGTGCAATTTGTCAGAATCATTTCGTGTTTTTATTCTGCCCTCCTGAGCACTTTCAGTGCTTCTCAGCTTGGTGTCACCTCCAAATTTAATAAGCATATTCCTTGTGCTATCACCCAGGTCATTAGTGATCATATGAAACATTGATGGACCTAGGAAAAAACCTTTCTGTGTCATTTCTAAGTGAATTGCTGTAGATAGAAAGCTCATTATATAGCATGGATAATTATATTATGTTAATGAAACTGTGTAAAGAAGAAGTATCTGCATCAAACAGTGGTGATGGAAGAACTTGCCTACACCAAGATTTCCTTTTCTCCTCTCAATTTTTGCCTGAGTTAAAGTTACCTGACTGTGCCTCGGTGCCATCTGAGGCTCACAAGCAGAACTCAGGAAGAACAAAATAGATTTTCTCCTCTTCTGGAACTGAGTCCTGTAACAAGAAGGAAAGAGTGTTTAGGTAACATGCATAAGCAGTGCAATGCATATTTCATTCCTCTGCCTGCCCAGAAAGTCTGTAGAGTCTGAATAAACTCTGTAATTTAAATAGGGAAATTTGCAAGAACTCACAATAAAAGGGATTTTCTTCATCTTTGCTGTGATCCCACAGGTGCCCACACAACTGCAGCTCCCATCTCCACCATTTCACTGTGTAACAGCCTTTCCCACAGAGCTTGAGAATTGTAAGCATTCACTTAAATGCACAAATCACTTTGTGCTGAATTATGGATTTTTCTAAATTTTATTTTAATATGAAATAAGATTCTACTATTTTAAATAAATACACCTTCTCATGTCTAGCTGTTGAGCTTCTGTGAGAAGACTTACTACATGAATCTATTCTGTCTCTATGAGCTCAGTATAACATTTGGATTACTGATTACCTGCATTATGTGTAAAAATTGATGGAGCTGGACAGCTGAGCCCCTGAGGACTCTCAAAGGCATTAACTATTGCAGTGAAGGCCTGGAATATATTATGTGCATTAAGTTGCAGGTATATTTGCCTGCCTTAAACTTCAGTTTTTCATCCCTGTTAGTCAGTGACCATCTCACATGCAGAATATATTCAATGAGGTGACCCTTTGGCACTTTTGGTTTTCTGAGCTGAAATAAAACTCCTGTTAATTTTTTTCCATAGTGTTATTCTCCTGGGAATATACCCAAAGAAGTTTGCTTTGGTTTGGTTTGCTGGGATGGTTATTTACAAGCCCCCCCCCCCCCACCACACACACTAAATGATAAGCTGATAATATTTTTTTTTTATTATTATTATCTTAACTGCATTTCCATGAAACTTTGGCTTATTTGGAATGATCTATTATAATATTTCTTACTATTTATTTGACACCTGTCCAATACTCTAGGCACTTCCAGCTATCTAAAGTATATCTGCAAATTCCAGTGCAATAGTATTTTTGCACTTCCAGTATTTTTCTTTGTGTCATTTATCTTCAAAACACCTGCATGAAATATTCCTGCTTATAAATATAGAAAGTAAACAGAGGCTAAACAGAACAAATACCTCACAGGATTCCTATGCTGAAGCAGAGATTTTGTGCTTCAGAAGTCATAAACTGACACCATGGGCATCCAACCCTTTTCTTTTGTCTCTTGTTGCACAAAACATCCTGCTCAGCTCACCCCCCCCACAGAAATTTGGATTTCATGCCCACGAGGTCATAATACCTTAGTGAGGCATGGAAAGAAAAAAGAGCAGCTTGTCCAGAGCTGGCTTATTCTTTTGTATTTCTCATTCCTTTATTTATAGCTCAGGTTTTGTTTTGTGTAGCCTGCCTCTCTGAAGGGGTTCCCTGTCACACATGGGCTGGTGACACCCAGGCTCTCAGGGGCCCTTGTCCCCAGCCCTTGGTGAACCAGGTAAGTTGTGCTGTTTTCCAGGCAGATTTTCCCACCATGGGGTCTGGAAAGGGCTGGCAGCAGGTGGACTCAGAGCTTTTCTGCTCCATCCTTTTGACACCTTAAAATCTCTATGGAAGTATTCTGCTGAATCATGTTACAGTTTTTAAATGCTCTGTATAATACAAAATTACTCTTAGTGCAGCTTCAAATCTCATGTCTCTTATTAAATGCTTAGGGGATTTTTTTTTTCCAGGATGGTAAAATCTATTATCTCTGTGCTAATTATGATCTCCTCATTTTATCTGGCTGCTGCTCCTTCCTGCAGGACACAAGTCCTGCTTTGGTTTGGGGGGTTGCAGCAGGAGATGGCCACACAAACTGGTGTTGATATTTTTTCTGCACTTGAGCATCCTCTGTGCAGAAACATTTGCAGAAGAAATCCCAAAGGAAGATCCCAATCCTAATGCCTTTGGGATCTGTATATCCCTTGTAACACTTAATGCAGAGCATGTCTCATTTTGTCTCATGAATTAGAGCCAGAGGAGTGAATCTTTGTGAAATAATCTTTAGAAGTATTTTGTTTGCCTGGACCCACCTGTGTCACAGACACAGGGAAAGCTTGGCTGGGAGGAGGTTTTGACACCACCACCTCCCAAAGAGCCATTTTACCCTGCAGATTAATGTGGTTTTGGGGCATGAGCTTCCTTCCTTATGGATTATGAGTTCCCTCCTCAATATTTTCTCCCTAAGCTCCCTGTTCTTTGTCCCATATTTTAGTTCCCAAATCAGGCCAGATCATTTGGCCAGAATGGAATCTCAGAGCTGGTACTGGACAAGATTTTACTGGACTTGCAATTTTAAGGCAGGAACCACTGAGAGCTTTTGCAAGCCCTTCTCCTCTCCTGTGAATCTCAGATATTTGTGTGGCCAGAAAAGCTGAACTGGTCAAGGCACTTTGGCTCTTTGTGAAGGGCTGGGTTAAAGGATGGCTTGTAAATGGAGAGTCAGGAATTACAGCTGGATTTGAAAGGCAGGGAAGTACTGGCTGTGAATTTGTGAGGTTGAAATTGTGAGCAGTGAGAGAGAAAATAGCCAGAAAACTGGCTCAGAAGGATTTAAAGCAGGTATGGAAAAACACAATATTGGAAAAAAGCAGGGGGGAAACCCATAAATTCACAGGTACTGATATTGTGAGGAGGTTTGAAGTATTTGGTGGAACTGGTAGAAATGTTAGTTTTGAGACAGAAGTCATGCAAATATATATGCCCAGTGATCTAATATTTAGAATCTTGGAAGAAAAATGAGCCCAGTACAAGTGGTGCTGGTTCCTCAAGGTCTGCTGAAGCTGTCAGCAGATCTGAACAGTTCTGCAGTCTCTTACAGCCATACAAAGACCATATTCATTGGTTTTACTCACAGCAGAGAGGAATTTAACATATGGGTGATAGAGTTTAACCTGCTTAGCATATGGAGAAAACACTATAATGCAAATTTCCTGCTACCTTGGTACATTGCCTAATAATTTAGGATAGTTGAGTGTGCAATTAAAATTAAAATCTGTGAACATAAAGATGCTCAGTAGCCTTTGAGTAAGGAAAAAAAAATAAGGGTAGTAACAGTGACAAAGTCTAATAGTGGGAATTTAAAATGACATTTAAATAGAATTCTTGCCTGTGTTTGTAAGTGTGGCAGTGGTTAATGGAGTTTAGATCAGTGCAGTGTGGTATTCTGATATCAGCACAGACAGGAAGTTTGCTCACAGTGCATCAGCAAAAGGTTCCTGTGGGTGGTGGGGGTGTCCCTTCATCACCAGCACTCGATTTAAATGGGCTGAATGAGTTAAAGATGGGGCTGTAGGCACAGAAAGGCTAAAAGTCCATTTCTGTTCCTCGTGAGAAGCTGCACAGAGCTGATTCAGGGCTTCTCTTGGAGCACCCCAGAGCTCAGGAGAGGTTCAGACAAGCGGAAAAGGTCACAAAATGCCCCAAAGAAATTGCTCTGCATCGTGTAATCTATAGGGGAAATCAGGAAGATAAAGCTTTTTTGTTGTTGTTCTTTTCTTCCCTCTCCAGAAATTTACCCTATATTTCTGCTTTGAACAGATGTCTTCAAAAAGTGTGTGGGAAATTTCCAGGAAAGTCTCATGCACTTGAATTTTATTATGTTTTTTCAAGTAGGATAATGATTTCAGAGATGACTGATGCTATTATTTCATTTAGTTTGCAACATTTTGTGTTTCAATTCCTTTTATTGAGTTTGCACAAATACAATTAGCTTTTGTACTTACCACTGTTCTAAATCACTGATTAAAAAAGAGACTATATAGAATTTCAATTTTTTAATAATTTCCTAGGCTTGTGAAATGCTCCCTTTTGTTGTTCCTTTTTCTTTTTTTTAATCTTTTCCAGACTTGATATTCATGTGTCTCTGTGAGGGCACAACATTCAATCCCACTTTTCAAAATAAGCCTTTGTGTTGATCCTGTATGGCAGGAGAGAGAGAAGGCTGAAAAGTCAATTGGTCCAAAAATTTGGGGCAGCATTGAAGTAAAGAAATGGAAGCAACAAGGCAGGGGAGAGCATTTAAGTGGGATATTTGGAGGGGCTGCATTTACAGCTTAACAAACCAGGAGGTGTCTCCATGGAAGCCTCATGGGCTCTTCAGTGTCTCAAGTCCAGAAATTATTTCCTGGGTGAATGAGGTTGAGTTGGATGAATGATGGGGCAAAGAAAATGTAATGAGCCATGGGTGCATCTCAGCCCAGGGAACAAAAACACTGTTCTGGAGGCAGAGCAGATTCCTGAGCACAAACAGGTGCTCTGCAGAGTACTGACAGTCTGTCAGAGGAAACCCAGGTTATTTAGGGGGTGTATGGAAAGAGGGAAAAGAAAGGAACACGGAAAGAATTGTGACTCTGTTGTAAGAAAACAACACGGGCCCAGACAGTCACTTTGAGATTGTTTAAATAGACAGAAATTCAGCAATAAACATCAGAGCTGCCACTTAGAGGAGCAAACCTTGAACCTGTGGTCAAGAAAAAGGAGAAAAGATGTGAGAATGCACAAACTGAAGAGACAAAGGACTGAACCCTACAGCCTGAAAGGAGCCTCTGTGACAATAGTATTCCCCCACTGCAATGCCCATTCCAATCAGACTCCTTGGCTTGGGAGCTGGGGGTTTGAGGATGCTGACCTTGATGGAGGGAGTTTGGTTTCATTCTGGAGGTGTCTCTGTGCTGATACATATGCATAAGGATTTGCATGTGTTTGTGTAACATAAAAGAAATGCCGGGTGGCGTTTGCAGCCTTCGCTGAAGTGAGACACAGGGAGTAGGTGGCAACTGCCCCAGAATGGGGAAGGGCTTTGATGATGAAGTAGGAGGGTGGTAAATATTATTTATGTTTTGTGGTTGCTGTAGCTCTCTCTTCTCTTTCCATATCACCAAACATTTCAGTTCTAAATTCCCGTATCTTCGTTTCACGCAAAATGTTCCCGGTTTTGTTTTAATAAAGGAAATTTCTAACTGATGGGCATGCATGGAGATATTTGAAGCACAGTGTATTAAGACATTAAAAAAAACAGAAAAAAAACATAAAAATGCCTTTTTAAAAAAATGTTTTATTTTAAACAGCATTCTTTGGGTTTATGTGTCTATTTCAAACTCTTCAGAGTGTCATTATTGCATCTATGGATTTTTTCTTTATCAAGTTCAGTACAGTGGGCTAATGCCACCTGAAAAGGATGTAAAAAGGAGAATCACCCCACAAGGGCTCTCAAAGAGGAATTTTGAAAGGATAATAAATGTCCACATTTGTTAAAATTGCCCTACTATATTTACAAAGTGCATTCTAGGAATCATTAGAGGGTTTGTTCCCCTTCTTCTGGTTTGCTAGTTCAATGCAAGTCCTGCAAATGGATCAAATGAAAAATGTTTTGTAGATAGTCTGTAGTGGTCACAGAACATTTATCAATGCAAGCTGGTTGAAGCATCATTTAGCTGTAGGAATGTTCTCTGATGCTATAGTAATTGACATTTAAATAAAGACTTGGGTAGAAGAATGTTTGGGTTATTGGCTTTTAAAATAAATATTTGCAGATCATATTTACAAAACAGAATATTTCACCTGTCTTTGAAGCAGTAAGCAGGTCTGTTCATTTTCTTTGCATTCTTTTAAAAGGATTATTGTATTTAAATGCTTCTTTTACAATGCTGAATTCAATACAACTAATTTCTTTAAAAATTAATCGTTTTTACAGTGTGTATTGGTGCAGGAAACCACAAAGTTGCAGTTTTTATTTACAGTTCAGGTGGAGTCTTGCCTTCTGTTTGGAGGTGAGAGATCAGATCTGAGCCCAAATTCTCATTCCAATTCTCTGAACTCCTCAGCTGATCCAGCCACTGTTGTGCATCTTTTCCCAGCAAAGCTCAACCAGGATCTCAAAGCTGCTCCATAGAGTGGCAGAACGGGAGAATGCAGAGACAAAATCTGGGACATTTTCAGAAATAAAAATTTTGTTTCTTTGACTGGTGAATTAATTCTCATTCTGGTAATACCGAAGGCAGGTTTTGAGTAGTTTCCATTACTCTGTTTAGGAAAAAAAAAAAAAAACCCATACTGAATCAAAAATACACTTCAGAATCCAAATGAATATGAATGGACCTTTAAAGATCATCTGGTCCAACCCCTCTGCTGTGAGTCAGGAAATCTCTGACTAGATCAAACTTCTGTCCAACCTGACCTTGAATGGGATCTGCCCAGAGATGAGGCATCCAACCTCAAAATGTGACCTTTGAAATTCCCAAAATACTTGAGAAAAGAAAAAAAAATCTCTGAGTTGATGTATTTATTTCAGCATAATGTCTGTGGAATAAGAAGTCCCATAAAATCCATGTAGTATAGAGCAACACAAAAAGCAACAGAAGAATTTGTCTTATATTCCTTCTATAGGTTTTTTTGGTTTTTTTTGTTGGGTTTTTTTGTGTTTTGCTGTTGTTGCTTTGTTTTTTTTTTTTTTTTTTTGGTTGGTTGGTTGGGGTTTCTTTGTGTTTTGTTGTTGTTGCTTTGTTCGTTTGTTTTTTTGGTATTTTTTTTAAATTAAAAACTATGCTGTGTAAAATAGTTTGTGCTCTCTTTCAGTGACCTCTGAAGTCAGTGAGCTTTTCCACTAAACATCATAAACTTATTGTCAGGCACAGGAGATTAGACATGATCATGATTTCTACTCCAGGAAACTGAAAATTGGTCTATATTCATGAATGTGCTGTATAATAGGCTGTTATAAATCCAGTTGTGTTATTAGAATTTATTACAGTAGGGAAGAATCATGGTCACATTTAACTCACTGGATTCAAGGTTTACAGAAATAACCAATTCTAATAATGCTTGTCGTTTCTTATAAGAAAAAAATATCAGCAGTGACACCAAAACTAGTTAATTCAATATAATTCAAAAGCCAATTTAAGCCATAGGTCATGAGGATACGAAGCCAAAAGTTTTAATGATGTTCTGTATTCAGAAGAAAATATTTTTCCACATCAGTTTTTGTTGTTCTAAATAATTTCTCTGGGTGCAGGGAAGGTGTTTTGAGATTTGATTTTGTTTCTGATTGTCCTACTCTGATTTGCATGGTAATAAATTAAACTCATTTCTCCCAGTTGAGTCTCTTTTGCCCATGACAGTAACTGGTGAGGGATCTCTCCCTGTCCTTATCTTGACCTTATCCTGCCCAGCTGAGGAGGGCAGTGACATTAAAGAAAAAAATGGCAGCTGAATTAAGATATTTAACACAGTGCATAATATTGGGCCCTGTCTTCTTAGCACTGAAAATATTAATGATACCAGTCAAGAAAACATGACTATTTTGATTTATTTTGATGGTAAAACATGGTGTATTTGAATTACAAAAGCATTACATACACACAAATGCATAAATATGTGTCATTCAGTTTCCTTTTTGTCTCGATAAAATTTGAAGTTATGTGGTATTTTCAAAATGTCTTTCAGAGGCAACAACTCATTCTTCTGCATGTTGTTGCAATTTGTTTCAGATGTCAAAACCACATTTTTGTAGAGCAGAATGATATTAGAAGGAGAGAATTTCACTAGGAGATGCTATTTGTTGTAATAAACTACTCTGAAGTTCATCAGTCAAAGTGAATGCTGGCATAGGCAATCGTTCTACCAGCCCCATTTTGGTTTTTAAAAAAGCATTCTTTACCAGAATTTCTGCTCTTTAGCTATATTAAATGATTGATGAGCACTCCTCTCTTGATTTAGCAAGTCATCTAAGAAAAGAAATTTCATTTTTGCGCTTAAAAATATCTGCAAACGTGTACACACAGTTGTGCACTTAAGGCAATTTTTTTTTTAAAGCCATAGATCTCTGTGTAAAGAGAAGCTGATGAAATATTAACTTAGTGAACTCATTCCTTTTGTTTTGCATGAGCATGTGAGATGAAACAGGCTCACCAGAGCCATTTATCAGTACCTTGTCTGTCACGGTCATGGATTTGAGGCTGTCCACTCCCTGTCCATGCTCAGCAGGAATGCAGCCATCAGGGAATGTGACAAAGTGGCCTTTCCTGATGTGGCATTGGTGACTTTGTGTCATTTTCCTACATCACAGGGAAGCTTCCAAACTGACTTGGCATTTTACCTCTAAATACAGGCTAGCCCCACATAACAATTACTGTATTTGGAAGCATGCACATTTACAAAATTATTTCAAACATTAAACTAAATTATTGAATTATAAAATTTAATTAATAAACTAATTAAATAATAAAGTATTAAAAATTGAAAATAATAACATATAATTCCCAAACTCTATTAAAACTAAAGTGTTCTGTCCATTCCCCTGTGATGCCAGAGGACAAGCTATGAACACACAGACATCTCAGCAGAGCTCACATGATCTATTTAGAGTCCTGTTCTGCATCATTTCCAACTGCTGTGCAACACTGACTTGTTAAACACTTTCCTGTGGCCAGCCCTAGTCAACCCATCTGTGTTCTGTGAAGTTCTTCTGAAGGTCAAACCTCAAAGATAGTTCCAGGACCGATGCCAGAATGAGTTTACACTCTGTAGATGCACTTTTGCTCTTTATCTTAGGCAGTCACTGAATGGCTCTGAGTGTTCAGAAGTCACAGCCCTGCAAAGTATAATTTGGATATCCATGTGATATTTAATCTCAGGAATTAACCCTTTCTGATCTTTTTGCAATGCATCTTTTATGTGCATAAACAAAAGAAAGTAAAAGCTTGTATTGCATGTTGTTGAAACAGATTATTAAGGAAAAATATTAAGGAAAAATAATCATGCTTGTCAGCTATTAAACCTGAACTAGGATTCTCTTATTTCATCTCTGCTATCTCTTGATTTTGATCTGGGACTGAATTTCACATGAATGCTGCATAAATATTTTAATCTCTGTGTAATTATTCTTTAAATAGACAGCGGTATTTAGCCAGGTCATTACAACCAATTTGTGTCACCTTTTGTCTTGGGGAAAGCTCCTCTTTGATTTTTACATGGTTTTCCCCTTTCTTTTCCTCAATCCTTGCAACTTTTAATAACAGTTGTTTAAAAAAAAAAAAAAAAAAGCCAGCTTTTTCTTCTTGCAGCCTGTTTTTATGTATCTAGGTGTTAATTATTGGCAAGAATCAGAAGCAAGAAGGGTATTTTCTTACCCCATGCTGTGAGGTCACTTTTTGATTAAAATGACATCCTTTTACTACTGGTTTCAGGACTGAGGGGCAAAATGGGTGTGTGGTATGACATGATTGAAAGACAAACTTAAAGCAAGCAGTGTCCAGCATTGTTCCAAAATCAAATCTTCCCTGAGGTGCATCTCTCAGCACTCACAGAAATGCTGGTCTTTGACACAGGAAAACTCAACTCTATCCTGCATTCTTGAAATGAGGAATATCACTCAAATATGTTCATAATTTACTGAGTTTGTAGTGGTGAACGTGGCAGTGCTGGGTGAACTGTTGGACTTGATTTTAGAGGTCTTTTCCAGCCTTAACCATTCTGTGATTTCCTGACAGCTTATGAAATGTAGAAATTCTCCTCGAAGCCCTAGCACAATACAAATACTGGAGCACAGCAAAGTTTCACGAGTTGAGTCTTTACACTTCTCTCCCACATACAGAATCATTAGAAAAATAAAGGTTTCATTCCTGTGATTGCTCCTGCAAGATAAAGAAAAAAGGAGGAAAAAAAAAAAGACTGTTCACTTTATATTGGAGAGGTAATATGCATCATGGCACTACTTTGAGATGAGATACTTCCTACCCATTTCACACTTTAGAAATAATTACTTAACACAGTGCAGCCCATTTTATTCACAGTAACTTTTTCTCAGTAATTTACTTGGTAGTTTTGAAGTGAAAAGCATCATGTGGTGTGGAAAGCCACAGAGCTTCTCCTGCCGAGCTTTAGTTTGTGTTTTTTTTTAAATTTCTTTATGCATTTGATCATCATGGAATTGACTCACCCTTTACACTAATTGCCATACTGAAGAAAACTTCACTAAAATGTGATCTATTAGATAGCAGGACTGGGAATTAGAAGTTAAGTTCCCGTAGACTGTGGATTCAGTTGTTCTCTTCTTGGTGCACATCACGACCAAGTGGAATGTGCAGAAGTTCCTCAGTTGTTCTTGTTTTAGTGAAATCGTTCATTTTTATAGTAGGCATTTATTCAATGATAATATCAAAAAAAATGCCAGTGGGATTACAGGTTGTGGCATATAAGAATAGAGTAATAAATAGGAAGTATAGAATGCTGCATTGTATTAATACAGAAATTGATACTGAAGTCACAGAAGATTGAATTAAAAGCTGACTTAAGCTGAATTATTGGAATAACACTATTTTAAATGCTTGATATCCTTATATATTAAAAATAAGGGTGATTTGTAACATCAAGCTTTTTGGGAGGGAAAGGACCAAACCAGATGTAGTGGTCAGTCAGCACTTTTACCACGTGCAATGAGTTTTGCAAGCATCTGTCATTAAAAGGGGCTCCAAGCAGCTGCAGATGTCTGTGGCAGTGCATGATTTGCACTGAGACTTGCAAACAACCCTGTTTGTCTTGATACAAACCATTACCATTCCTCAGGGAAAAATCTCCTGCAGAGAGCACTCAGTACAGCCCTAGATCTGGAGTTCACCTCCACAGCCAGTCTGGTTGCTAATGGAAGGCACATCCAGGGTAATTCAAGAATTTCAATTCCACAGACTTTCAGTCCTTTTAAAAATGTACACACGCGCCTCATTGGATGAATTTTCAGAAGGATCTAGATGACTTAGATGGATATAAATAACTTTGGAGCTGACAAACCAAATCCAAGCCTGTTTTAATGTTCTTTGGATGGCTGGTCTTCCTCTGGCACCTCTGAAGTCTTGTTCGTTTCATTTATGAACATCAGAGTGAAGGTGGTGCCAATTAGCATCTGTTTCAAATTTATTTCAAGTCTTGCACTGGAACCACAGGTTTCAGTCTGCTGTGATTTCTTTTAACATTCCTTAACATTTTTTCCACTTCATTTCTTACAAGAAGTCTTTGTGGCAATCTAGCAAGAGAACTAAGTTGCTTTTAACCCCTTCTGAGGTATTTTCAGGGTTTTAGTAATGCCAGAAGATGAAAGTGTGGCCAGGAAACTTGAAAAAATAGGATAACGTTGTAATTGTCACTGTTTTAAAGGGCAGAGTATCAACTGTTGCATATTCACTTTCTTCCTTTCCCATTAGCTGTGAGATGGGCTCCAGTGGCACTTTCCTCAGGAATTTCAATGCCATCATTACCAACGGGGCAGAGTTAACTCATCACACTGCACAGTCATAGTTATAACTCTTTTTGGAGGCATTTATGTGCTGTGCAGAGCTATTCATTCAATTATCCTGTGGACCAGGCAGGGATGGTCAAATTAATTACTATCTCATGAATATAGAAGATAAAGGGCCAAATCCAATTAAAGACCTCAGAGTCTCTGAGCTCAGAATTACAAGATGATAATTTTAAGTGATTTTACCACAGGGGCACCTAGACCTGGGTTATGCATTGTGGCTCTTGAAAAAAGTGAAGTCACTTCATTCCAGGAGATTTGCTGTGCTGAGTAAAGTCCAGGTCTCTCATCTGGATCTTAAAAATTCAGTTAGGTCTAGAAGAAGAAGACTTTTTCCAGCTTTTTTCAGTTCTGTCCTGAACACGGGCATCGATAGGGGTTTTAAAATTATAAAAAAAACATAATTCTAACACACGTAGAGGTTATTCTGCCTACTATGTTTTAATTTTAATAGTTGAGAATCACATAGGGCTACAGTCTACTTTCCTATCATGGGGATTCACAAATCCTTATTTCCTTTACTCCCCTGAACTGGGCACTTTTTTACCTATTCCAGTGAAACTGAGCTGTAGTGCAGGATTGGGGTGAAAGAGTCAGAGGGACTCCAGGCACAGTGCCCACCCCAGCATTTCCCACTTGGGGACTCCAGGCAGGGATTTCAGGGCAGGTTTACATTTGTTTGTCCTTTGGAATCCACCAAATTTGCAGCCCTGCCTTCAGCAGAGGGAGTCATCCCTACCCTTCCCTGCTCCCATTTCACCTACTTAATACAAGTCACCTGCTCGAGGATTCAAAAAAAAAATCTTTTGTTCAAAGGAAATTTGGAGTGTCCATGAAAAATGAATGCTCCAGTCATTCAGTGGAAATAATGTTAAAACTCCTGCTGACTTGAGAGGGAGCACAGAGAGGCTTTGTAAATGCACCAGTTATCATTTCAGTAAAGGTCTTTATGTATTTAATTTTGTTCTAAAAACAAAAGCCAAAAATATTTCTGATATCTACAAGAGGAAATAAGGCCTCTAATCAGTCTGTAGAAGTAAAGCATTATTTTATGCCTAATTAGTTTGTAATAGCATTTCCAAAAGGTTTCCTTTTCTGTAAAAAAGACTGTTGATGAAAATGTCACAGAGTTATTTTCAACAGGCTTTTGCTGCAGATATCCCACATGGACATTCTGTTATTTTGTGCTGGCTTTTACACTAATGCCCTGTAATTGTGTTTCACTTCCTCTGATTAAACTGACAAGTAATTTGAATGGATATCACTTAACACATTGATCTGAGGCAGTGGCAGGAATAGACCATGGCTTTGCTCTGTCAAAATAGAGCTGGTCCTTTGCTCTTGAGCTCTTTTGGAAGTCGTGTTGGAGTTTAAAAACTCCTTTTTATTTATTTTTTACATTTTATTTTCTTTTATTTCATCCCTGTTGCCTCACAGTTGTGATGTCCTACAAAGGAGCATGTGGACAAAAAGAAGCCTGTACTCAAAGTGAAAGCTTAATTACCATAATGAGGATTGAGTTCTTTTCTTTGCTCTGTCTCCATTCATTCCAAACAGGAGCTGAAGTTATGGCACATGTGCAATTAAAGCTCACATTCATGGTTTGCTTGAAGGTGGGGTTTTCACAGGAGAGTGTCAGAGTGAAAACCCTTCTTGCCAGGCACATGTCACTGCCCTGAGAAAGTCTGACACATCCCCAGGTATTTGTGGAGGCTGCACAGCAGCTGCCAAGGAGGGTCCAGCACTGGAAAGCAGCAGTGGTTCCACTGGAAGCAAGAAACATTACCCAAAATTGTGTCAAATATTGTCTCACTGTGTACTGTAATTAAGTGTTCAGAGGAAGTTGGATTATTAAAGGGAATGCACAGAGAAAAACCCCTCCCTGGGTGGTCTGGAAGAAACTGGCAAGATAAGGGGAAAAACCTAAGAATTAATTGGATAAAGCATTTAGTCCTCTGTTATAAGTAGAAATATTGAGTTGACATTGACTTTCAGCTGCCTGCCTTGATGATCACATTTTTGATTGGACATAAAGAACACTTGTTTCCTCATGGATCACCCAAGGAATATAAGCACAATGCAATTAAAAAGAAAGAAATGCAGATGTAATAGTCAATACACATCTCATCCAGAGGTCTATTGCATAGTGACAGATGCAGCCAACCAGTTAAAATTCTATTTTTCAGTGATATTTGTTAATCAAAGCACTGTAAGTGCAGCCAAAACAGTTCTGTGCTTCCAGGGCACACAGAGGCAACATTTTGGGGGGCTGAATTCTGTTTAATACTTGTCTTTGTGCCCTGAACAGTAATTTTGGACCTAAATAGAAAGGCAGAGTTGGAGCTTCAATATGTTCACAAGAAATGTTCATTTTATACCTGTAAATGTGAATGCTTTGATGAACCTCCAGTGGTCACTTCATTTGTCAGAAGTGATAATTTGGTTAAAAAGCTTCTTTGCTGAAAAAAAAAATGCATAAAGGTCCATGCTGTGGAAGCCAACATCACAGACAAATGTTGTTACCAAATGGAGCCTTTTTCTTAAATACCTAAACAAACAAAAAAGCCTTTGCTTGTAACCAAACAGCCTTAGGGGGTTCTCCTATTCCTCCAAGAGAGAGCTGGAAAATACTGAAAGGATGTTTTCAAGGAATGCTGAGATGTCTCAGGAAATTCTGCATTTAATTCCTGTGACTCCTAATGCACCCTTTAGTCTAAAACCAGCCAGGAAGAGTAGAGCTTCAGGTGCTGTTTAAAAGGGAATAAAACATAAAACTGACAGAAATACCAGACATGGAAATCACCTCCACTAAGAGCTCTGACAGGTATTTCCACTAATCTGTGACAGTCACATAACAAAGATTTAGTCAATGTATTTCAGAGTTATAGGCATGAAGTATTGTTCATCACATGTTGTGAGACATTCTCTACTTCTTTACCTCTCCTCTTTTTTAGTTGCCTGTATTGCATTAACATCTTCACCAAGAGAATTTTAACAGAATGCACGACACAAGGTTTTGTTAATAACTATATATGACTCAGGAACATCATTATGCTTAAAATAATAGAATAGACTTTTCTCAAAAGCCTGTATTTAAGTAGGTAAATTTTGAGATTTTTGATTTGCACAGTCCTTCACTAAGGGCTTTGATATCTGAATGGAAGGAAAAAATTGTGTACTATCTCCTTTTTCTCATTATTTTAGATTAAGAGAAGGCATCCAGGAGCAATTTAAAAGCAGATTGCAATTTACAGCTGCAAAGCAGTTGGTGGTTAAATGAGGAGTTTGTAGTGGACCCTTTGTAAGTAGAAGTCTGTGAAGAAATTAGAATAATTTTGAATTCTGGAGTAAACATTTCTGACCTTCTAAATGGAAACATCTGCAAGATTTTGCTTAAGTGATGAGTGGGGAGATTCTCAGCTGGTGTAAATTAGTGTGGCTTCAGTGAGGCTGATGTTTTTATAACAGTTTACATCATTCACATTTCTTTCCTCAAAAAATTCTATTTTTTGTAAGCATTTAAGCGTAACAGCATCAATTTTCTGTACCAGCATCTTCTGAATAGAAATGTGCAGTTTCTTCTATGAAAACCCTGATGTTTTCCTCTTTGAGTAGGCATTGCAAAGGGAAAGATGTTCTTTAACTGCAAGAAATATTCCTCCCGATTAAAATTCTAACACACATTGCTGTAGAATCACCCCTAAAACAGGAAGGAGTGAGGGGAAACTTCACAGACATCAGCTCCCAAGGACAGTGGGACAGAAAGGAGGATGAGGAGTGGACTTGCATGCTAACACTACACTGCTATCCCCTGCACTCCCAGTGACAGAGATCACATTACACACACACTGCCAGAGATTTCTCCAGGACCTATCAGAAATCCTCTCTCAGGTTGTTATTCTTGGCTCCTCCAGCTGCATCCCCTTGTTTCCCCCATTTCAGTTCCAAATTAGGGTGATGTTGCCACAAGTCTGTTACCTGATTAGAGAAATACAGATATAACTGGAGGGGCTTTTTGGTTGTCTTCATTAAGCTGTGGTGTTTCTGTGACCCAGTTCAGCCTTTCCTCACATGGCATTCCCAGTGCTTGGATCATCCCCCTGGCCCCTTTCTGGACCTTTTCAGCACACCCACTTCTCTTTTGCCTATTTGAAAATATTAAACAATATTGAGCCCAATATTGATCCCTGAGGATCAATATTGTCCCACTTGTGACAGGCTGCCAGCTTGGGAAGGACCTGAACGTTTCAAGATTCAGTGTTGAATCTAAATTATGAAAT
The DNA here is from genome assembly GCA_013400575.1 of Peucedramus taeniatus. NCBI lineage: Eukaryota > Metazoa > Chordata > Aves > Passeriformes > Fringillidae > Peucedramus > Peucedramus taeniatus. Next base: position 62,061 of record WBNO01033424.1, read on the forward strand.
GTGTTTCTTTCAGACAGTGGGAAAATGCTGGAATTTTTTTAGGACCTCAATATCCCATCCTGGGAGGACAAGGACAATGCCTTGTGCAGAAGCTTGTAAAAAACACACCATTATAATGCTGTATTTTTTAATTCTCTGGAAGAAAATCATGCAAATCACACATTTGTCCAAAATACAGTCTCCAGCCTGATCCTTAGGAGGGCTGGACACTCACTGCAGCTATTAAATAGGCAGTTTATCCCATGTAACTCAGTATTCTTCTAAGAATTAATCATCAAGTGCTTCAAGCTCCCCTCCACTGTCAATGGAGAGAAGCAATCCCCTGTGATGATAAGTACTCTGTATTAAAATAAATATGCAAGACAGATGGGTGCTCTAAAAATGCCTGTCACTATATCTTGAATATAGAAGGAGCTAAAATAACTAGATTTGATTCAGTATTTCAGAATGGTAAAATTAAATGGGATGATCCTACCCTGAGCACTATCACTGCTTTCTGGAATGGCAGAGTGTGCTAAATTATAATCTGAATTTAATTAAATGACACATCTCTTTAATGATGGCAGGATATTCTTGTCAGGGAGAAGAATTTCTTATTGCTGCGTGACTTTCACCCACTGTCAAAAAACCCCTCCAAACAATGCATGTACTTCATGAGATAAAAAACCAATGAGATTTGGAAATTCCACAAGCTTTGTCACTTATGAAGGTCCCACCAGATGCCTTTTCTGAATTTTCAGAGCCTCAGAATGCTGTAAAATCCAGTCTTGGCTAGTAGCTAGAAAAGCAGGAATATGTCCTCACCACAGTGATCTTGGAAACCCTTGTTCAAAAATACACAGAATTACAGAACTATTCAGTGTATCCTCTACAAATGAAAAAAAAAAATCACCAAACTCAAAACATTTCTGCCTTCACTCTCAAGAGTGAAAAAGTTCTCCATTTTATGCAGCCTCTAATAATTGTAAATGTAAATTCTTCAGCCAGTTTTTTTTGGGGTTGTTTTTTTTTNTTTTTTTTTTTTTTTTTTTTTTTTTTGCAAGCTTAGATGCCAGTACATGATTATGGGTAAATATCACTCAATAATAGCAGCTGCCCCCTGGAACCAGTATGATCAAGCCCTAGTCCTAACTGGTGTTTCAAATCCAACTGCTGCCGCTGTTGATGGTTCTGGGAATCTTTGGCTATTGCCAAAAGACAAGAAGTAGCTACAAAAGTGAATTATGCAAAACAAGAAAAATAATGACACAAACCAAAGTAAAATACTCCCCTACACACAAGTTTTCCCACTTTAGAGAGGTTAAAAGAAGAAACTGTACATGGCTGATATTAAACAAACCATTTAATTCACCAATTCACCACTTGAAGGCATTCAGATATTGTGGTGATGTGTCCTGCATAAAAAAATACATAAAATATAACAAGAGAACCTTCTTCAACCATTAATGGGTACAGTTTTTATTATTTCTTTATTTTATTACATACTTAGTTTTAATTATATACAGACCTAGATAAAACTTGCTTGGATGCAGGCCAAGGATAAGATTTGCACACCTCAGGTACTGATACTGTGTCCAGCTCATGGTTCATTTTAATTTTATTGACTTTATTTACTGTCTGAGATTGCAAGGATGTGGCTTCCCCAGCTTTCTCCATAGTTGTAATTATTCCTGCTACCCTGGAACCAGATAGACTCACTGGTCACAAGGTAATTAAACACTGCTGAGAGCAATTGTTTTATTTAAAGACAATTTATAGTCTGTATCATGCATTTATGAGCAGATTATTTAGTGAGTGGCATTCTAGAACTGAGCATTTCTGTGGAAGGAAGGGGCTGTGTTTTGTTGCAGAGCAGCCACGTCCTGACCAAGATGGGATTTCTCTGCATCCACAGCAGGGTGGGCAGCAGGAAAAGGGGGATTCTGCCCCTCTGCCCTCCTCAGCTGAGACCCCACCTGCAGAGCTGCCCCTGCCCTGGGAGCCAGCACAGGAGGAGCAAGTCCAGAGGAGGCACCAGGATGGTCAGAGGGATGGAGCAGCTCTGCTGGGAGGAAAGGCCAAGAGAATTGGGATTGTTCACCCTGGAGAAGAGAAGGTTTCGGGGTGACCTCATTGTGGCCTTGCAGTGCCTGAAGGGAACCTGCAGGGAACAGGAAGAGAGAATATTTCCAAGTGATGGAGTGACAGGATATTGGGGAATGGCCTCACAGTGACAGAGAGCAGGTTTAGATCAGATATTAGGGTGAAATTGTTCTTTCTGAGGGTGGTGAGTCCTGGCACAGGGTGCCCAGAGAAGCTGTGGATGCCCCTGGATCCCTGGAAGTGTCCAAGGCCAGGCTGGATGGGGCTTGGAGCACCCTGGGACAGTGGAAGGTGTCCCTACCCATGGCAGGGGTGGAATGAGATGGGCTTTAATGTCCCTTCCCACCCAAACCATGCTGTGATTCCATGATTTCTGTCTTTTCCTTTCTCTGTGGTGACTCAGCCTTTCTCCTTTGCAACCACCCAAACAAAGGTCTAAAGACCTTACTATGCAACCTTTTTTGTACAATTTTTTTTTTTTTTTCTGATGATAAAATAAATGAATTTTTAAGAGGACATGGGAACATACAGATTTTAGTTCCACAGGAGGGGTTTCTGTAGCAAAATTGAAGCTGGAAAAAGGGTGACTACAGAACCTCCAATGCAGCTCCTCAGAATAAATTCTAAAACCAAAATAATTTATAGGAGTAAAAATATGATAAAATCACTGAACTGAGTACAACAGTAATTCACATTCATACCACGCTCCCAAGTGACTTCTTAACACTCAATCTTTCCTTAAACTTATATTTTTAAGAAGTCTTCTTCAGCTCATCTCTAGAGGAGCCACACAGATTTTGTAAAATTTGTTTTCCTGACCCATCTCCCTAGAAAATTGCTAGAATTTTCAACTTCCAGTGAAATTTAGTCTCTACTTCTCCTGGAATATATTGGTTTGCCTTTTCCTGACCCAAAATGAATCATCTTCTGTTAGAAGGGGACTGTGTATTGGTATGTTTTAACCTAGATTTCTGCTTAAATCTAGCAGAAGGCACTGATGCAGACTATGCCTGTTGCTCAAAATGTTTTTTCCTTTTAGTACTAAGCTTCTCTTCATCACTTTTAAAAGGGCTGTTGAACATTGGCATAGTTTTAAAGGAGTGATGTTCAACATTTAAAATAAAATATTAGGACAGATATATTTTTGAGCAGCAATTTACACCTTAATAAAACATTGTGATATTGAAGTTCTGAATAACCTGTAAATAATGGAGCCCTCTACCTGGGGGATGATGAAAATATAAAAATAGATCAGTGTTTGGTAGCTTTTGGATCAATAGATAATCTTTCCAGCTGTCTCCTGGAGGCTAAATTGCTTGAAACAGTGGTGAGGGTGTCTTGGACATGCAACACTTGATGTTTTAGAAGATTGAGCTCTCCCAGGTATTTTGGCTTACATCTGAAGCAGCAGAGAAAAAACAGGAATGTCTGAAAATGGTGGTTCCAAAGCATCTTACATAGATGATTGTTATTAATATTGTTACTGTTTAATTGAAATCCTGAGTGTCTAAATTACAACTTTGAAAGAAAATAGTGTTCTCTAACAATCATGCCTTTAGTTGTGATACACATTGGGGTTTTGTCTGTGACATTATTTTGTAGCCTGCAGCTGCCCCACTTTTTGTGTATTTTTTGGCACTCCATCCCCTTCTTTTATAGTTTACCATTTTCAGCCTGGTTCATCTGGCAGTTTTTTATAATAACGTGCTCAAAGTATTGGCTTTGCTTCTCCAACATCTCTAAGTGATCCTCACTTTTCAATGCAAGGATATTCATTACAGTGACATCTGTCTTTATCATAATAATTTTGGTAGTAATAATTTCATCTGTTTCATGTGCTGAAATTTGAGCTCTGCGATTTCCTCATTAGTGGTATCTGGAATTATTAAAAACCAACAACACAGTTCCAGTCTGGAGCATCTTCTTCCAAGGTTGAACATATCTCATCTAAAATGCACCGAGTCTCTGGGCTGATTGGCCTGGCTGTCCTTGCCTTGGTTCTGTGATATTCTCTAGGGTTAGAAAAATGTCCTGTTAAGTACCTCATGCTGATCAAGAGAGTTCTGTAATGAGCAAATTGTGAGATGTAAATGTCCTTAATAGTTGTGATACATATTTTGGGAGTTAAATATTTTACTCCAACAGTTTAAACTGTAAAAAGAAGAAATGCAAGGAGAGGAAAAGGTCTTTGTAAAAAGGAAAACCAGTGCTATACCCTAGCAGAGATCTTTCTAGCATTCAGCAGATGCTGAAATTTCTCACCATCCTTAAGTGCATTTTGTTCTTATTTTATTTCATTTCCTAACCAAATGAAGTTCCCTGTATAAATAAATTCTAGCCTTAATACCATGCAGTTCTACCTGTCAGGCTTTTCAGACTTTGTTTGATATAAATGACTGTGCTCTGTCTTTATTGTTCAGGTGATACTGCTGACACTGGTTGAGACTGCAGGCATTTTCTGGAATAATAGAACAGTCACTACCTTGATTTCTTCCACTTACCAGACATGGATGTGTTGAGAAACTACACAACTTCTCATGTCAGGTGGCAAATCAGGCTTAAAACCTCTTGAATATTATATTCAGGGAGCTGGATCTGACACTGAGGGACCTGGGGGGGAGCTGAAACCTCAGGGTGGAAATGCAGTGGAAGATCCTGTCCTGACCTGGGGGAGTCTGCAGCCAGCACAGCCCCTGGTCAGAGCCTGTGGGAATTGGCTCATCCTGAACTGAGAATAAATCAGATGGGCAGGGAAAAGCTCTAAGGAAATTAGAATGGAAGCAACTCAGACTGAGAAAATTGTTTGAAAATATCTTGAGTACAAGCAGTATGCAAATGCTGTTAATGGTCACAAGAAATCAGGGACTTGATTAATATATTCTCCTGTTGCAAAGTTCTCCTCATTACACCATGAATAGATGTAATTCTGTCCATAGGAACTTGAATACAGATATTTTGGCATTCAAGGAATTCTGTGCATTTCTCCTCCTTCTCCTTTTAACCCAATGCCAGCAGCAATTTTTATTTCCTTTTCATCCCAAAGTATCTTTCTTCACTTTACAGAGAAAGATTAACAGAGAAATGGCAAATGGCTCAATACCAAGCTTTTTCATTTTTTCAGGAAACCAATAAATTCCTTTCTATCCCTTCTAGGAATGAAGGCCAAAAATTTATCACAGAGCAACAATAAAATAAGAGTATTTAAGGACTTAAATAAATAAACTTTAATAAACTTATATTTTCAGCACAGAGCAGATGGTGTTTGACAGACCTGCCTGAAGCTATGTAGCATCACATGCCATGCTAGTTATTTTTCAATAATGTGATTTACTAAGCAAATTTCTTTGAAATCATATGGTGAAGAAGGGGGTTTGTATACAGACTAAAAGGACATTTTATAAGTAACAGGTGAAGGTCAGTTAAAGTTCCTGGATAAGTAAAAATGGTGCAGAATGAGAGACTTCAGCTGTATTTGTGTGAGTTAATAAAATACTGCCATTGAGAGAGCTCAACTGGATCTCTTGTTTTGGTTTAGTTTTCCAGCACATCCCATTTGGCATCTCAGGCAGCACTGAGGCACAGTTTGGGCAATTGCATGCAGCAATGTGGAACAGGCTTTGCTCTGCTTTGGAGGGGCAAGGGGCTGGCCAGATGGATATGGACAGTTTGTGTTGTGTGGCCTAAGGGTCACAGAAGGGTTCCCAGTTGTTTTGTGTTTCACAATAGGATGTACCTTAAGGGCCACTGTTTATATAAACACTGTTTATTTAAAAGTGGAGTTGAAAAGTTACCAGATAGATTTGAAGGGAGGCTTAGGAGGGCTGCTGGATTTAGGCTGCCACGAGTCTGCTCTCAGTGAGAGTTGCATCTATGAGAAATACAAAACACCCAGATTAGGAACCTAAATTACAAACTTTGAGGTCAATCTCAAAATTTCTATATTTTTTTTTTCAATGCCAAGAAGCCTTTTCCTCTAAATGGTGCAGTTTATCAAATATTTAATTTATTTAGTGTCACTGTATCCTGTAGCTGACTACCCTGGAAGGATTCCCAAGTTCCTGCTCAAGGACAACTTTCTGACCCCCTAAGAAGATGCCAAGCATTAATTGCTTGACCTCACCATGTTGGTGGTGAATACGAAATATATCTGCCCTGCATGAGATCAGTGAAGAGGAATTGTGAACCACTTGTTTTATTTGAGACCTGTAAAATACCATCCCTATGTAGTCTTAAGTGTCTTGGTGTTTGCTCTTCGATTATTCACATTGTGTTAATACTCACAGGAATTTTAGCCTGTTTAGCAAATTATTCCCTGATTTTATTCAAAATAAGGAAAGAAAAAGTGCCAAACAAAGGTTGTCTTTGCCCTAAAAAAAAGCCTTAACATGTCTTCTGTGGCTATGGATCTTTCTAAGCCAGTCAAATAGAGCCTAAACAACGCAAAGGAAGAGAAGAATTTAAAGAATATTAGATAAATTGAATTATTTGACTGGGAAAATAAAGCATCCCAGAACATGAATGCCACCAAGGAAACCTGATTCAGCAACTGCACAGCACACAGCTGGAGTAATTTTCTTTTTTTCTAAGTTTTCTTAGACTATAACCCTGTAGTCTTAACAAACTAGAACCTGGCTGAGACTGGCTCATCTGGCAGTCCCTGCTGTACCATTCCAACAGTCAGGAGAGGCTTCCTGAACCAAACTTTTCTGCCTCAGCTTTACTGTGAGATTTCAGCTTGAAAAAAAGGCTCAATTGTGTGCACACATGACAGCAGCTGTCCTGAACAAAATATCAGGGACTGAATTTGGGACATCTAAAACCAAAAGCCTATGCTGACATTGCTGAGGCTAAAGAGACGTGTTTCTTCAGCTGGGGACCAGAAGAACTCAGTCAAAGGATGAACACAAGAAAAGTGAGATAAAAATATCAGCGGGTGACACAGATGCCTCCTCTTGTGTGATAGCAAATGCTTTCTCTCTCTGTTTTCTGGTGTCAATTTGTGTCATTAACTCCAGAATTTGTAATGGATCCTTTTTAGAAAGCTAAGAGGTAAATTTATGTTTTGTAATAAATTCTGGTGGCACTTGATATTGTTATGTTTGAATTTCTAAATAAAAAAAGAGGATGGGTTTTACAGATTTTTAAACGATCATAAAAGCTTTGGCCTTGTGTCATAATTAGAATTACAGGCAATAACAGAAAGCAGGCGTTCTCTGGAATGAATGCCTAAAGCAAAGACTGGAACAGAGGCCTCTGCCAATGTAGGGCTGATAACTGGGCTGTACATGTGAGAGGATATCATTGAAAGGGTGTCTTTAATCCCCACCCCACCCCAAAAGTGACTTCTCAATAGCTCCCAGAAACGTGTGCTATTAGGCTCAGCTGGAGAGAGAAAATCGCTCTTAATCATATGCAAGGAACAATTCTAAATAGAAGCATTTGGAAACAGCCTTGGGAAGGAAAGAGAACTGCCAGAAAGAATGGGAGATCATTTTTATTCTTGATGAAAAGCTTTCAAACAGAGTTCAATGTGCAAGAGATGTGACAAATCTTTAGAGAAGTAGTTTTCTCTTAAGAGAAAGGTAATACAGCTAACAAAGTCACTTAATGCTTTTTGTGCCATTGAACCTGAAAAGCATATTTTTCCCCCATTGGTTATGAGCCACAAAAGGCTTTTTCCCCCCTTTTTAATCTTCGTGAGGAGTTTTGCTTTGAGACTTCCTGCAGGAAAGTGTTTTAAGTGGAATTTTTCTTTATACTGAACCTAATGTCTGCCAATATGATTCCTGTTACAGGCGTAGGGACCATTTTCCTTCTGTCCTCAAGCTGTGTTGCTGCTTATTATCATGTTTAACATTCCCAGTGCTTGGCAGGATGGAGATTAGAAACTCTTAATATTCATTTTATAGTGAAAGGTCTTGCCAGATTTTTTTGAGTATTAGCTATAATATATGCACATAATTTATTGGTGGAAAAGTTCTGAACTCTCTGGTGAGTCACCTTAATCTTTGTTCTTATCACTTTAGGATTGTTCTAAAATAATCTTCTGTGCCTCCTGCACGTAAACATGTTAAAAACATTACTTTGGAAATAACAACTTGATGGTAGCAAACAAAGAAGCTGCAAAAATTTCCCTTGATGAATCCTTAGTAATTTTTTTTAAGTTTATATTGCCTAGAGGGTTTTTCTCTAACTCTAAAATTTTGGCTTTTTAACAGACTGGAAGGAAGGAGAAGGGAGACCCACTCAACATTGCCATTGACAAGATGACCAAGAAAACACGAGACCTTCGGAGACAGGTGAGCTCTGCTTTTGGTAATGCTTCTTGATTTTACAAAGAAATTGTTGCTTTCCAACTTTAGACTGGTTTTGCCACATGAGGAAGTGTAAAGAATTGGTGTCCTCATTTAGATATGGCCCTACATTGCACATGACATTAAGCAAAGTAGCAGCATTTCCTGAGACCAAAAGAAAGGGAGAAAAAAATGCATTCCAAGTGTAACCCCCAATGGTCTTTCCATGTGGGAGGGGAGGCAGATTGTCCAGACCTTCCCTGCCTTGGCAGCTCAAAAACCCCAGTCATAAAAACACTGACATATGTGCTTATTTGTGTTTTATTTGAATACTCTCACTGGAGTAGCAGGAAAGATGAACAGAATATGAAAAAGAAAAATTATAAAAGTAGAATATGTCAAAGGGAACTTCCAAGGTACTGTGTTAAATAAAGATCCTGTGAAGATACAGAAAGTCATAATAAATAAAAATTTTGCCAGAGAGATGGATGCCTCATCCCTGTAAACATTCAAGGCCAGGTTGGATGGGTCTGAGCAACCTGATCTCATTGAGGATGGCCCTGCCCATGACACAGGAAGTGAACCAGATGACCTTTAAATGCCCCTTCTAACCCAAACTATCATAGGATTTTATGAATAACTGCAAAACCTAGTTAAAACCATAAATTTTGGCTTTCTTCTATTACATTTGTCATTGTGTTTTGTGATAAGAAAGAAAGGTTAATTCAAAAAGCTTGACATGGAAAAGAAGTGAAAGGAGATTGGCAACCAAAAGGGAGAAATCTTTAGGTTTTTCTTTACACCTTCAAGTTAAGGCAGGACAGATTGGCTTTTTTGACCTCTTTTTACTCCCTTTGAGATGATTCCAATTCTGCATTTTTCGTAAAAATTAAATTAAAAAAAAAGAAAAAAGAAAAAATAAAAGATGAAAATTCTACCTGGCCTCTGTGAAAATGATCCCAAATCCAGAAAACTGTCAAACCAAGTAAAGATTTAAATGTATCTTCAGGTACCTATTTGCAGCACGATAATTTCGGAAAGAGTGGCCCCTGTAGGCATTTTGAAATCAGTGCTCTGCACTGCTAAAACTCAGCTCATTTCAGCTCTTCCTTCTTAACCTTCAGCAGACGTGTTTGAAGTTCATATTCTCAGAGCTTATTTTGCCAAATAACAAACCCATTGCAGTGGACCTACAGACAATATGAATCACTGAGTCTCCTATATAAAGCCTGGCATCACATCTGCTGCTCAGCTAATGACAGAAGAAAGAGCTCTGCTGTTCTGACCTCCAAATTTGTGGGATCCTCGGCTCTGCAGTGGAGCTGGGACCATGTGTTGCCTCCCACCTCTGTTCTCACTGCTTCAAGGAAGTAGCAGACTAACACATGAGTTAGTTCTGTGTGAGGCTCTCAGCAGTTGCCTGAATTACTCATCCCTAAAGCCAAATTTACTCTGAAACGTGATGTAAAAATGGCACCTGTCTTATTAAGCTGTGTGCTTCTCATGTGTATTCACCCTGGTGGAATGTTCAGCCTCAGAGAAGTTGGAACTCTGGATGTGGATGAAGTGAAACACAGGTATTGTATTTTCCTGCTTGGAGATGAAGCTTTTAATGCAGTTTCTGATACTTATGGAAGTTAATCACGTAGGTATAATGTTTATTAAATTGTGACAGTTGCTAGTAAACTAATCAAGATTAAATCATAATTGTGCTGGGTTTTGCACAAACATAGAAGAAGATGGAATCTGCTTTCAACAATGTGCATTCTGACTGTAAATCATGATCCTTCAGAATCATGATCAATGTTCTGCTTCATCACATGAATATAATCAGCAGGGTACCTCTGTGTGTCTGCTCAGACCTGCCTGTGCACTCCCTGCTAAATTCCAGAATGAGCTGAGGGTGTCACTGAGGGCTTGGTTTAAATGGCTGGAGAGAGGCCTGAAGATTCAGAGGAAATGAGCTGCAGTGGAGATTACGGAGTCCCACTATTTCAGTCTTTCTATTCTGGACAAAATCATTGGAGAGACAACCAACTTTGAATACCATCATGCCTTTTGTCTTAATGAATCCCTTTTAAAGCTTGCTTTTCAGACTTTGGAAGTTTAATGTTAAGACCATAAAACTAGATAACCTGCAACACACGTTTTGGTGATGAAAAATATAAATATAGAGAAATAGATTTTTTTTTTTCCAATTGGTAGTCAGGCTCCCTGCAAGTCTTCAGTATTAACCCATCTAAGACCAATTTTTCATTTTCTCCCCAGGTCACTTAGCTCTTTATTTCTGAGATTTGATTTCATTATCAGCATAACATGCAGACATGGGAAATGATAGTGGATGGAACACACAGTGCTAAATTTCCACCTCACAGTTCACAGTCACTTCAATATTTCTTATTCTGATGGAATTACATCTTTTAAACTTATCATTTAAACTCCCCTGGGAATTGGGAAACTATTTTGGAGATCTAATTATATGTCTTACTATAAACTGCCAGTAAGAACATCAAGCTTAGTCAGACTGAGCAAGTTCTTGGAAGCAGACACACCTTGCCAGTCCATGGCCTTCTGCTGCCTTTCCTTACTGGATTTTCATGGAATCACAGGGTGGTTTGGGTTGGAAGGGACCCTAATACCCACCTCTGTCCAACACCCTGCATGGGCAGGGACACATTCCCCTGTCCCAGGTTTTTCCAAGCCCTTTCCAGCCTGTCCTTGGGCACTTCCAGGGATCCAGGAGCAGCCACAGCTTCTCTGGGCACCCTGTGCCAGGGCTCACCACCCTCACAATGAACAATTTCTTCCTAAAATCTAACCCAGGCTCCTCAGTACAATATAAATATAAACAAGGAGCTACTGGAGAAGGTCCAGCAGAGGGCACAAAGAGGATGAAGGGTCTGGAGCATCCCCCTTAAGAGGGGATACTGTAGATGTTGGGCTTGTTTAATCTGGAAAAGAGAATAGGAGGGATCTCATTAATCCATATAAATATTTCCAAGGCAGGGTCACAGAATGGTGCCAGACTTCTTTCAGTAGTGCCCAGCATCAGGACAAGGACTAATGGCCACAAATTAAACACAAGAAGTTTCACCTCAACATGGGGAGGAACTTTATGTTGAGGGTGGCAGAGCACTGGAAGAGTTGCCCAGGGAGGACATGGAGTCTCTGTCCCTGGAGACATTCCAAACCCACCTGGACATGTTCCTGTGTCACCTGCTCCAGGTGACACTGCTTTGGCAGGGGATTGGACTGGATGATTTCCAGAGGTCCCTTCCAACCCTAAAAATTCTGTGATTCTGTAACCCTGCCCTCTGGCAGTGTAGAGCCATTCCCCCTTGTCCTGTCACTCCATGCCCTTTCCAAAAGTCCCTGTCCAGCTCTCCTGTAGCTCCTTTAGGCACTGGAAGGTGCTAGAAGATCTGGAAGCCTCCTCTTCTCCAGGCTGAATCAGCCTTTCATTTCAAAAAATCTGGAATCTGATAAAAAGTTGTGCCAATTAGCAAGATTGGGGATCTCTTTTTCCCACTGCTATGCAAGCCTGTAGTTAAAAAAAAAAATACAAAATTCAAAAGCTAAACAAAGGAATGTGGTACAGCAAGCCAGGTCAGCAGCAGGTACTGGCTGGTACCAATTCTTTTGTTAGTTTTTCCTCCATAGGAGAAAAGAGAAACACCAACCCAAGAGTTCCAATGCTACAGGTAACCCCAAAGCAGCAAACACCTGGAATTTCAAGCCATGCAGCTCTGGGGTGACACTGAAAGAGAAAAAGGCAGGCAGGACACACCAGAGGGTTTGGTCACAGCCCCTGGAGGCACAGCTTGGCCTGGAGCTGCTTGAGCAGAGCAGCAGCTGCTGGGCTGTCACCACCCCTGCTGGGCTGTCACCACCCCTGCTGTCCCACCTGCTGGCCCTGCTGCCACCCCCATGTCCTGTTCCAGCTGATAGCTGAGCTGCTTCATTCTGCACAAGCCACTCCAGGTGGAATAACCAAAACTATTTGTTTTGCCTTAAATACCACCCATCTGTGCTGCCATTACAGCAGCTTGCCTGCATTATTTCATTTTTGCCCATTCAAGGTTTCCTGTGCCTCCAAGTGGAAGGAATTGGATGGAAATAATATTTTTTTTCATCACAAATTCTCAGTGTATACTGGAAATTATACTTTCATACAGCTGTTAAGGAGAATTCATCCAACTCCTACTGAGGTTTATGTTATTACTTAAAGCTGCTTAGAAATACTGCATGAAATAAATTCGCCACAGAAAATGATAATTTTCTTAAAAACTGGAAAACTTCCAGAAATTATCCAGAAATTTAATATTTAAAATTAAAAAAACAATAATAATTAAAATAAAAGAAGCCTGAGAGCTTTGAGAAGTCTAGTGTGGATTTTCTCCAGTAGTTTGCAGTATTCATTTTGAAAATTATTAATTTATTTTTAGCCTAGCATTGAAAATACAAATATTTACATATAAATAAATACTAAAAATTAAAACCTCATTTTTACAATGGCCAAGGAGATTTTCCTTTGTTTCAAAGATTTTTTCTAGGTTTTAAATTTTCATGTTTCATCTGAAAGTAGAATAAAACAAAAATTAAAAAGTACTGTATTTTTCTTAGTGTTGGATTTCTGCTTCTTGTTGCAGTTTTAGGCAACAAAACTTCATTAAAACATACATAATAATAGGAACTGTGGAGTAGAAAGTCCTGAAATATCTGCATTACCAGTTGCATTTTGATAAATACTTCTGAACATTTAGACTGACATCCTGGGCTTTCACTTTAATGGTATGGATGCCTAATAGAAATTAATCTTACTGTTAGATATCTAAGTTTGGGTGTGCACAATGCACACATATTTGGGTGTATCAAAATGCATTTTTTTGCCACCTGATTATAGTTTTGTGGCCTTTGTGTGTTGTTGGGTAGAATCCAGCTCAAGCTTTTGGATGAATACACAAAAAGCAGAATAACATCAACATTCTCTTAGTAGCTACATACAGGTAGTAGCTAAGGTGGTGATTTTGAATATATAGAAAAAAGAATTCTTCACACCACTGTCTGGGACAAAACATTCCACTTTAGCATCTCTTTTTTATCAAAAATGTCCTCTTCTCAGATTGTCTTTTCCAGACAGCATCCTACAAACCTCTGAGGAATATATATTGTGTAGACACAGGACTGAAAACCAAAATTGTGAACACCTGAATTAATGCAATTCTGCTTTCTATAGCATTGTACTGTCTCTTTAGGGCTCTCTACAGCAATAATCTACAGCAATAATCTCCTTGATTCTCATGTTTCCTCTCATTTTCTCACCCCCACCATTCTCCCTGCTCATTCTTCATCATCTGAGGCTCATTTGTTATGAATTTTCAGGTGAAATGCAGAGAGTGATGGGCTGGGTTTGGCTCCTGCTCAGCTGGTACCTGTGTGGGTCCTCTGGCTAGCCAGCTTATGACTTCACATCACAAATTTCCCTCCATAGGGCACTGACTTGGGTCACTCTTCTCCTACCCAGACAATTTTCTATCAAACTCCAGCTATTCACCATCCTTAAAACCTTTTCTCTCTGTCAGATGGTTTTAAAATTGGACAACTGATTAATATGTTAAAAAAAAAGGCAGATTTACTGCTATGACCATAATTCCCTCAGAACACCAGTCCAGAATGTAAAGCCCAGAGTATGGTTCTGTTCTCCTCTGCTATCTGCAACTGCAGTAACACTGGTATTGTATAACCATAGGAGGTTACTATTCATAAATAAACCCTTTATGGGATTCCCACAGTGGCACAGAGCTTGTTTTCCTATCTGATTTCCCAAAAATGGCTTTCAGTGTATCTGGGGTTTGTCCTTGTTCCTGGTGATTTAATGAGAGCTCCTTGGTAGGCTGAAAGCTGTGAGATAGATTTTTCCAAGATTTCTGCATTGGTTTAGATTAATTTTCCCACTTTCTGATGGGTTAGGATATTGATTGCTTCTTTTCAGTGTCTGCTTTTTCCAGTAGCCTCTTTCAGTGTCCTAGGGATGGGGACACTCTTTGGGGTACTCAGGATCATTGGCCATTTAGGCATGAACTAATATTAATAGTGACCATGCTGTGATGTCTTTCTACCAGGCATATACAATGCAGAAGCCAAAATTTAAAAAAAAATTCAGGTCATATTTGCCCTTTTTATACCTCTAATCAATTCTTTATGTATAATGCAGAAAGTACATCCTTTCACATGACCCTTATGTATATTTGATCAGTCATTTACATTTCCCTGTGCTAAGATCGGCTCTTGCAAATTCCTTTGTAAGACACTTGGTGGACTCTGGGCATGATTTTCATCAGCCTGTTATCAGCCATATTCTCTAACATCCCTCCCTTCAATCTACAATTATTATATGATCTTTTAGGCACAGAATATCCTGAGTTTGAAGGCAGACCCACAGTGATCACTAAATCCTTGATCATACTCTTTCAGTAGCTCTATTAGGCTGCAAGTTAAGCTTGCAAAGGCTTAAAGTTTGATGAGACAAATACCTCCTGTAATTTATTCTTGCAAATTTGGTAAAACAAAGACCTTGGGGACAACATCTTGATCATACTCAGTTTTTATCAACTATATAGGTTTCTGAAAGGACTTGCAGTTTTCTGTCCTTTGTTTAATATGGGTTACACCAGTTTGAACTAGATCCTAGGCTTCAGCATCTTTTTAGGCTTATTTATCATCTCTCTATTCCTTGAGCAGCATTTGCTCTTTCTGTTACTCACTTCCACGTAGATTAAGTTGTATTGCTTTTTATGAATGCTATTTAAGGTAAAAAAAAAAGTTTAGCACTTTAAAGCCTGCCAAAAATTGGTGTAGACTCTAGGACTCTCAGAATAAAAAGCATGAATATTAACTCTTGGAATTAGACTGACAGGACACCTAAAACTGAAAGAATGTGTTCTGTTGGAATAGATTTTGTCTCAGCTAACCCATACAATGTCAATTTTATTATGGATAGAATTTTATTTAAGATTTCAGTCTGTGGGCTTAAATCTCTCTACTCAAAGATATGCATAGGTTGCTTCTTCACAGAATGTAAGTTCTTTGAGGAGAACACAGGACTTCCTCCAAAAGAGGAAATCTTGTCATCCTGTTATTGCAGCAAAGCTGCTGTCTCACACCCAGACCTGATGACTTGCAAATGCTGTAGGGAGGGCCAGCAGCACCTAGAAATTAAATCTTGGTGCTCTAAGTCATGATTAACTGGCTTAATTTTTTTGTTTATCCTCCTTTACTATTCTCTGTGAGGACAAGAAAGACGTACTTTTTTAGAAGAATAATCTGAAGCTCAGAAAATAAAGTTGTTTCTGAAGGTGAAGCTGCCTCACTTGAGGTATTCTATGTTGTACCAGCATTAGGAGGTTCACAGCATCTGAATATTAAGATATAAGCCCAAGGGAAGAATAAGGACTCAAAAAGCAAAAAAAAAAAAAATCTTTAGTGGAAAACAGTGAATCCAATTTTAACCAAGCTTAATATACATTAAATAACAAACTCCTTTCATCTTCCCAGAAACAATGAAGAGCACACCCAAAGAAATAAAAAAAAAAACTCATACTGAGGGGGCAGGGGGAAGGGGAAAGAGAGAACTCTGAAAATTCCCACCAGCTGATGTCAGTTCTAGAAATCAGGTGATGATATACAGAAGTGGTTTTCCTTCAGCCTCCCTGACAGTCACTGGAGAGTTCATCTCTGGAGGGTGACTTGGGGTTTCCAGGATGTGTTTTGTATAAGCTTTTTACACAGGGAGCCATGAACAATCTGCTTTCTAATTCTAGGATTGTGTGAGGAGTCCTTTGGCTTTCCAGCTATGCACTAGAGCCCATCAATAGTGCAGCAATCAGTGCATTTCTGGGGGGCTGGGGAACTGTGTTCTTCTTCTCTGATGTGCCCTTTGTTGCAAAAAAAGAGGGCATTGGGTGAGGTTATAAATCCTGAAGGGGGCTTTTTTAAAAATTCAAGATCTGTCTTATTTAATTAAGGGAAGAAAACAGAGAACAAAAGGGTCACAGACCTTCCCTAGCTCACATAACACTGTGGGAGTTTGTAAGAGTTGATGCAATGTTCTGAAGATGCAAAACTTCATGCAAGTGTGAAGTAGCAGTAGAATATCCAAGAAGGTTGTAACTTCAGAATTTAGTCTTGCAGGAATGTTAAGATTTATTTTGCAAAGGCAGAGTTGAAGGTCACACTTAAGCAGATGATCCACAGGGGTCTGTGCTGTTCTACCAAAGAGGAGTTTTTGGCTGTTTCCAAGGGGAACTGCAGTGTTATTGCTGAGATTGCCCCATTCTGTTGCATGAAAATACACCTTGACAAAATGCTGGCATTTTTTAAAGGGAGCCAGCCACAAACTACTCTAAGCCTCTTTGAACCTAAGGCCACCTGTGGCATCAGCTCTTGCTTGTGAGAAACTCAGCACCTTTTCCTTGTTGCTTAATAGGCTTGATTTTCACTTGCAGTGACTCCAGTACTCTTGAATATGGAAATGTGGAAGCTGGCTTCCCAAAAGCAGTCTATCAAATGCTATTTCAGATTTATTTCTGTGCCAGGGCTACATGTTTATGCCTTGTATTCATTTAATAGTGTGCACTGCATTGTGTGTAGTTCTTTTCTAGGTTTGTAGTTGTTTTCTAGGCACAAAGGTGTACCTGTACAAAGGTGTTAGGCTGGAGTCTGGTGTGATGCTGGCTTAGAAGGCAGAACTAGCAGTGCTCCACTTGATGAAGTCCTCTGCTCTTGCAGCTTCCACTGAATATATGGCCCCAGGAGCAGGGACACTGAATGTCACCAGCATGTTCTGAAAGAGCTGTGAGCCTCTGGCATGCTGATCAATACTTCCACTTTTTGTCTGCTCCCATTTGGTAGAATAACTGGTGTATTTACTTCAGAAAATGATTTTTAGTAAAATTTTCAAACATCTGATCTAAAGAATTAGGGCAAATGCGCTGTTATTTGAATTACAATCAATAAGGATTTTGATTTGGACTTCTTTGAACACACATGTCTTTGTCTCCCTCAAAATGCACTTCTAGGTGTTTATCACTGTGACATTGAGGTTTTTATGGTGCTCTGAAGTGCTTCAGAGAAAATGGAGAGTGCTTTAATACTGCTGATTTACTCTTTCAGGTCTGCAGTAATTTCCTTACTGCCTAATTATAAGGCTTGGTTTAATTTACTCTACACATAATGTTTACTGATGCACATATGGTGCCATATTTCAGGAAACTATGCCCATATCAGGTAGTTTTGGGTAAGGCTGCAGTGTGTAACAGTTTCATCAAACAAAGGAAACTTTGAGCTGCAACATAATATTCATGATGGATTATTTTTTTTTTTTTTCTGGCAAAAGCCTGTTTGTAGTAACCATGGCTGCTTTTGCTTTTTGAAATAGGGCCCTGATTTTATCTTTTTTTTTTGTTTATTTAACTGAAGTCACTTTAGTGAGCAGGGAGTTGGCCTTTCAAAGTGCCTTAAGAAGAATTAGGAGGCAAAACTCAGTGACAGCTCTATTGCATTGGAAGAGATTACTGCACATAGTTTGTGTATTATTCCTCAAATACTGAGCCCTCGTAAAACCTCAGATATTTCACCAGATCTTTGTGTTTAGAAGATGCCTACCTCTCTAATCACTGCAGAGGAATAAGTATGGAGTTTTTAAAAATCTTTTTGATAAAAAACACTGTAAATGTGGGAGAAGCTCGATGAAAGTGTATAGTGTTGCTACATTTTAAATAAGAATACCCACAAGCTAGACCAAAACCAAGGCAAAAAACCCCACCAGAAATGTACTTCAAGGGACTTCTGTTGATAATAATTTTACATAAAGAAGCTTTCACTGTTCTGTAGTATCATCTCAAGAATGACCTATAGTCACATCAGGTAAAGGAGCTTATAGAAGTTTGGATTCATAACAACAGCTTCAAATGTTGGTGTTCATTATCAACAATGCAGTAGCAGGAGGTAGGGAGCACTATAAATGTGGAGGAAAACATAATCCTTTTCCAAAGACTTCTCTAATTCCATCTTCCTAATGGCTTTATGAGCACTGGCAAAGTACATAGAGTTTAATTGCCAAATGGGATTTCAACATTACATTTGTTTCTTAATTGACATTAATTTTGTTCACTAACTCTATTTCTAAGTGTTATGAAATATCTTTAATGTTATGTTCTACTTGTAATTAAGCAACCAGATACAAAAGGTTTGTTTCCAATTCTTACTGTGTAAAAATTACAGCAAAGGAGAAGAAAACAAAGTATGAGTGAAATGAGAAAAAAGACAACAAAACACCCAACAAAACAAACCCAAGAAGAGAGCCCTGACTGATCTCACTGCTGTAAGGGCTTTTTGAAAGGCATGGGTGATAATTGATGGTATCAGATATCAATCATCTCTGTCCATGGGGCAGGATCCCCTGGTGACTTTGACTGACTCTTGGACAGGATGATGAGAAATCCATTTTTTGCAGCACACAATCAATTTTTAATCTTGTTTCAGCCTTTGTCTGGCACTTCAACAGACAGATCTACCCAAGAGCTGTCATCAGCCTCCACTGGGCTCAGTCTCTAGGTCTTGGAGAAGCTGAAGACAATATTTACTATGCCAGGCTGTTCATGCAGCTGGGTTAGGTGGGACTGCAAGTGTGACACGTGTGACATTTATTGGATTAAACCTGTAAGGCTTATTGGGTCTGACTGCTCACAGTGAGGATAACTTCATTAAGAGTGTTTGTAGAAACTTTCCTTCCTATCTTGACCAAATAGCTATTTCATCCCCCCAAACCATCTTTCCCTCATTTTATTTATTTATTTACTCTATTTGATTAAAAAAAAACCATAAAGCCCCAAAGCTTTATTTGATTTAAGTATCATTTCAACAGGGCCTGAGACAGTACATGAAGTTACACAATTGATTGTGGTTCTTAGTTTAATCTTTGCATTTTTAATCCATTATCTCCATTCTTCCTCATTACCCTCTTCTTTTTCCCACCTCTTTTACATCAGACCCCTTAGGTTTGCAGTTTTGGTGACATTTTTGATACTTTACAGTCCTCTTCAGTTTTTACAAGGTTATTTTTCAAAGTCTTATCCCGTTTTTTTTCTCTGCTGGATTAACCTATAGTTTTTTTTCCCTTCTTTGTTCCTACATGCAATTTCCCATTCTGCAATTTCATCCTCCCACATTCACTTTATCACAATTGTACCCTCTCAGGTCATACAGAATGCAAAAGTTAATCACTGTCTTTTCACTTCTGGGTTTTTTGACTTCCTTAATGCTTTTCACTTTCTGCTCAGTTTCTACCTGTATTTCTGGTTTTCCCACATTTTTGATTGGAATCTCTGTACTGTCCTCTACCTGTTAATCCCCTGTATAATTCTTTATTTTTAGAAATAATAAATATTTAATAGAATCTCAGCACTGCCATCGGTCTTTATTGTTCTATCCAGACATGAAAGACAGAGTTCATACCCTGATAATCCTCACATGTTTGGGGAGTATCTGGTTATCATTCTCCCAAACATTTAATTTCTCTCTGCTTTTATGTAACTGCACTCATATTGTTAGCAAGCCTGAGGCTTGCTCTCACTGAAAAATGTTTCTTTGAAAAGGCAGTATAAAATCTTTCTGTCATGAAAATTGATAAACCACCCACCTTAGGCCCTCAAAAAATCCCAGCAAACAAACAAACATTTAAGTCAATGGGGATTAAGTACCTTAGCACTTGGTGACTGGGTTCTTCCATGCTTCAGGCCATGGTTAAGGAATCCTTTGTAGTGGCCTATGACTGGGAGGAATGTTCTTTGTGTGTGTTTCTTATACTCTTTCAATTTTTGGTCAAAAATTGTCACTTTAGCTTGCTTTCTGTTAGCAAATTCACCCCAAATCTTTTCCTGATTATGGCAGCTTCTCTGCAGAGAGAGGAAAGCTCACACATGGAAAAATATATTAAGAAAGTCAAACTAAAAGAGAGCAGGTTTAGATTAGATTTTAGGAAGAAACTGTTCCCTGTGAGGGTGGGCAGGCCCTGGCACAGGGTGCCCAGAGAAGCTGTGGCTGCCCCTGGATCCCTGGAAGTGTCCAAGGCCAGGCTGGACAGGGCTTGGAGCACCCTGGGCTCATGGGAGGTGTCACTGCCCATGGCAGGGGGGTTGGAACTGGATGATCTTTAAGATCCAGGCCATTTCATGATTCTAGTAAGAATTACCTGTCTTTCTAACAGTGCTTCTTCCTGATTTATCTTAGGCTCAAATCTTATTTTTTTAATATATTCTATAGATCTGTGGTTTGAGTGTCCAAGTGTGATACATGTTCTAAATATCAGTATTTTTGCTGTTTAATCTGCCAAGTCATAACTGGTGGTGTTGCTGTCCCCATCCCCCAAGTTACCATTCTTTAGTCACATCCTATGTGACACAGTCTGCAGAATTGACTGAGACTTTCTCTTTAGCACCAAACTGCAGCAGCTTCTAATGGTCACTGCCTTATTCTCCAGAACTCAATTTCACAGCATATTGGAGGTGACACACCTTAACTGTAGTGGAGAAGGCTTTATTTTCATCCCTTTCAATTGAATTAATGCCTGTTTGGGAGCTCTCTGCAGGTGCAAACTGGAGCTGGGTTGCAATGCCTGTTAAATGGAAAATGGTGAATAAGGTGCTCCTTGGTAAACTTTTGTTACAGGCAGCTCTGTACTGCCAGGCTTTATAAAGTTTAACAATCTGTTGCAGTCATTAATCTCCTGCTGTGGCTTTACCTTCCAGTGGCAGGATTAGACATTTAATTCTCTACTAGACTGTAAGTAGCACTGAGACATTTTGGTTCTAAAATTGTTATATAGCCATGGAAAACATCATTTTGGTGGGCATTTAACCTCTTTGAGCTCAATTATGGCTGTGAACTGACAATGATAAAACAGCCCTAAATAGTGCTTAGAACAGTAGAGCATGATGCTATCAAAAACAGCAACTTGACTGTGCACCATAAACTGATGAAATTGACTGAACTGGAAAGGCATAAAATCTGCCTGTGCACCATTCATGCTTTCAAAAATATTTGCAGGTCTTGATGTTTACCTTCTATATTTTTTGTTGGTGTGGCAAATATATTTATCTGTTAGCTTTATGTACATTAATAAAGTTTTCTCTCTGACAAAATGAATTAAGCAAGACCTTAATTTAGCGTGCTTCCTCCTCTTATAAATGAAGTTTCATGCAGTGGAATTCATGCTTTGAATTAATCTCTAAATTAAAAATCCTGTGGGGGGGAAAAGAACCTAAAGCGTTGTCTTACGAGTAATAGTGTGTGTCATAATATTTACATCAGAACTCAGCATAAATTAAGGCATTGCAAAGGCATTTGTTAATGCAGGTGTGTGAGCAAAGCCCTGCTGCTGATTTTGGAATAAAACATGATGGGCTGCTGCTGCTTTCAAATTCAAGTCACAGTCTTCTCCCATTCCCTTCTGAACTGACATTACCTGGATGAAACTGAAATCTCTGGGTGCACAAGCCATCACTTAGAGTGGACTTTGTTGCAGGATGCACAGGAACACACAGGATTGCTTTTCCAGTAGTTATTTACCTTGATGAATAGCCCTAATTGGATCAAATAGACTGGTAATGGTGAGCCAGTACTTTTAAATGTCTTGTCTTGTGCCATTAATATTACCCTGTCATGTATCCATTTGAGCTCTCAGATGAATGTCTTGCCTTCATACTGCTGTCACATTTAACAAATGATTTTGTCAAGACATTCTTTACAGCTTGTGGTGAAGGATGGCAAAATATGTGGTCTCCTACGTACATAAAACCAGTTAGCTCTACCTTTCAACTTCAATGCAAGGGCGTCCTAAAACTCAGATAACAAATTCCTAAAGAAATTATAGTGCCTGTTTACAAGAGGGGCCAGAAATATTCTACTGACATCTATGATTAACACAGCAGAAGAAAAATAGAATGTATTAATTTTGTATTTATTAAACCTGTGACAGTCAGAATTCAGATTCTTTTTTTTCAGCTGCTGCAATTATAAACCTCAGAGGACAACACACAGTTACCATTAGAAACGAGATATCCATTTTATTCATTCATTTTGATTCAGAAAGAGCTCTACTGTATATTTACTATGGTAAACCCCAAATTACTGGTTAGCTGATGCTCTTGCTGTCCTTTTTATTGATTTCTGGTAGGTGGTTGTAGGCTGAAGATATTTAACACTGATGAAAATAAGCTGCTTACTTGAACATCCTGAGACTGCTGTTACAATTCCATGGGGCATATTGTTATAACATGATCTATAACACCACATTACCTTAGATTAAAAATGGAATTGCTTCTTCATTGAATAAATACAAGCCTTTGGAACAGTTCCCTCCTTATGGCAGGATACAAACAGGAGAGTGTTGGTGCTCATTTAGCATTTAAGATAAGGGTTTTTTTAGTGCAGTGGACAGTAGGTTTTCACTGGCACATACTGAACTTGAGCAAGTGGAACTTTTTAAGGATCTTTCACTGATAATGAGCTGGAAGCCACATGGGATTTGTAAAAGCTTTGTGTGTTCCTTTGGAAATGCTACCATTTGGCCTTTTTTGATACAATGGGCATCAAAGTCTAACTATGGGTACCCAAATCAGGCATCTGATCTGGAGTTTGCCAGCAAGCCCTGGGAAAGGGATGTCTGCAGAGGAAAATGATGCAAATTTATGATGCACCTTCCCTGGCTGTATTTCTACCTTAATGCTGGCTATAGGTGAAACTATTGATTTAATAGGGAATCACAGAATATCCTGATTTGGAAAGGACCCACAAGGATCATTGAGTTCAACTCCTGGCTGTCCTGCACAGAGCAACCCCAAGAATCTCAGCATGTGTCTGAATTTTTAAGTTAAATTTTTTTTATAAATACTGATGAGAAATCTATCTACACAGAATGCAGAGTGCTGTGCTGCTGCACTATTCTCTGACACTGAGCATCTTAGAACATTTTTTCTTTTTTTTTCTTGCAGTGTTTTGATATACTTGGAGCAATATTATTATTTATATTGAGATTGTGCCTATGAAAACTATTCATGGATCAGGGTCCCATTGTGAGAGATGCTGTGCAAACAGACCCAAAGCATGGTCTGAAAGAGCTTTTCATGTAAGAATAAAATAAGAGTCAGCAAGTGGAGAGCAGCAGATTGATGGGAGAAAAAATAAAGAGTACAAGATGGAAGTGTAATAGGTGGTAGCAAACACACACCAGCTTCCAAACTGTTGGCAGGTCTCTGATAGATGATTCTTTTCTTCTTTTTGTCTTCTTTCCTCCCCCTGTTTGTATGTGCTACTGAGTTAGCTATTCTGAGTGCCTTTAATCATTTAGAAAGTGGGAAAAAAAAACTTTCCAGGTTGAATCTGAGTAGAATTAATTTTTAAGGAGAATTGAGAACTGCTTAATAATGTTGACTGCTTCAGTTGTGTTTGAAATAAAATGAATACCTCCTACAAGCACATATATGCTATTTTGCTTTGCTTGGTTTTACTGCACCACTCAGGGAATGAAGGAAAATATTCAAAGTTAGCTTTCTCCTTATTCAAATAGAGCTGAGAATTGCTGTCATCAAACAGCAAATGCATCTTGGATTGTGTATTTGCAATGTCTGACAATAGGCCAGTTTTCAGTGTGATTGGGTGTTTTGATGGCACCTTGTCTAGCTAAAGCTTTCTTGTCTGGGCTGCAGAATAGAGAAAATTACCTCTCTGGATGCTTCATCTAACTAAAAATGCATGATTTAAGGAGACTAATGGGTACCCAAGCCTCCAGGCTGAATAGCTCCTAGCTTGTGTTTGAGTCCACAGTTTTTCATTTTTAACAACCCAAAAGCTGGAGAAAACATAATCAAGATGTTTCTGATTCACAATCCTACAGAGCAGTTAAGCTTCCAGGAAGAAGTACTTAAGATTTCAGTCATTTTTCTGGCTGTCTTTCAAATTTTAGAGAAGTTTGACATTAATTAGGGGTCCTTAGCAGGGTGGAAAAGAGGTTAGTGACATCATTCTTACAGTAATATTGTTTCAAATAGATGTTTATATGGACTAACAGGTGTTAAATCTTCAGTAACTTGTAAGGTGTCTTTTTCTGCCTTTAGAATAAATTATAATATGTTTTCTAATCTGCCTGGAAAATGCTAAAAAGGTTTTCTGTTTATACTTCTTGGAACTATTCAAATGGGAATACAAAGCACAAGGCATCTGCTACACAAAATATTAATTATTGCATGGAATACTATTCACTGGAGGAATTAGAGAAGGCTTAGAAATATTCAGGCTAATATTTTTAATGGTTGCTTGGAGTTAAGCTTCTTAATCCATATTTGGCTTTTTAGTGAGCTGAACTGTTTTTTCAAGTAGAGGGGAGCTTTCAATTCTCATCAATTTGCTATGTCTTACATGAGTTATCACCATCATTCTGTACAGATCCATTCAGGCCAGTAGGATTAGGTGTATGTCAGCACAAATCCCAGGAGGGCTTTGCAGAGCCTAGGCCCTCAAGTTTTTAATTTTGCTGAGGAAACATTGGAGAAAAGAAAGCAAAAAGTCCAAATTCCCACATAACGCTGCGAGATGCAACACACCAGTGCTTAAATATGAACAGTGGGAATGTGTGCCACTAAATGTCCTTTATTTACTGGTCTGCTGTCATTTGTCACAGCTCAGGAAGGCAGTGATGGATCACATATCAGATTCCTTCCTGGAGACCAACGTCCCACTGCTGGTGCTCATCGAGGCCGCGAAAAGCGGGAACGAGAAGGAAGTGAAGGAATACGCTCAGGTCTTCCGTGAACACGCCAACAAGCTAGTGGAGGTAAGTGACCTTATTGACACAGCCAGATTTTCATCTGGCACCTCCAGGAGGGGCAGGAAATGTTATATACTGGGTGAAATGTTAGAGGTGTTGTTTCAGGAGTTTTGGTCAACTTTATGCCGGTGATTGTCCCAGAAATGTTTGGATGACTGGCAGAGGAAAGTGCTGTGTTTTAGGAGTTCATTAAAGCAATTGAGCATGGTAGAAATGGTGTTTCCAGCAGTTTGTCAAAAGACATGAGCAACGAGAATTAAATTTCAGATCAGCTTCACTAACATTACAGTTGAGCTGAATGTCTGTTAAGTAAAAAGCCAAATCAGTGCTTCACAATCTGGTCCTGGCCAAGGACTGCTCTAGACTTAATTATTTGTCAGTCTGAATTGAAATAGGGAAAAGGACCTACAGAGAAGGCACAGCCTTAAGAAAATATATGTCTTGAAAGGTCTGTAGTTCATATATGAAGATATATATATATTTATAGTACCTTTTCTTTCTGAAGAGACACACTGTAAAGTCAACCAGTGATAATTACAAGTCTTCAGGGATGATATTGAAAGACCTTTATTCTGCCATGAGGAGTATAAAATATAATGATTGAAATCTTGGATACTCATGGAATGGACATCTAATAAAATTATGATAATGTCTATTTTGGTTTGCCCTCCAACAGGCCAAGAGCTATGAAAAGTGCTTGTGTTTTTGAAGAAGAATACAACTCAGTGATTTGCTCCATGACTTTGTGTGGCATTTTCTGTACTAGCAATGTTTTGAAGGCTTTGTAGCCCCTTTGCAACATATTTGCTTGTCACACAATGTGCTTTTTAGCAAAGGGAAATGCAATTAGGGAACTGCTGATCTGGCAGGTACTGAACTATACCTCTGAATGTCTTCTGTAAAAACAGGACTCATCCTCAATCTGTAGAGCCTGAGCTGAGACAAAGAGTAGGGGTTTCTTGGTTAATATTGACTAAATCTGGATAGTTCCTTGATAAAATAAGTGTCTGGATGTGTTTTTACAGTGGGTGTGTGTTTTCAGATGTTCTGGAGCACCTCATTCTTGCCATGTACCAAACAGGGAGTCAAGGTGCCTTATTCTGCTCTGGAAATCAGGTGTTTGCTAAAGTACTTAATTTGTAGGTGCCTAAAGGAAGGTCTTGTGGGTCTAAAATTTCTCTACAATGGTGAATCCAGTAAGGTTTATTGATGTTGTCTGCAAGAGGATCACAGGGCTGTCAGCAACCTTCACTCCCAGCCCCTGTGTATATGCAAAGATTTATTGCTGCCTCCTTGTGACTGGAGCTGTGGCAATGAAAAAGGAAATAGCTGGTAGGTGTATAAAGAGAGGAAAAAAAACCCCAAACAAATGGAAAACCCCTCCACAATGTTTGTTCATAGTTATGTTATAGTGGCAGTGGAGTTGTAGGTTTATATGCAGTGAGCATATGTGGGGTTAGTGTTAAAGCAGTCACATCCTCCACAGATTTGCAGAAAAGTGTTGCAATGACAGGTCTAATAGCATTATTAAAAAAGTTTAAAATAGCTAAGTAGATATTTTAAAAATATCATAAAAGGTAATGGCATAAAAGGAGGAAAAATACCTTTTAGGGGTATAGTTAAAAAAAAAAAAAAAACCAAAAACTCCCTGCCAGAAAAACCCACAACTTTAATGGGAAGAAGAAAGAACTGTAATGCTCTTAAACTGTGAGAGAGAGAATTTAGGTTCATTCTTAGGAGGAAATTCTTTACTGTGAGCATGGTGAGACCCTGATGCCCCAGAAAAGCTGCCTCATCCCTAGAAGTGTCCAAGGCCAGGTTGGACAGGGCTTGGAGCAACTGGGATAGTGGAAGGTGTCCCTGCCCACGGCAGGAAGTGGAAATGGATGGACTTTAAAGTCCCTTCTAACCCAGGGCATTCTGTGATTCTATGAAACAAAAAACAAAAAACAAAAAAACAAAAAAAAAAAAAACCACCAAAAACACACAAACAAACAAAAAAAAAAAAACAAAACCACAAAACCAAAACAAAACCAAACCAAAAAAAAGATTTTACTCTGGCAGTTTTAGGTTTTTAGTCTTGGTTTTACAAGCCTAAGATTACATTATATTTGTATTTTAGACCAAACTGGAGGTTGGTTAATGATTTTTGACATGTGGTTAGCTTGTACCCCACCAAAAAACAACAATGTTGGTATCAATAGATGTCTCAGGGCTAATACCTAATATTTTTTATTCCATTGAGGTTGTTCCAGACTATTAGAAGCAGATTCTTAATTAAATCCTGTATATCTGTGACAGCTGGCACTGGCTTGTGGGTGCATTTTTACTTATTTCCAAGGATGGGTTCTTTTAGGTGGATCTTGCCCTTTTAGTAGTAAGAACTATTTCAGTTTCAGGTAAAAAGCATCTTGAAGGATGCTAATTTCTAGTGCAAGTGAAATTTTTAACCCCAAATTTCAAGTTCATCAGTCTGCAGAAGCAAATACATATTTGGAATATATTTATGTCCCCTTTATACTAGATCTTGCACTTCAAATAGTTTCATCATTTTTATTTACTGATGCACAATGGAATCTTAGCAGATGGAATTCTCTGGTTTTGTGGGTCAAGTATCTTGCAAATAGTAAAGTGTGGTTTAAAGATGAGCCATAATCAAGTGACTATGAAATGTAAGATGCTTTCCCAGGCACGGGGCCAGAATTGCTTGCTAAGATATGCAAACACAGCTCTGCTGAAGTGCGTGGAGTTGCACTTGCTCATGGTAAAGGAATTTGGCACTGCCAGTTCAATACTGGGAAAAGTCTGTAGTATTAATCATTAATTTTGAAATCCGAATCTGAATTTCTTGGATGTCCTACCAAGCTCAATAGACAGCCTGTCAAAAGGTCAGGAAAAAATAATACATGTTTTAATATTTCTTTACATGAAACCTGCATTTTTCCACCCTGAGGGAAAAAGAATTGCACTTCTTGATATTTCTTGAATACAAATGGCAGAATTTTCTCTGCATAGCCAATACATTTTTAAAAATACTTTTTGTCAGCTTGAGCCTTAAGGAGGTTAAGTTTCTTTTATAGTCCATATTGCAGAATATTTAAATCTTCTCTGAAAAGCCATTTTCATTATATAATACTTTCCCTTCCCTACCTCTTACCATAACATTAATAACAACAAAGATAGATTGTCATTTTTTGAGACATTCACTGACAACTAGATTTGTCTATGGGTTTTGTTGGAAACACAGAGTGAGGTGTCACTTAACTATAATGTAAATCATACAAAATAAATTAAATTGTCAGACAGATTCTGGGGGTAAAACATAATAATATAATAAAACAAAATTCAGGTGGTACCTCTCCAGGCTTGGATGGCTAAATCTTTTCCTTGCAATGTTTTTTCACAGCCATCTCTCAGTTTTTTTTCTGTCTTCTGAAACTGAGGTTAGAGAAATGATGATGCCTCTCCAGGTCATGCTCTTTACATCATTAATCCCTTTATGTTTTTTAAGGAATTATCTCCAATGACTGAAAGCAAATGCCTGAGTTGTAATGCCAATGGTCAGATGTGACCTTGGGAATTCATTTAATTTCTCTACCCAAGCACCTTCATTAGCAGCATAAGGTTAATGACTGATAATTCTGATACCTACCACACAAAGGCACTTGACTGATAAATTAATTAATTTCCATTGTTCTGTTTACTAGAGGTTTCTTGGTTTAACTGTTGGTACCCTGGACTGTTTCTTGAAAAATAAAATTATTCAGTCTAACAGGTTTTCCTGGTGGATGAAATTCAGCATCCGGTAGACTCTTAAGAGCCATGGTAGGAGTCTCTTCAGTTGGAATTCAGATTATAGTGGATTGGATCAGACTTTCCATTCTCAGAAAGATGGATAAAAGTCCAAGAGATTTCTACTAGTTGTTTCACTTTGGAGAGTTTTAATGCTTTTATGGAAATACTTCACCATTTTGGTCATCAGTGAACATTTACAAGAGTCAAACTCAGTTGCATTATTCTTATTTCCATCAAAACCTGGATGAAGGGGTGTTTTCTTCTTCAGTGTGAACTGATGAATCACCATATTTAAAGCACTCAAAAATGAACTTCTGAAAAGTCCCTTACCACTTTTGCATGAATTGATTTTTATGAAGAATTTTGTGGAGCCCACATGGATCTATCAGTTTCAGCGCATACAAAATTGAAAGATTTCTGGAGACACAACAAATAATCAAAGTTGCCTTGTAAGAACACCTGGCCAGTGGAAGAACTGAGTTAGGCAATGATTTATGGTGATTTAAAGTGGATATAGTGAAAGCACATCAATAATATCATAAGGTTGGGTGGTAATTTGTAGCAGATGAAATCTAACAGCTCCATTCTGGTTTTGGTTTATATCTCTCTGTCCATTAAGTTTGCAGGAGCCTTTATTAAATTTCTCCATATACTTGCCAGTTTGAAGAGAGTAATGGGTTACTTTTGGGTTGTTAGGTGTTCGGGTTTTTTTAATTTTACAAAAAAGAAAAAGAAGGAAAGAGTTTGAACTTCTTTATGAGACACAGTGCAGGCTATCTTTCATTTTCTAAGAATTGTGATATTTGGAGCTCCCTAATTCAGACTGATTGTAATCTTTCCCATCATAAATGTGGAAACAGGTTTGCATGCTGAAGACAGGAGGGGAGAAAAAACCATTGTCAGTATGCACAGCACACAAAACAAGCAGCTGGGCCTGCTCAGTGACCCCTTCTTAGTTGATTTGGTAATGAGAGAAAAGGGGGAAAATTGTGAAAGAAGATTTTACTCTGGTGGTCAACAATGGATTAAATCTCAATTGACATCAGCATTAACAGAACTATATATCCAAACAAGTATTTTTCCTTCCAGAAATAACTCTCAGAAAACCTCAAAGAGTATTTTCTTCATAAGAAATGAAGAACTAGACTTTGTGCTAGGCAGTGAAGATCATCTGTGTAGCTCTGCAATGCACCTGAGGTCGGTGCAGTGCTGGGAGTTCTCATGTGGCTCTGCAGCTCCTTCCAGGAGGCACTGGTGGCCTTCATAAGGAATGAGTGACACTGTTTTCTTTGTGCTTTTGTAAATATTGTATAAATTCATGAACTGACAGATTTTAATTTAAGACAGGCAAAACCCAGAGGAAGAAGCCTAAGAAAAAAAAATTGGCTCATTTATTTCTGCAACTTTAGTTCAAGGAACAAAGACTGTTCCTGCTGATATTGTCACACATACTTGAGATGTTCTATTCTTTTTTATTTAAGTTTCTGCTGCTTCATCAGAGTACACAGATAGCTGTTTGCTTCTGATGATGGAGAAAAAGTGTCAATATTCTGTCATAGCTTCTGCATCCAACTTGCATCCTGAAAAATGTGTACATCCCTGGGTTTACTCTTACAGACTGATCAGCATTTACTCTGCATTTTTCTTTTAGCTGACATTAAGCTAGATAAGAGGCACTATTTAGGAGGTAGTAATCCTTGCTTTTAATCAAGGAGTGTTAAGAAGGTCATAGATTAGTTTAATTCAGGCTCTTCAAGTTGAGAGATTTTATTTGAAATTAAAGCTGTGAGCTACCTTTGTGTCCTAGTGTTTCATCTGCTCAGTTTTAATTTCCATCCCAGGCCTTTCTTCCCTGTGTGGGCAGCAGATGTTCCTAATTCCTAGTAAACATCAGGAGTGTATTGACATAGCTAAAGGCACAAGTCCAGTTATTTGCAGTGAGACAATGAAAAGTTTGAACTCTTTGAGTGAAGTTCCTGAGTCCCTCCTGCAGCCAGATCCTATGTGTTTGTACCCCTTGGAGGGGTAAATGCCTTTGAGGCAAAATGAGCTCCAATTCTTTCAGGATAAAACTTTCTGGTAGTGCAGTGTCATGGGTGAACTCTTTATTTTGCTTTTTTTTACTGACTTTCACCACTGGATATTGGTATTCCACTGGGACCCATGCCAGTTTCATCTTCTGGTGTCTCGATTTATGCTGAAATGGAACCAAAGTTCCTTAGAAAAGGTGAGACACAGAAACAGCTGCTGCTTTGTGACTTTTAGAGCCTCTGGTGTTCCTGTCTCTGAAGAAGGCAGGTTATTAAAGGAGGTAAATACTCAGTGTCTGCATGGTCAAGACTGTTTTGAGGTTTTTATTTGCTAATGAATTATGACCTCTAGGAAATTAGATAACAGAACCAGCACAGCCCTGTCTTTATGTTTACAGTCCCAAAGCTAAAAATGCTTTCAAGTTGGCATGGAGGTTTCTGCAGCAATTTCCCAGTTAGTATTTTTTCATACTTAATTTTTAATTTTGCACTCTCCTGGGAAGGAAGAAAACCATCATCATTACCCACAAGTTGCTAACTTCATGTAGAATTTGATTCTTATTTACATTACAGAAATACGTGTGAACAAAAAAAAATTATTTATTTTTTTAATGTGTTTTCTATTACTTATTTTCATGAGAAATACCTGGTTATCTCCTTGCAGTGAAATTTATTTGTAATAATTTCCCAGTATTTTCCAGTTACTTGATTTTTTTTTGATAAATAATTTTTAACCCTGCTTATTTGAGGCCTCTTTAAAAGAGATAAAATCAAATTATTCATTTTTTAATCACTAATATTTAAAATATATTTTTCTAGTGAATAACATCTTCTGAGCAGGGCACTCCCTTCAGAAGCCAGTGCTGCCTTCAGGCAGTGTGTCCATCTCTGAGGCTTGGCAAGGGAGCAGTTGCAGAACCTGTGATCTGTAAACTGCATTGTTGACACAGAAACAGGAGGGAAATGAAACAATTGGATGTGGAGAACTTGGCTACAGCAGATGCTGATCCCTCAATGTCTGCCCTTGGCAGATTTCCAGTGAAACCAAGGAATCCAGGATGGCTGGAAGGGGAAGGAGCTTCCTTATCTCATGGCTATTTTGGCGATATGGCTCTGTTCCCAAAATTTCCTCCTACCTATAAACACCTGAATAAACACACCAGAGTCAGTGACACTATTACCATTCTCTTGAGTAATCATTTTCTATTTATTTGTCCCTTTTTTCTTAGACTGCTGCACTCTTACACTTCACAGCAACACCAGTAAGGTTCAAGGATAATTTTCTTTGTTCACACGTATTTCTGTAATGTAAATAAGAATCAAATTCTACATGAAGTTAGCAACTTGTGGGTAATGATGATGGTTTTCTTCCTTCCCAGGAGAGTGCAAAATTAAAAATTAAGTATGAAAAAATACTAACTGGGAAATTGCTGCAGAAACCTCCATGCCAACTTGAAAGCATTTTTAGCTTTGGGACTGTAAACATAAAGACAGGGCTGTGCTGGTTCTGTTATCTAATTTCCTAGAGGTCATAATTCATTAGCAAATAACTTATCATGTGGTTTTACACATTGGAAAAAAATGCTGGAGGATTTACTACCAACAAAAGTGTAATGCAGCCACTTCTTCAATTTTTTTTTTTGTAATTTTTTACATTTTTATGTGTTTTCTATTACTTATTTTCATGAGAAATACCTGGTTATCTCCTTGCAGTGAAATTTATTTGTAATAATTTCCCATTATTTTCCAGTTCCAGTGACTTTTTTTTTATAAAGAACTTTAACCATCCTTATTTGAGGCCTCTTTAAAAAAAGAGATAAAATCAAATTATTCATTTTTTAATCACTAATATTTAAAATATCTTTTTCTAGTGAACAACATCCTCTGAGCAGGGGGCTCACTTCAGTCTGATCGTGCTCTGTGCTGTGTGATTCATATTTTCCCAAAATAACAGGACTCCTACAAACTCTAATATCCATTTATGCCTACTATCCCTTACAATCCAATCACACCCCAGTCTCTGTGATTTATAACTAATTAATAATATAGTCAAGAGCACTTATTACTTTTTTATTTAATTGATTGCATCAATGAAGGATTAACTCCTCCAAACCAGTTGTTTGAATTTGTAACCTTAGTACACCATGGTGCAGTGCAACATCTGGCATGCTGGATGTTCAGAAAGGATTTTTTCTCTACACCCCACCTAATTACCCTCATTCTTTAATTTTTACTCTCATATCTTATTTGGCCCAGTTTTATTTGTGCCCTAACCAGAACTGATGGTTTTCTCTTGTGCTTCTTTAAAATGGGTACCTCATTGTGTCTTCTAAAACCTGTGTGTTGGATAAATTTTTGCTACTGAAGACAGGTTAACATTTTATTACTCTGTAAAAAGTTCAGCCTCTTGGCCTTTGTTCTGTGATGTATTAGCAGGGTTGTATTTCAATCATTAAATATTAGCACTGTGCTTTTACATGAGCATCTTACACTGTAAGAGCTTAATTAAAGAGCCTGTCCTAGAGCACAAAGTGTGAGAAATAATGGGGATGGTGGGGAATGAAAGGATGAAATACAGGAATCTATGCTGTTATTCCAAAGTCACAACAAATAAGAAATTAAACAAAAAGCTCTAATTTCTGTAGAGAAAGGGAATTTTTCATTAACAATTGAGCCATTTCAGGGCAGTAATGGAGGGGGAGAACTATATACAAAGTCAGAAAGTTCAGTAAAAGCTGTAAGTAGTTCTGAGAAAACTGAAAAAAATAATTTACCAGGAAATAGTGAGTCAGAAATATTGGAAAGCATTCAGACCTGCTCAAAAACTGAGTAGATATCCAGAGAAAATACATGTCAAAGATTTGAGCACAGAACATCATGTTTAATGATGGAGTTTTGAACCGTGATGCAGAAGAAGAAATTGTAATACTTTATCTAGAAATCTCATGATCTTGAACAAAAGTTACAGCAGTTTCAATTTAGAAAGATTTTGCAAGCTAAATACACATGTCAAATATTCAAATACAGACCACTGAGTAATAAAATTGATTTATTAATTTCTTAATCCAGAACAAAATATGTGTCTAAATCCCAGTATCAAGGTACACTGGAATTACACTGGAGTCTCTCTATTGCTTCAGCTGATGCCATGTGTGGGTCATAGTGGATTTTACCCTGTTTTTTTCCCCTCTGTCTCATTAGCTGGATTCTAACAAGCATTGTGGTTATGGTAAACCAGTCACAGGTATATCCCACATGGCTTCTTTTGTGCGTTTTCCTAGAATTCCCGGTGTTTTCAGGAATAAAATGCACCTTTTGCCATTTTGGATTGGTTCAGTAATTGTTATTGTTGTGTTTTGACACCAATAGTCTCAGCCTTGAATGGTCTGTGCACCTTTAAAATATTTTTCTGTCAAAGCAGATCCTCAGGATAAGCAGTAGAGTCAGATAAACCATGTCTTTGTTTCCCCCAGGACAGTTGTTATTTGGACAAAATATTCATCTCCTGCTGGATGCTTTTGCTACAGAATTGCATGAGGGAAATTTTAGGAGAAATCAGGATGATACGAATGGACACAGAGCAGGCTGTGAGAAATAGTGATCTGGGAGAGCTGCTGGCATAAAAGAAGCTTTTAGGGTGAATTTTCAGTGAGTTTATTCATACCTGCTTGCAATGCTGCTGCTGAATGTCAAGCAAATATGGGGCTAGATTTTTTTTCTCACTCTTTTTTTTTTTTTTTTTTACTTATTGACAACCCATGGATTCAAGAAGAAAATTCATCATGTCATGTAGATATGGATCCATAAAGAAAATATTCTTAGTCAGAATTATCCTAGGTGAAAAGTTGAGCTCAGTTGTGAAGGAGAAGACATGTTGGAAAGCCTCATGAGATAAAAGAGCAGCAAGCTCATTCAGAAAATATCTAGATATCGCTGAGTAAAATACCATAAGCTTAATAAAAAAATCTCCCTAGTGTTTGAAAATTTATTTTTTACCTTAATTAAATTTTCAGAGATAAAACCAACCATCTCACTATTCTGTTAGAATAACATTATAACAAGTGTGTGGATCAGGCTTCACTAGAAAATCTTTTATGAAATATTGATGGTAATAAAGGAGGAATGACTCCATTGCTTAGCATTAAAAAATCATTGGTTTCACTGCTTTATTTCCAGGCTTGGTCTTCTGAAAATCAAATAAAACAATTAAGTGGATTTTCTTCAAAGTCCCAGAAAGTTTTTCCTATGGCCTCAGAGCAGGCAGGAGGAACTTCAGCCTGAGGACTGAACTTCCTAAGGAACTTTCAAGTAGCTGAGAAAACAATTTTAGCATGAAAGTGTAATCTCAACAGTAAGTTCAGTTCCACAGTACACAGGTTATAAAACTCCTGTTTTGATGATCCTGAAGTGCTTCCAAGACTTCAAAAGTTGAGGAGAAGTAGTTCTGTAAGCCTTAATCTCTTTACAATATGTTATGCTTGAAAAAGCACAAGATAGAGAAGGGAGGAAAAGTCAAGATTTTATCACCACCTTCACTTCCTGCAGTCAGAAGGTTTGTAGGATTCAGGTCTGGCTTCTGAAGGATGAATAAGTGAAAGGCTGCTGCCATCACCCTAATGATGGGGTCATTATATCTGGGTGGCAGAGTCAAGTCATTGCTTTGTAGTGAGAACCTTTTATCACAGAGCCAGAAATGGAGGTGTTGCTGTCTCCTCATAGTCTGTAATTTCATACTCCTACCCTTTGGGGCACCAATCAATGGACTCCAGTTTTTCTTTCAGTTGTAATGAAATAAGGACAGTTTTTGACAGTAGCTATGCAGAGCATGCAGCACATCAGCTGTTACCTTTCCAAAACACAATTTGTACTGTTCAGAGCTTCAAGGATTTGGAAATATCACCATGGCCAAGGAACAGGTAAGGGCAGCCATAAAGTCTGAAACCACTGTTTGTGCTGTGACTGGAAGTGCCATGGATAATTTTTTTTACAGGAATTGTTCTTGCTGCAATGTCAGAAGGAACATAAAGGCATTCAGCAGTGTGTATTAACAGTAGAACAAATAAATTTTTAAATAGGAGAAGGGGAAATGAGAAAGAAGCAATAATGATACCTTATTTGACTCAGTCCTCACAGGGATTATTATTCTTGCTGGGATGCCAATATAGATGTAAAGTTTATGCAGGAGAGGAAAATCACTGAGGCTTTTTGGGACCCCTGTCAGGTAATAACAGTGTCAAAGGACATCCTTTGTCAAAGGACATCCCTTTGAACAAAAGTTTTTGATGATTTTGTTGATTTACATTATAAAAATTGATGTGTAGGTAGGAATAGCTGCTACTGACCACAGTTCTTACAATATTGTGGAATATTAAACCTCTAATCATGCATGTATTGCAGCTAATCACTGAGTTACCTTAACGCCCACTGGTTTAAAGGAAGTAAAACACTTAAATAGCACAAATAGGAAGCTGCAACATTTGACATTCCCACTCTGTGTAAGAAAAAGCAAGAGCAGATGAAATTTTGTACCTTGGCTTGCACACAAATATCTCAGTATTCCTGTAGTCTTTTCCCATTTCATTGGATATTGGTAAATAAATAAATAGGATGAACAGATCACTGTCAGCATTTTACAAAAGGTTCTACATCAGTGTAAGTATTAATTACACTCATTTCTGACACATGATTTTCAAAAGCCTAACAGATAAAAGCATGAAAACCATAAATCATTAATTTAATCTGATTATTTCCAGTCAGTCCTTTATTTACTGTCTGCTCAATTAAAAATTGAGGTTAATGAATCTTTTAAATGTACTATAATATTCTAGTATTCATTATTTCCCCCTTCCACCCCAGGTAAAAGTCTCTCTTTTTTTTCTCCTCTCCATCCCTTTTTGCATTAGAGAGGTACTTCTGAGTCACACCATATATTTTCATTTCTGAAAGTCGCTGATAGCACTTTCCCCATCTGAAATGTGTACAGAGAATGAGATGGCAAAAAGCCAGGAGCAGTAGGAGCTCTGGAGAGCAAATGTGCAAGTACAGTTTTACCTCAGGTCTTACCTTACAGCTTTCTGTCTTTGCCTTTTGCTGCAAAAGTTACCTTCTTTCTCATCCGTATCATGGCCATAAATCATCTTTTATTTTAGTTTTATTTCTAATAAAACTCAGAATTCTGCTGAGAAACTTGCATTTCTATCCCCATTTTTGAAATTGCCTGATTTGCAAATGAATGAGGTGTTACCCAAACATACCCAAAATTGGTAGCAATCATTGGAATGACTCATCATTTTTATGCATCACAGTTAGAAATACAAAAAAATCCTTCCCCAGTGTTTTTGCTGAGTCCAATCCCATTCTTTGTTGTTACCTGCCTTCATAAAGTCTTTTCTCTTGTAGAGGAGAATTATTTCCAACATCTTAAAAGCAGAATAGCAACTTTTTACTCCTTCCTTTTTTGTAGTGTTTGACACAAAGGAGTTTGGCATTTTGCATGCTGTAGGTGAACATGTAAAACAAGATGCTTGGTTGGGGTAAAATGATAAATCTTCCTCCATCTGCACAATGTCAGTGTCCCTCCACCAGGGCTAAATCCAGGGCTGATGCTTCTTGCCTCAAACACCTTTTAGTGCTCAAGAGCACCAAATGTCTGTCTTGCATCAGTTTTGGGGGTTTTGGTTCTTCTGGTTTTTTTTTTTTTGTTTTGTTGTTTTGTTGTTTGGTTTTTTTTAACTCAAAATGCTTTTTTAATTTAATAATTAATATGATCCCTACTTTGTAGGCAATATCCTATTAGTGAACCTGTGGCAGATGGAGAAAAAGGATCTGATCATTGTGATTTCTATCAGTGGTTCATCAGTGAGATTTTCAGACTCCTTGTTCCAATTTCTGGATTTTATCCGTGATATCTTTTGACTTTTGGTTTACTTGTTATTTGCATATCACTTAAAATAGTAGACTAGATACAAGTGAGCAAAAAATTTGGAGCATTTAGAAACCATTAGATGCAGCCTACTCTTTACTATATTTAAGCCAGTAAAAGTAAACATAGTAGACTTCCAGGATTAATTTTAAATAGCTAGAACCTTGCTAACATACAAGACAAAATTAATTTTGCCCAACTTTTGCCTGTTACCTTTTAGATGGCTATTGTCTGTACCCTCTGGACATCACAGTGGGGAGATGGACTTTTAGAAGGTGTTTATTGTCATCCCAAAATAGAGGAATCAGGCAAAATATGTGGGATGCATTGACTGAAGATCCCTATCTCTCTTGTGCATCTTTGTAGGGATCTGCCATCTTTGCAGCTCTCCCTTGGATGCTTTCTGATATCTTAAAAGCTGTTAGAAAGCATCCAGAGGAAGAGCTGTGGAGATGGAGAAAGATCTGGAAGAGAAGCTGGATGAGGAGCAGCTGATATCACTTGGTCTGTTGTGTCTGGAGGAGATGGGTCAGACCTCATCAGGCTCTGCAGCTCTGATTTCTGCTCTCTGTGACAGTGACAGGACCCAAGGGAAGGGCTGGAGCTGGGTCAGGGGGATTTATGTTGGATATCAGGAAAGGTTCTTCCCCCAGAGGGTGCTGGGCCCTGCCCAGGCTCCCCAGGGAATGGGGATGGCTCCAAAGCTGCCAGAGCTCCAGGAGGACTTGGACAATGCTCTGAGGCACGGGTGGGATTGTTGGGGTGTCTGTGCAGGGCCAGGGGTTGGGTTTGATGATCCTTGTGGGTCACTTCCAACTCCGGATGTGGTTCTGTGGATCCTACACAATTAGGGGCAAAAAATGTCTTTCAGACAGGTCATGATGAGTTGCATATGCTGAACCTCTGGAATGACAAAAGTCATGTCTGTGGCAAAAGCTTTTCCCACGGAAGATGCTGCTCTTTCCTGTGGTGTACTTCTAAATCTGCCTTCAGTTTCTTGCATTGGGGATGTTGTGTGCATGTAATTACCTTCTGCTGAGAGCTTGAAATGCTTCATTTACATCAAATCCTTCCCTTGTAATAACACCATCATATCAAGTCTCTTTGCAAGTGAGACAACCAGTGGCACGTGTGTCTTAGAGGAGCATCAGCATTTCCCACCTCATGCAGGCTGAAGATATGTTTCCCTGATATTTTCTTTTAAGCTGTAACTAAAGAATAACACCCTGGAGCCACTGCCCATGGTCAGTTGGATCTTAACCTGTTTGAGCTCCCCAGGCTTATTTTAGTTTGCAGTGTCAGTCAAAGATGCTCCTGTTTCCATCTTGTGTGTGTGGAAAGCTCTCTTGGCATGTAACTGTAACACAACAGATGGGACACGCTGCATCTTGGCTGACCTCTACTTTCAGCATTTAAATAGCTAAACTGATTTTGTTACCATAAAATAAACTTCCAAGAACTTCTTACGATCTAGACCAAGCTAACAAGTGCCAGCTGCAACCCTGCAATTGGAATAGCTGAGGAGGACAGTTTTTATAGTGGTTTCATGGGATTGGAAGAGATTTCCATTGATTTTAGTGAGAATCAGAGGGATGAAATGCTTGGAAAATTTAGATGTTCTTCCAACCAAGACGAGGAAGTGAAAACAACATTGTTAGGAGTGCCCATGGATTTTATTAGAAGAGATTCCAAAGTGGTTTTGACTGTCATTGGGAAGAGACTGAGGATAAAAAGGGCTTGGGACATTGGCACCTGAAAAGTGGTGCTGAAGAAATGGTCAGCATGCTTCATCTCCATCTGCCATTTTAAGGTTTTCTCTGTGATCTCACTGTTCTGTTGTTTTCAGCTCCTGATGCCCCCATTTCTTTGGGATTTACCCTCCTTTTTGGGCTGATTGTAAGACCATTAGCTACCAGCTCTAAATCTTTAACAGGCCAGGTTTTCTTTCTAACAGAGAATTCCAGGGGGAACTCAGGTACTTCTCTGCAAAACTCCGGGATGCAATCCCCTCCAGAAAAACAAGCACTAGAAGTTTATATATCTAGTGAAATGTAAAAGACAGGAGTTCCTAAAAAGCAGTTAGAAAGTACCCTTGCCCTGTACACCTTGGCTTCTGAGGGAGGGATAAAGGTTTTATTAATATTTTCTTACCCTTTTTCAAAAGTTTTTTTTGTCTTTAGAGATTATTATTATTACACCTTTTCACGTCCTAGATTCATTTTTCATACATGAATTTAGGCTCCATCCTTTTGGCTCCTGTCCCATTTGTTGGGTGGGAGTGTGAATGCACTCAGCTAACACTGATTGGGAGTTTGAATATTAAATATAGATATATAGAGATATAAATATATATATATAATCATTGAATCATATTTTTAAAAATGTTTGACACATTCTTTAAAATTGCACAAAATGCATGGAAAGCTTGTATTTTAAAAAACATTCTGAAATAGCACAGCAACATATTTGAATGCTTGCTTCCTTTGGGCTGCTGGGAAACTATCATGGGTTTTGTACAAGGGCCTTTTATTCTGATTTCTTCAATTATACCAACTACAAATGTTACACACACAGTTACAGATACAACCAGATACCACGATCTCATTACAAAGACATTGGAAAACTGATTTTCCTATACCAGATGTAAGCACACTAGTAAGTCTAGTTCTAGATGGCATCATTTTTTTTTCAGTGTTTTCAAGAAAAGGAAAAAACAACTTTAGCAACTAAATAATACAGATGCTTTCAATAGAAGTTGTTTTAGTAGGGAGGCAGAAATCAATTTCTTTTACTCACTGATCCTCTTCCCTACAGCTTTTTCTGCACAGGTTTTTGTACTTGTTTTCATTCTTCCTGTGTGAATTTTTCTTCAGTAATATAAGAAATAAAAACAAGCTCTTGTGTGTTCTTCTTCATGTCTTGTCTAAGCATGACATTTTTTGTTGTAATACGGATTTGAAAATAAAAAAAAGCCCAGCTATATTTCTGTGCATAAAGAAATGGAAATCTAAATCTTACAAGAGGGACTTATTTAGCCTTTATTGAGATGATTCATAGAAGGCGTGGAGGAGAGTGAAATAAAGGAAGAGTATTGTGGCTTGAAACTCTTTCATTTCATAAGCAACTTTATTACAAAGTGAAGAATACATCTTTGTTACATAAATAATCATCTTCAAGAAGTTCTTCTGATTAAATTAAATTTCATGTTTGTGCCTCATTCTGCAACTCTGTCGGGCTTATGATAATTATCATTATTATTTTTTCATCTTGATGTCTAAGAGAGCCTTTCCTTGTGTTCAAAGACAGGGCAGAACTAAAATTTCAAATAATTAATTCTTCTCACAGGATATATGAGATCCAGCACTCACCAGCAGAGCAGAATACTTGCTATGAAGTTGGAAGAGGCTGCCTGTAAAGACAAACAAGACTAAAACAGCAAACAAACAAACCAAAGCCTAAACAGGAGGCAATTAAAACCCTGCTTATAATAGGCTGAATGTCAGACAAATGAAGTGTGAGAAAGTAAATCATCATTCAAATTCTCTAAGTATTCAATAATCTAATTTCTAATTCCAGTCCAATTTCTAATCTGTAAAACCCAGAAAATTTCAAGCTCTGCGTCAAAGAGTGATTTGGAAAGGAATTCCAGAATTTTATTCCAAGAATGACCACAAATCCTCTAAATTTCGTTTTGAAAATCCTACCAAAATGTGAGGTTATTTTTTCATCCCAAGCACTTACCTTGAATGCATTTATAAAACATTTGTGCAGCTTCCTCTAATGTCCTATTTCCCCAAACTTCCTGGGGACTTTTTGTGCCTCTCAGTTTCTGCTCCTCTTTTTACAAGTGACTGTTCTAAGTGAAGTTTTTCAATGGTGTTTTCATTAACAATTCATTGTATTTTCTTAAGTTATCACTATTCCTTCAACATCTTTATCTGCTTCTGTCTTGATGCTTTAGCTCTGATCTGGTTTGTTTAGGTTTTAAAACTGCTCCCACAAATATGAGTCAAACAATAGATTATCATCTGTACTTGTAACCCGTCAGGATTGTTATAATTCCTTGTGGTTGATCAGGCAATAGAATTTTTATTTCTGTTTAATATTCTCCCTGCTCTGCAGCTACTTGGTCTGATGGGCATCGAGGAAATCCAGGTTTCTTTAGCAGTTCCTCACTGAGTTAGGTCCAAGCCTTTTGGCCCTGTAGATATATCTGTAATTCTGAATAAAAGAGGATCAGAGAGCTCATGCAAGAGCTGAGATAATTCAATGGAATTCTCTTATTTAACAATGCAGACATAGGATAATATCTCTTTCTAAAGCAACCCTTTACATCCCTTGTTACAGGAGTGAGTTGCATTTTAAGGGAAGATCTACTGGGAACACATGGATAATCTAAAAGGATAGTGTTTAATCATTTGTGGAAATCACTTTGTGCCTGGAGACTCTTATGATACTGGCCTTGAAAAGAAAAGTTCCTTTCCAGAAAACTATTTGTTGAAATGTGCAAAGGCAGGATGATCATGATAAGGATAGGAGCAGGTGGTATTTAATCTGATTTTTTTCCCACACCTCATTTTTTGGTTATGCTATTTCAACTATTTTACAACATACTGACACATATTTTTTCATGTCAGTGCCCTGAAAAATCTCAGGAATTCATAAAATATCTCAGAAGCTGGAGCTCTCAGGTAATTGATGATAATGGTTTGATAAATACACCTGCATTTATAGCATGTGCCTATGTGGGGCTGAAAAATGGCAGGATGGTGCAGCAAAATGTCAGTTCCATGAAAAATAGGCAGAAATTTTCAATGAAAAGAGCACTGAAAAATAAGACAGCTCATTAAATGTTTGGGTTGATGTTAGATGCTAACCTAAACACTAAGAAAATAGCCTTGATAATCCAGGGTAAAGCTGGCAGATAAAAGTAGTGGGTTTATTTAAAAATAAGGGGGGGAGCAACTCTGAAGCTGCTGAATGAATTCATAAAACTGAACAGAAAATCTCCTCATGCCTCTAAACAAATGAATATTTGGGATGTTAAGTACAGAAATGCATTTTGTATAAATTTGAATTATTCTGGGAAAACCTGGAACCTGGAGAAGCTGTGTGAAATCTCTCCTATGAATGTTTTCTGGTAAAAAATACACTTTTAGGTTAACATATTTGTAAAAGTTACCTGTATTTGGCCAAAAGGAATTTACTTGATATCAACCTGACACAATTTTTTGGTGATTATTTTTCTTTGCAGC
Source organism: Peucedramus taeniatus (assembly GCA_013400575.1). Lineage (NCBI taxonomy): Eukaryota > Metazoa > Chordata > Aves > Passeriformes > Fringillidae > Peucedramus > Peucedramus taeniatus. The sequence goes on from WBNO01033424.1 coordinate 105,320, forward strand.
CACCAAACAGAAAAAAATATTATTTAAACAGCTATATTTTTGGCACATATTTCACATACAGATCATATGTCTGGCACAATTTCTTTATTTTTATTCTCTTGTTATGAAAGAATTTTCCTGAATTTGTCATATATGTTTATAATCAATCTCAACCCTAAACCATATATATTTCTTACTTCAATAACAGCAGTGATCTGGAGGAAAAACACAGGATAAATTACTGTATTAGTAACATCCTTTGAAATTGTGTGGGAATTCTTGCATATTTTAGAAACTTGGTCGTGTTTCCTGCAGTAGTGTGTAATATCAAACATAATGCCCTGACTAATTGCTGTTGGAACTATTTTACTCATCCCCCTCAGTTTTGTTTAGCTGATATATTCTTCACTTCCTTCCTTAAGCTGAAATGTGGAAATGCCAAGGTTCTTTTGTAAACAGCTGATAAACCCTGTTATAAAAACCACCAGACTGTTCTGGGTAAAAAAAAATAAATAAATTATTTGTGAGTTTGATAAAAAAACAGCCTATGGATAATAGAGAAGATAAAGTTGATCCTGACACTGTATTTAATGCAGGCATTAGGGGGAAAATGGAATAGCAGGTTGACATGATCTTGGTTATTTTTTGATGTAAAAGTGGTGTTTTTTTTATTTATTTTTATTTTTATTTTATTTTTTTATGTGCTTAGAGAGCCACAATTGTCCAGGAGTAAAGGAAATAAATTTTCATGTTCAATTTTCTGTGCTCGTCTTCCCTATGAGGGTGGGGAGGCCCTGGCACAGGGTGCCCAGAGAAGCTGTGGCTGCCCCTGGATCCCTGGAAGTGCCCAAGGCCAGGCTGGACAGGGCTTGGAGCACCCTGGGATGGTGGAAGGTGTCCCTGCCCATGGCAGGGGATGATCTTTAAGGTCCCTTCCAACCCAAACCATTCTATCATTCTTTTTACCTGGAAGTCAAGACTGAGATATGTGATCTATGATTTCAGATAGAAAGGAAATCCTGTTTTTTACTTAGGTTGAAGGGATATAGATTGTCTTTATTTTTTACAAAAATATGCTAATAATATCAGAAAAAGCAGATATGTTAGAATTTCTTAACCCTGTAGCAGTTTAGAACAGGATCATGTACTATCAACATAAAGGATTGTGTGTAATTACTTTCTTTAAATAAGTTTTGCTCACTTGAAGAAATACACCATTTAGCAAATGCTGAGACATTTTTCTTTTCAAGACATAAATGGTTAGATAGGATTGCTTTGATTTCCAAGAACTAGAATTCCCTTGCTTTAGCACTTTTATCTGCTTTAGCCTGAGTTCTGCCAAAGAATGACTGTTTTATTTCAAACACCCTTTGAAGGAGGTTCAGAATTATGTGCAATTGATTGTATTTGGGTTTGGAACAAAACCTCTGCTAATTTTCACTAAATCTCAAGGGTTCTTCTGCACAGTGTTAAAGCTTTGCTACAAAAGGCAGTGGAGAGAAGTGAAAAGTGCTCTGGAGCCTGGTCTGCAGAGGTTAAAGCTGTTTGTGCACCCACAGGCAAAGCATGGAATTGGTCCAACATGTCTAAAAATTAAGTTGTTGTACAAGGATGGATAAATAGTAACTTTTCCCACCAAATTCCAAAATCAAGGAGACACCACTGCTATGGGGAAGGTCGAATGGGAGAGGACAAAGATTCTTACCTGCTGGAAAATGTCACCAGCTGTGACAGAGGTTTTTCCCTTGGCTCTCTGGTTTGTGCTGTGAGAGCAGAAGCAGATTGAGACTCTGTAAATTTGGTTTCTTACAAAATTGCTCTGAGCTGCTGAAACCAGTTTTTACTGCTAAGGCAAAATGAAAAACCTGAGTGTTCCTTTGGCTGCAGAAAGCATTAGTAACCTGAGAGCCTGAGTAAAAATAATCTTCTAGTTTTTGTTAACTGGTTGAAATTGCAGAAAAATGAACACATTTTGGGCACACAAGTTTTTAATCACTTACAGCAACTGAGTTTCAAATTTGTAGTATTATAGAGAGAAGCTGAGCCTCTCTTCTGGAATTACATTGCCCTTCATTACCTCCTGACATGTGGAATTAGCTTGGAAAAAATAGTACAGCAGCAGGAGAAATATTACAATTCTTATTGTCTCTGGTTCATCATCATGAGATTGTTTTGTTTTGTTTTGTTAACAGACTAATTCAGATTGAGACATCACTGCCAAGTTAAAATGCTCTCCCAATTCAGACCAGGCATTCTTATCTACCTTTTTACAGTGGACATGAGGTTTTAACTCATTAAAAGCAGAAATTTGCTTGATAGCAGCAGCTGGGCCATCAGTAAATATTAAAGAATTTTCTCCTAGTTAGTTGGAAAACAGCTTGCAGTCCAGAAAAGAAACATCCACTCCAAAATCATCAAGATTTTTTTTTTTTTTATCAAACTCACTATGAGTTGTTCTCAAATTGGATAGAATACATATTACTGGGGTTGGGTGGGAATTATTTTCTAACTGGCTTATCCACTGTATAAAGGAAAGTTTTTCCCTCAGAGCAGATAAAATGAGAGAGTTTGTTTAGTTGTTTAATAAATGTTTATTTATTTAATTTGATAGATTTACTTCCTGTTCTGCAATTAAAGATTAGACAGCTTCCAGAAAACTCTCAGGGAGCTGCTTGAAGCTCATGGTGTTGGCATTTGTTCTGTTCTCACCCATATTTAGAGAGTTTTATGAAAGCCTGTGTCTCATATACTGACTTTGGTCTGCAAAGCAATACCATCATCAATCTGGGTACAGGTCTCACTGAGGAAGGAGCAAAAGATTGCCACATTTTGACATTACACACTCACCTTTCTTATTCTGATGTGAACATATAGAGAACTGGGCAGTAGAGACTTCAATGCCTTGAGGAAAAAGCCATTTATTAAAGAAAAAATGGAGTTTTGGTTAATACATGAGTGCACTTCTGACTTGAAGAACAGCTCACTAAAGCCAATGAGTGATTCTGGAAATGGATAAAAATGCTTCAAAATACTTGAGAAGTTTTCACTAGCATATTTGGCCATCTAAATTCCAATTTGAACAGCATTTCTTAGGAGAAAGAATTGCCACTTGAGCCCTCTCAGCAGTGTTTTTGGCATTTGACTGAGGGCTGAAGATGGGCTTCAATTGCACTGTGTAAATCCAGGGTAAGAACATGAGTTCAGTCCTGTATGTCTAATTATACCACTGGAGATGAATGCAGTATCTGCCCTATTTCATATTTAGGGTTTTTCAAAGGAAGATTTATTCCTGGCTGGAATGTTTGTTTGAATGCCAGTGTGGAATGTCAGCTGGAGTGTTAAATGTTACTTTGAGTGTCAAATGTTTGTTTGAGTGTCTGTAGTTTGAATTTGGGTTCCTCTAGCCTGTGTAGATGAAACCAGCATTTCTCAGGCTGTTGAAACACTGCAGGGTTTTTTTTTCCCTGCCATAAATCATGTGAATTCAAGTAGAACATTAAGACTTTTTCAACTTGGCCGTGTTTGCGTTTAAGCCTCTCTCTCGAAATGAGATCGAGGTATTAAATTTAAATCACCTCTGTGCTCCCCTCTCAGATTGAATTCTTGTCTAAATTGGGAATAACAGAACGTGAAAATCAGCTGTTCCTCTGTGAACTTCTGAAATGAGTAATGCTGATCTTAAATACACCAGTGTTTTCTCAGCATCTATCCTGTTCAAATATCCTCAGCACAAGTCCCTTTGCCTTTATTTATATTGGGTGTTGACAGCTAGAAAACAAAAATTTAGGAATTTTGACCTCAATTGATAAACTGAAAAATATATTTTTTGAAAGTTTAGTATTTAAATAATCCTGAATGGCTATATAATTATTGGTGTATGTGGTGTTATATTTTTCAAATGTCACTCTTGTGTCACCACACAGTTCTGGGTGATTTTACCTCATTTTTTGATGTTTCTTAAGACTTCAGTGTAATGTTGATGTTAGTATCCTGCAGACTGGATATTTGTCTGTCATTCCCTCAGAAAAGGTGGTTTCTCAGATGGGAGTTGCCTAGGGTAAGTTCTATTTCCATTACCTCAGAAATGGAATTGAATTCCTTGAGCTTACACAAATAAACATTCTCAACAACTGTTACCCCAAAACCACTGAGCTCATTTCTCCTGTCACTCACACCAGCATAAATCAGGATTAATTCTCCTGTGGCAGTTGACCCTGTAATACAAAATACACAGAAAGAATCAATAATTTGATATATCAGAAACACATTTTTGGAGAAAGACAGGTGAACAAGTAGGATTAAAGCTTTTAGCAGTGAGAAGTTGGAGCACCTGCTGCCTTTTGGGACCTGTTGTCACTAGGAGGAACCCCTGTTGCACAGCAGCTGTCAAGGGCTTTAAAGAGCTAAACAAGAGTAATGGAAATAAAGATATATATATATATATATATAAAATTAGCTTCCTGAAAGTAGGAAAAAAAAAAAGTGTATTATTTAAGAGCTGAAGCAAAAAATACTCACCTGTCTCTTTGGCTTATTGTTATTCTGGCTTCATTCTAATGCAGCTCCTTCCTGTTCAATATCAGTTTATAAAGCTGTGTTCACTGACCCCCAATAACTAACAAATCCCTCTGTGAGCCTAGATGAATAAATTCCAGTTTGTGGTAGTGAAAATGTATGCTGATGGCTGTTCAGTGAATACATAACATATTAACCATTAAAGAGTTGTGGGTTAGAAGAATAAAAGGATCTAGGATTGATGTATTTCTCTAATACATTACCCATTATTTGTGGTAGCAATGGTATATACATTTTTTCATATAGATTATGACATGCTCTCTGGCCAGCAAATCATGCCTTGTTCATGCCAGTGAAAGCAAAGCTTTGGTGATCAATTGTGACATTTAAAAATACTATTTTATTATTCATTTCAATACATGGAGTGGCACTACAGAGACACCTCTACATTGAATGTCTTGAACATTCTGGAATGCCATTGTGCAGATGGAGAACTGAAAACACAGAAACATTTCTATTGTTGGTGGATTGATTGTGGAATTCATTTCTACCTCAGTTTATCAAAGCTACAGTTCTTAGAGCAGGCAGGTTCTGGGAGCCAGGGCTGGAGTAAATCACTGCAGCTTTGCTGCTCTACCTGAGCTGAGGATCTCCAGCTTTGTCTCAGGGGATGGATTGAGTGAAGAGGCTCCATCATTTTGTGTGAGGCTGGATGGGGTTTGTGTCTGTACTTGAGAATTACTGAGTGAGACAATGAATAGAACCTTTACTGTGGGAGTGCTGAATTGGTTGTTTGTAGCTGCACTTGACCCCCCCTTTTATCTCTTGCTCTCACACACTTAAAGAATTGATACTTAAAATTTGCTAACTTTTTTAGTGTGTTCAGGGCTTCTATTGCTGTTTCTCATTCTAAGAACAGGGGTTGGTTTTCAGAATTGAGTTGAGTGCAATCCACTTTAGATAACATGAGTAGTGATCAAACTTTCATTATTATTTTGCATTGTTTGGGGAGTTTGAGCTATTACAGACATCTGAGTGGAGACAGCAATAACACCTTAAACACATCAGAGCATGTCACCTGTTCTGATGATACAAAGAAGTTTTCTGAGAAAAGAAAAATCCTTCAAAGTTATGTTTTAGTTTTATTTTTTCTTTGATCTTCCAGGTGCATAAAGGTATTGTAAGAACGTGGGTAACATGTGGCAATTTAATTTAAAAGATTAATTTTTAGACTCAACCAATAATCCTTTGGGTCATGTTCCAAGCACAGAATTTCACATGTAAAAAAGACAGTATGAAGGGATGTCAAGACTTCTTTTAGCTTAAAATTTCACCTCCACTGGTGGTATCTTCTTGGTATATCCCATTTTAAGATTTTTTGGTTAGTTTGTTTTTTTTTTTAAGGTCCTAAAGTTCTGTGAATTTACTACAAGCAAAAATATTCCTAATGGATGCAAATATTCTTGCTGTAAAGAAAAATGTGATTTTTCCTTGTTCTCTTGGCTCCCAAATTTGAACAGACCAGACCTAGTTTAGCTCACAGAGAGTCTGCAAAGGAGAAATGTGTAGAGGGGTTTATTGAGTTGGTTTTTTTTTTTTTTTTTCCTGTTGCTGTCATTACTCAATCTCTTAATATACATTTGAATGGGCCCTGAGCACAGACTGGTGCACACTCCTTGCAGTTGGTGCAGTAAATCTGACCTTGTCACACACTGCTGCTGTTTGTTTTCCCTAATTAAATGTTCCATGTACAGAAATCCATACAAGTGCTATCAATGCAGGCTCTAAGTGAAACAAACACCTGCCAGCAGAGGTTCAGGCACAGCTGATCCTTCAGGCAGGAGCATCATCTGCCAGGTTTCCTTTCAGCTCCAATTTCCATAACTTGTGGTAGTATTATATTAACATCAGTGCAGAGACATGGGTGTTCTGTGTATCTGCTCTCCTGTAAAAACTAATCAGACTTAGCCACAGCGTTCCTAAAATTGAAATAAACTTGATTTGTCTACTCTGAAAGAAGGACAGAGGGTTATTCCCCACCTGCTTCACAGATGGGCAATCTGTGGGTTAAAAAAAAATAAATACAGGTAGCATCCATCACCTTAGCTGGACATAATTATTGAGAGAAATTATCAATTCTCAAAGCTGCATGAGAGAAGACTTAATAATGCCCCATTTTATTGTATATATGCTTGCATTTTCTTTTTTTTTTTTCCTTTTTTTTTCCTGTTCCAGGTTGACATCTCAGAAATCATTTAATCTAAAAAAGTTATTGGAAAACTGAAGGATGACCTGTAGTGGGATGAAGGATAACTTCCCAATAACACAGGGAGAAAATGTACTCTCATCATTCCTTCACCTGTGGCTATTTTTAAAGGTGATTTATTAAAAGGGTTTCTTACAGAAACCTGAAACCCAAGTGCTGGAGCTACTCCTTGGCCCTGTGCAGGGTTTTAGACATTCAGACTGAGGTTAAAAGTGTTAATTTCAGATTATCCCAATGGTCAGGAGGCCCTGTGGAAGCAAATTGAAACATCTCCCAACCCCAAGCCTGTCCTCCTTTACCCAGACTCTCCTGTCTCCCAGCCAGAGGTTCTTCAGGTGTGCAGTTCCTGCTGTGGTTTTAGGAAAAAGGATTTTCTTCTCTCAGCTCTGTAAACACCAGACAGGATGAATCATGGTTTCTTAGAGATTTGTAGTTTGCAGTCAAGTGTCAGATCCAAGTAAAGCTTTTCCCACAGATTTTAAGGAATTTCTCAGCTCCTCAGATTCCCCAGTGTGGGCCATGAGTTAAACTCTTTCCTCAGTGAGGCATTAGGAGGATAAGTTTTGTGTCCTCAAAACAGTTGTTTTCACTGAAATGTAATTTTTGCTAAATTTTAATTTTTCATTGAATTTAATTTTCACTGGGGCTTCTCTGTTCCTTTGAATTAAATTAATCAAAAGCTGAAAAAATTACTAAGGTGACTGCTGGAGAGACTCTCTGCAGCTCCATCATGGACCTGCTGGCCCCTGACTTTCAAATGGCAATTTCCAAAAATCCCAAACTCGTAGTGCTATTGCCATTAAAACTAACAGCAGAGACAATTGGCTTATTATTGTCATCTCTGCATGCCAGGAGGAGTATAAATCAAAGCACAGGGAATTAAAGTTATCTGCAGCTCTGTTTAGAATTTTGATGTCAGTATTGATTTCTTATATATGTGTTTGTTTCCATTTTTTGTTTAATGCTGAAAGTCACATGAAGAGCTCTTGATATAAAATCTCATTATTAAAAACTAGTTTGTTAGCTGCATTCATATGACTTTTTGGTTTTTTTTTTGAGGAGCCACAGAAAAATTCAAACACATCAGTGTAATACACAATAAATAATCTGGGTTTTGTTGCAATGGCTTTGGGGGTTTATCAGCTAATGATGATCCTTTGCAAAGGTAATCAGCTTTCATACTCAGAACTGCAAACATGTGACAACTGGGACAAAAAGTAAGACTGGCTCAGACAGTTTTTAGTCAAATAAACATGATTGAGTTCACAGCTAAGATGAAAATTTCCATGTTTGCTATATAAAAACCAAAGTTCTATGCAAAAACCCCAAAGAGTGCAGTCTTAAATTAGGAGAAATCATAATTTGAGGATATGTGTCCCAGCACATTGAATAATTAAACTATGGTGTTTTTTTTTTTTATTTATTCTCCATTTCAGATGAGGAGAGAGACCTTCATATAAAAGCAGTTTTCCTCACCCATTGTTATATCTTTAAGAACACATTGAGGTTTCTCAGTGCCATCTTTTTGGCCAAAATCTTTTTAATAGATGTGAGAGAGCCCATGTGTAATATACAAGAGGTAATTTAGGGTGAAACTCTGCCTAGGATTATGTTTATAGTTAAAAAAGGAGGATGAGTGTGTGCAGGTGCTCAGGTCTGTGTTTACCTTGCTGGTATAAATGCAGCTGCTGGTAAACAACTATATTTAAGAAATCTCTTTTTCTGGTGATACAAAAAAGATGGACAGTGACAGGACAAAGTCAGGAATAATGGATTGATGAGTTTTTTATAATACAAAGCTTGGAAAATACCTCAAATCAACATACAGCTTTTCTGCAAAGTACTCTGGATGTTTGTTTTTTGCTGACACTCTTATTGTAAGGATAATTAGCATAAATATCACTTTTCTGAAAGAAAATGTAATTTATTAGCAGAAAAAAGGGCTGCTAAGCAGACAAGTAAACTAAATGATGTTTTGAGCCAATATGAGCTCTCTCCATGCCAGGGTTAAAGCTGACAGGAGGAATGGGAAAGGGAACATCCAGTTCTGTTGCCTTGTCTACACATTCTGGTTCTGGGCAGATTTTAGTTATGCATTCCTGTTGAGCCATTACTAAATTATTGTAAAAACATTTCATAAACTATTCATGCACAAAAATTGGGTTCATGTAAAATCAGTCTTTCTCTGAATGGGACTTTGTGAGCCTTTAAAATACCACTCCAAATTTAATTTCTTCACTCACCCCTAGGAAGGAAGTTGTTTCTGTGGCTCTCCTCTGGTCCCACTCCAAGAGATTCCCATCTTCTCTGTGCTGAGCTCTGCAGGTGTGGTCTCACCTGAGCAGGCAGAGGGGCAGAAACAGCTCCCTCAGCCTGCTGGCCACTGGCAGAGCTGTGCTGGCCACTGGCAAAGCTGTGCTGGCCACTGGCAGAGCTGTGCTGGCCACTGGCAAAGCTGTGCTGGCTGTCCTGAATCACCTCCCTGTTCTCCATGTGCCTTAACAGAGCTTTTAGAAGCATCTGCTCCAAGATTTTCCCAGGCATAGAGGTGAGGCTGAGAGGGTCAGCTCCCAGAGTCCTCCTTCCAGCCCTTTTTGAAGATGGGAGCAGTGTTGTCCTTTTTGCAGCCAACTGGGACTTGCCCTGAGGGCCATGACTTGGTGAATATCATGGAGAGTGGCTTGGCAGCTGCATCAGTCAGTTCCCCCTGGACTATGGGATGCATCTCGTTGGATCCCATGGACTTGTGCATGTTTGGGTTCCTCAGCTGGTCTCAAACCTCATTTCTTTGTCAGCAGGAGGGACTTTGCTCCCCCAGTCCCTTCCTTGCAGTCCCTCCTCTGGGAAGAGAGGTTGCTGTTGAACACTGAAGCAAAAAAGTTGCTGGGTACCTCAATTTCTTCTGTTCAAACTGTGGCCGGTTTGCCAGTCTTGCTTATCAGGGGGGATGCACTTTGTGTGACCTTCCTTTTCTGGCTGCTGTACCTCTACAAGCCCTTATTGTTCTTTGCATCCCCTGCCAAGTTCAGCTCCATCCACATTGGTCAGCTAAATAAAGTTGGTGCTATCCAACTTGCAAGTTATGTTTCTTCAGGGATCAGTGATTATAATTTGTGCTTTGTTTATACCCTGGGGTGTCTGATATCACACTGTTAATGCCTTCAGAGCTTCTGTTAATGTCTTGAACTTTTCTGAGTTCCAACAAAGTCCCCTCTTTTTCTTCAACAGCTGTCAAAATACAGCTCCCTGATAATATAACTAACATTTAATTATCACAGCCTAGTCAGGCATGCATCCATGTCCCAGGGTCACTGAGCAGTTTGCCAAAATAGTGGACTGTTATTAGATAGATGGATTGCTTTGGTAACTACTTACTATTAATATCTATTAATTACAGCACTGCCAGGGGTGTGTTGTCAAAATTGCTTTATGGGATCGACTCACACACATTGCAGTGTTGTAAATCTTCTTTCCATAGGACACCAGCTGCCCTCTTGCTCCTTGGATGTTTCAGGATCCATTGCTCATAATTCATGATGAATTTTAGTAGCAGTGGCCTTGGTTGCAAATTGACCAGAAAGGATTAATACACAAAACTTCCTGAGTTTTGTTATGTACCAGACTGAGCAATTGTTTTGGCCATTTTGCACACTTTGGAATGGAACAGTTACTGTTGGGGAAAGGTTCTGTTGTGTGTGACAATGTCTCTGACATTTCAGACATAGTGCTGTCATTTTTGTTTTGTTCCTATGCATTCTTTGTTCACTGGTGTTTCACTGTGAATAGGCCAGTAATGGAGGAATAGTGTCTGAAATCCTTTACCTATTATCAAATTAAATAGAAAAGTAACCCAATCCTGCTAACAGAGGTGAAAAAGCACTGAGATGGGTCTCTGATCTCTGGCCTCTACAGAAGGAATTCTTGTAGTTGGGCATTTTACCTTTGCTTTCTGGGAAAGGAAGAAAAAAGTGTGTACCAATGGGATGTAAAATGCAGTTTTACCTGTAACTCAGAAAGTCAGTAAATGAAATTAATCACTTTTAGCTGGACTTTCTAGACTCAGCAATCATGTGAGTGGCATGGTTTAGAACAGGATATTTACTCCATGATCCACCTGAACAGATGAACAACAGGGAACAGACCCCCTTCATCTTTCCAAGCTGCTTTCTTGTGGGAGAAAGACTGGCTGCATTCTATCAGGGCAATGCTGTATTACCCAAGGCCAGTTAAAGTACAAATCTGGTCTTACCTAAGTCTTGCTCTTCTTCTTGGCTTACTCCAGCTGTTTGCTGTTTATTTCTTCAGCAGTGGGTGCACATGTATAGAGAGAAAATTCAGAAATTACATCAAGGTACTGAGCAAATCATTGAAGGGAGGAAGCTGAGTGCTCTGCTCCCTTCCCAACTCCTGGGGGAGTGAACCTCAGGAGGGAACCCTTCCCTGCTGTCCTCATCTCTGGGCTCCCCACTGCTTCTGTCATTTAGTTCTATTCCAGCTGAATGGCTCACAAACACACCCTGAAGAAAACAAGGGAGGATCATCCATAATTCCTGAGGGAGTTTTCAGTCACAGCACAGAGCATTTCCACTGGTTTCAGCTCTGGGGATTAACATCCACACCCACTTTTTAAAAGTCCTTGAATTTCAAGCTATTTAGAGATCCAGTGGAACAGAGAACTCCTGACAGTGTGGGCCTGGATTTTTAATTGTGAGGTTGGATCTTCAGGTAGGAGAAGGGTCAGTTGCTGTCAGGGCCACTGGTTCCAGCTGAGGATGCAGCTGATAGTTCTGGGCAAAGCTCCACTGCAAGTGTCCAACAGCACTGCTTGAATACTTTTACAAATTAAAGTAAAGTAAAACTGAAACCCTGAAAAAACGGAAAAAGAAAAACAAACAAGCAAACCAAACCCCATAAAACTGAAACTGAAATAATTTGCAGAATTATTTTTCTTGGGTTTAAATTGGAGAAAAGCCCTGAATCACCTTTTTTCTTTAATCAATTTACTTTCTCCTGTTTTCCGTAGATAATTCTTGGGATGGTCCTGCTGAAAAATCACAATGACCTGAAAAGATGATCTAAGATCAGAGATTGTCCCACTCTTCTTCTAGAAGGTCTTTAGACACAGTAAGGAGTTTGCAATCAGGCACATTTATCACAGTTGAGGCTCATCAATTGGTGTAAAAACTTGGTCTCTTTCAGGAAGTCAGAGTTTTGTGATCAAATTCCATATAGAAAGGGAAAGGAAAGAAGAGATGGTATTTACTTCCTTTTTTCTTTTTGTGATTTTTTTTTGTTTCTGTCTGAAATCATTATTATTGTCTGATATTAAAAGTAAAGGATCAAACATACCTTTTTCTTCTATTCTTCACTGGCAGCTCTATAACTGAACATGAGCCAATGCTGGCTTCTTTTCAGTTATGAAAATAGTTAAGTAGAAGGACTTTTCAAGGTACTTCATTTTTGATCTCCCTTTTATTCCATCTTATAGGCCATAATTGTGGCACTCACCAGAATGGTCCTGGAAAATGAAGGAGATCCAGAATGATTTAACAACACTTCACTAAAATAGTCTAAAATTAGGATCTTTTCATTTAGAGTTGAGCTTTCTGTACACATGAGGCTTCCAACACTCTTAGGTTTCTTTCAAAAATCTCAGACGAAGACCCGCTGAATTTATTGAAGTCTGAGATTCTTGGAACATTACCAAAAGCAGAAATCTTTTAAAGCTCTTCCAACTAAATCTGATACAGAGAAGTCTGAAGGGAGTTGGAGTGAGTGGAAAAGCCTCATTCCTGTAGTAAGTATGAGAGAAAATGCTGTTGACCTTTTGAGAGTGAAAAGAGGTTTTCATAGGTTCAGTGGGCAGATATAAGACATGAAATAAAACATTCAGCTGTTGTGCTTGATGTGCTCTGTAGCTCTCTAACATCCTGCTGGCACCAATCTCCTTAGATACATATTGTAAATGTCTGAGCAGTTCATGTTAAATATGTTCAGGGTTTGGTGCTAGAAATTTTCAAAGCAAACATCAAACTCAGTAAATCAGGTCATTATTAATTTATAAAAGTAATGCCTTTTTAACTGCTTTTCATGCAGTTTGATTATTTAATAGACATGAAATATATGTACAGCTGAACTTAAAAACCTGTTATTTAGAGAAGTGACTGGTTAATATAAATGAGGGGAAATTGGTGTTATCCAGTATGAGGTTCCCCCCCTGCCATATGGGAGAGGCTGTGAGGGAGAGGCCACAATCTAATATTTTCATGGCAGTACAAGCTGGCACTGCAGTGCATGATGAGGAACAGGAATCTGCTGCAATGTGTACTCTCAGTGACATTTTGATTTTTTTGGCACTTGTTTGTGTGTGTGCAAAAACATCCTGTCCAGTGATAAATAGAGTTTTGCTCATAATAGAATGCTTGAGTGAGTACAGCAAGGATAAATAAGTTGAAGATCTTGGGTAACTTGGCTTCAACTCTGCTCTCCTTTAGAAAAAAATCTCTTATTTGTGGCTCCATGAATATCACTGGGCTGCCTACAGCAGTACCAACATTAATATATGTCAGAATTTTTAAGGATTCAGAGATTGAAGCAATATCTGGATAAATTACTAAGTGAATGGATAAATAATTACAAATAGTTGAGATACCACAGCTCAGCAAGTTACATCTCATCAGCTGAACATGGTAATTGATTATTTGCTTGGCTTTAGTCCCCTGTGAGTGCTGCAGAAGTCTCTGACTTAAACCACCTTCAACTCAAGCTGAATCATTCAAAAAGTTTCAGCTTCTCAAATGTGTGGTGTAGATATATAAGTTTACCAGTGTCTTGGGTTTGTGTAAATTACTCTGCATTTTCCTAAATAAAAAACAATGTCTTGCAAATTTTTTCTTCTTATTACTTCCACCAGTTAATGACAGTGAAAACATAAATTACATAAATAGAAAAACATGAATAAAACTTTTTAAGAAGAAATCACATATTTACAAAAAATATGCAAACTAAGAAAGTAAGATAGAAATAGATTAAATTCTCTACCTTTGAATGGTGAAATGATTGGGGAAGCTGAACAGAGCCTTTTCAGTATCATTTCTTCTAAGCAATTTATGGTGAGGAAAAAAAGAATAAAAAGTAAATGTTAAAAAAATAGGATATTCTGCAGCTTTTGTGTTGTTGTTGCTCTTTTACTGTAGCTTATACTGCTCCTTTTTTTTTACATTTTTGTTCTAAGCAATAGATTTTTCTTTTGGACCTTTTCACTTAGGTTGAGTTCCAAATGGTCATGTTAAATCTTTGAATTTAATTTTGAACCAGAAGACAATGGATTTTGATAGTCAGAAGAGCACAATACATTTTGATAGTCATAGTTACCTTTAATAATATAAAGGGCTCAGGTCAAAAATGGAAATAGTCTCATTTAAAACCACAATAAAAGGTAGCTACACCTGATTTTAATCAGTGTAAAAATGAAGTAAATTGATCTGAAAGATCCTTGATTACTTTTGTAGTTTGGAGTGCAATTTTGTGCAGAAATAAAAGTTTTCCTGTCCTAAGGTCACCACGAAGAGTAATAAAAACTTGCATTAGAAACAAAGTAATTTCCCACCCCATTCTGCTATCCAGCAGGAAACTGAGGCTGAAATACAAAAAAAAAAATACAGAGAGATAAATTTTATAGGAACTGGTCCTGTATGTATTTTAAATAACTGAAATTAAAGGCACTCCTTGAATGATTAAAACAGATACTGGCAAGGTGCAGAAATGTATCTTGGGCTCTCAGTGCCACTGACAGAAATTCATATGGAGGAGTTGGTTCCTGTTTTTTCACATCCCCAGTTCTAGGATTGGTTCAGTGGATTTGGTGATTACAGAAAAATACAACATCACTGGAGCTGGATGTTTATGTTCTTGCTCATTACCCCTCTGTGCTCTGGCAGGACAGGTTTAAGGTGTTCAGCATTTGTTTTGATGGTATAAGAGCAGCTTAGCAGACCTGAAATTCTGGACAATAATGTTCATCTACACAGCAGTCTCACTGCTATTAAGTTCTCCACATATTTTTGAGAATGATTCACAGTTCATTGATTTTGGTATTTAAAATGTGTTCCTTGATATAAATACTCTTCAGACAGTTCACATTGGTCTCAATACAGTCTTAAATTCTGTTTAGGCACTCATTGGGTTCAGTGTTCTCAAGGAACTTAGTAAACAATAAAAAAAAAGAAAAATAAATTAACTACCTGGTTGTTTCCATAGCCTTTCAGGAAACTTCCCCTTCAGTGCTTTGGTGGAGACAGCATTTGAAGTGCAAAGGTAAAGGCTGCAAATCAAAGTTCTGGTAAACTGGCAGCTGCACTAATACACAGCCTTTTTATTTTCCTTTCCAAGCTCTCTGCTCCATCCAGCCCAGGAGTGGCACATGAAAGAAATTCCCACCCTCAAAAGTGCCTGTGTTCTTCACAAAACATGTTCTATTAAATACACCTGTGCCAAACACATTACAATGCACCAGTAAAACACCTTTTATTTCACTAATACCTTTTTCAATCAGCAGGGGCAGCTGCACTAAACCAGACACATCTAGAGGATGAGTCAAGCAGGCACCTAGAACAGCCCCTGGAAGGGCTTCCCTTTTTTTATCCATTGTCCAAAGGGGTCAGTTTGGCACCTAATCCAGATATCTCAGCTAAGTGGGGTGCAATTGTACTTTAATTTTTTTTAATTCATAGTTTTAAATAGGAAAAATAGCTGAAGTTGCTGAATTTATAAAAAGCTTAAGCAGGGGGAATTACCTTGTGGTTTCTATCATGTAAGAGCATGCATGTGGCAAGAATATTAACTGATGGTGACTTGACTGGGTATTTGATAACAAAGTCAATCATAGTAATTAAGAAGTGATTTAGGTGCACTCAAATCTGGTGACTGCACCTAAAGCTTGTGTTGTTTCACAGATCCATGCTTATGCACTGAAATGCAGGCATGAACAAGTAAAGGCTATTTCTTGGCATCTTTTAAAAATTAAGTTTTGGGTAAAGTCAAAGGTTTGTAGTGCTGAATTCATTTTTATCCAGATTGCATCTGCCATTGTGGAATTTGCTTATCTCTATGTTTATTTGACATAATCAGATCTTGCTGTGGTGCAGGCTGGCACACTCCCTGCTGGATTGTGGAATAGTGTTGCTGCCTGACTGCTGATGATACAGGGCTGTATTTATGCAAGGCTTGAAATATAACACAGAAACTATTAAATTTAAGATTATACATGATGTGTAACATTATTTCTTTTAAACAGATAACTGTTATGCTCTTTGATATATATTTAGTGCATCAATAATTACATTTGTACTCCTGTGTTGATAGTAACACCCAAAACAATGTACTGAACTCTATTTTACAAAAAAGGGGGGAAAAGGATTTCTCTGGTTGTGTCTGCATCATTCTTAGAAAAACAGGGCACTTTGCAACACCCAAATATTATCTCATTGGATTCTATTTAAAGAGTGATTAATCCAGACAGAGAAGAAATGAGCTTTACTTTTGCTGATTATATCTGCATTGCTCCCTTCCAGAGGAACTCAAAGACCTGCTTTATAGTTTGATGGCCATTTCATGACACCCAGCAACCTTCAGTCACATATTTCTATATGCAAAAAAGTAAATGTTACATCTGAAGCCTTGGGACAAATTCTCATTGTGTTAATCACAAAATGTAAGGGTAGTCTGAAAAGCCACTTAGTTCCAATACAGGAAGGTGGCTCTTGCTCAACTTAATATCATTTACTTGTTTTTAAAGTCTGTAATTTCTACTCATGTTAATGAATTCTAATTATTATCCTGCTTAGCTGTTGTTTCTGGTGAAGATGAAAGTGTTTTGTTTGATGTGTGCAAAGAAGTGACTACAGAAAATGGTAAATTAATTGGAAGATGTCATCTCAGGAGAATGTTTTTGACATGAGGGCTGTAAGGCTGTTAACAAACAGACCAACTCATTTGTCTCATCATGAAATGAAAATAAAAATCACAACATTATGATTAAATCTTGACTAGGAAATGCCTGCAAGACTCTTTGAAGCCTTGGGTTCTTTTCTTGCCTGAGCTTTGGCATTCTGATTTATGCAAACCACGCTGCACAGAACTGGAAGTGAAATAGGTTCTATGCAGAACAGATGGATCAGGGCTGAGGCAGGGATGTGCACTGCAGATGAGAACAGATTAATACCACAAGGGGAGACTGGAGGAAAATTGGGAAGGTGGGGGCATTTGAACTAATTCATGAATCATTTCCAACTGATAGCTATGCCTTCAGGCACAGTGAATAATACCAAGGAAGCATATTTAAATTTTTTTACATTTGTTTTAATGAAGATTAGAATAAAGAGCCATAATTTTGGATGGTTAAAATTATTCTGTATTCCTCCATCTGAAAATCTACCTTAATGATTTAAATATCACAGTGTGCCCTGGGACATGAATTGCTGTTTGGAAAACCCAGGGCAGATTCATGGAGTTGACACAAAGCTTTTGGGAATGGTTTTTTTGGAAGAGCTGTCTGAGCTGGGAGAACATGCTCCTCCACTTGAATCCAAGCCACAGAGAGTCTGGAGACATGGTCTGATTTCTAGATCTCATTCAGATGTCTCTCCAAGTCTTTATCTTATCCAAATAGCCTTAAGTCTTAGATTCTCATACTTCCCAAAGCTGTGCCAGGGCAAGTAAATGTGGATTTAAAGATCTTTGAATGAGATCTTCAGACCTAAATTACAGAAGAAAGGTTTCAACAGAGTTATTTCACATCTCTAAGTTACTTTACTGTTACTACTGGATATTTTACTGCAGGGCAGACAAACACATAGAATAAAGAAGTCCACCTGAAAATTTAAATTATTTTAACAAGCACGAAAACATCAGAAACAATGAAGATATTTGAGAGATATGTAACTGCCCAGTATCAGTTTTGATTATGGGTTGAAAAGTATGATTCTGTGTGTTAGGACATCAAAAACCCTTCCTTCTGCCAAGCTCAGAGTGTATGGATGAGCCTGATTGCCTGTATTAATAATGAATTAATATAGTTCATTAGAGGAAAAAGAAACTGAGAAGAGGAAATGTACAGACAAATGTCTGGATATTCCACATTCCCTATATGACTTCTCAGCAGATAATTTTCAAGCTATAGAAGAGGATTTTAAACACTTGGCAGTGAAGGAAGAGTCTGAAAAAAATCTAAAGAAGGTGGGTAGTTCAGTTTGCTAGGAAGGAAATAATCTACATGAGTTTCTCTTCACCAGCACAGAAAATGTATTATTCCTCTGGTAAAAAACTCCTTCATTTCAGGCAAAGCTTAATAAGAACAGAGAAAAGTATAAAATGGCTCACTTGCCTAAAACTTGATTCTCATCCTGATGATTTCATGATTTCATTGCAGGTTGCAAATCTGGCCTGCTCAATCTCCAATAATGAGGAAGGTGTGAAGTTAGTCCGTATGGCAGCCACACAGATTGATAGTCTGTGCCCACAGGTGAGTGAAGATTCCTGCTAAAAACTACTTGAGAAGTCTTTTAGCACTTAAAAGCATTAGAAGAAGAGCATGACCTTGTCTTTGTCATGAGTTTGTTGCCTGATTTCCACAAACTGTGAAAAATGCATCCATATCTTGAGACCCTTCATATCAAATGGGTTGTATGCTGTATTTTGCATAATCTATTTGCTCTTAGCCTTGGGAAAAAAACAAAAAATAAAAGAAAAAAGAAAAAAAATGCCGCTCCTCCTCTAACAAATGGCTTTGACTAACAGGTTATTAATGCTGCACTCACATTGGCTGCCAGACCCCAGAGCAAAGTAGCCCAGGACAACATGGATGTGTTTAAGGACCAGTGGGAGAAACAGGTGCGAGTTCTCACTGAGGCTGTCGACGACATCACTTCAGTGGATGATTTCCTCTCTGTTTCAGGTACTGGGGTCAAGAGACTTTTCCAAAAATATACTCCTAAATTAAAGTATTGGGTCTGAGCAGATAAAAGCTGTAATTACTAAAGCATCATTAATCCATTAGTCTGTCTGTATTGGAATGCTGATCTTCTGTACTCAGTAGGACCAACCACGCTCAGTTAATTAATCCCTGGTAGCAGTGGTTGGCTCTTCAGAGTTTCTGGGTTTCCTCCCAGAAAATAGCACCTATTTGTGCTACTATTCCTGGAGAAGCTTTGTTTCAACTCAGGCACAAAGTAGGATTTTGTCCACCTTCTAAAAATGTGTTCTAGACCTGTTACAGGCTGAGAGTATTTGTGGAAATTGTTGGAATCCTTGTGCAGTTGTGGGCAAGAGTTCTGGGCTTTACAGAATCACAGGATGGTTTGGGTGGGGAGGGTAAAGAAGGGATGGAGAAGAGAAGAACAGTGACCCTGGGTCACAGCCTTTCCTCCATCCTTCTGGTAAAGTGCTCCAGCTTTTGGCAGTGTATTGTTATAGTTTGATCATACCCAGTGAATGGTGCAGTTGCAAAGTGGTGCATGGCTTGGGTAAATTTCTACTGCAGAAAAGTCATTTTCCTATTTTGCTTAGAAGGGTGAATTTCATGTGGTGAGTAAGGACACAGAGTGTGCCAAGAGGCCTTTGCTTACTCAAATGTTTCAGAAGAGCCAAACTTCATGAGACAGACTGGCCAAAATGTTATGTTTTGTTCTACATTATTTTCCTTGAAACTTCCTAAGTTTTCCAAAAAGGTTTATGAGAAAAAAAAAAATCAAAAGAAAAAAATATTTATTCTTTTAAAAAAATCTTTTTTTTTTTTGCCCTCTTTATCTTGTTTGGTTGTATCCTGCTACCCTTATTGATAGGGAAATGGTTTGGTTTAGTTAAATACACTCCTCTGTTCAACAGCCCTGCAAGTGTTTCCTGCAAGCCATTGCAAGAAAATGAAAATGAGCTCTCTGAATAGTAGAGTACTTCAGAATATGGGAGCACATTGATTTTTATTTGAGATTTGAAGCTGACAAACACTTTCTGGCAGAACTAGTTCATAGAGAAAGGACGACCAGGCTGTAAACTGCAGACCCAGCCATGGGCCAGAGTTGGAAATCTGGCTCAAATGGTCATTTTCTTCTTTGTTTGAGGACTTTGCTTACTCCAAGGGCTTGTGTCCATAAACCAGAAGTAATTTGAATGGATAATGGGGTTTTTCATTTTTTTTTCTCAAATCTGAATTCCTTCAGAGTTTTGACTTAAATCCAAACTTTCCAAGGCAGCTGAAAAGCATTTTTTCTGTAAAGTTTAGATTCCTTTTTCCTAATTCTTTGCACGAACATCTCTGTTAAACATGAAAAAGCAGAAAGCCTGTTGCTCTTGCTGTAAAGCTTGGAAGCCTCAGCTTACACAGGGTATTTTTATTTTTGGATATTAAACCAGTGAAGCATTCAAAATGCCTGTATCTGGTTAAATGTACCTCCTGAAATGACACCTCCTCCTCTTCATATTGCCTGTCACATTTGATGGTATGTTTTAATAATATGGTGGCTACCAGAAGAAAGCTGACCATAATTTTAAGAATTTATTTCATATTTCAAATGCACTGTACAAATTCATATATTACTTCTTTTTGGGCAAAATTTGTTTGTGCCGTCGTAAAAGCAAATTGGTGATGGTGAAATGGTAACAGCTAAGCAAAATTTTAAGAAAGTACTGTTTTTTTATTCTGAGTAAGGAGTGTTTTAAACAAAGAATTTTGCCTTGCAAGTTACTCAGATTCACAGCTCAGGGGACTTTCAGTTTCCATCCAAAGTTGTTGCAGTGTAAAATTCGACATCATGTAAAACATTTCTGAAACCCTCAAATGATCCAACCTTGGAATTTTTAACTGTGAGGATTAGTGAGTCATTCTTTTTAGTGGCAAAGGATAATTAACAAAAAACAGTTGGTGAACTGATTAATTCTGTTTTACTACTGCTACAAAGAACAGCATTTCATTTTCAATTCAGAGGTGTCTCTAGCAGAAAATCAAGTTGCTGTTGAAAGTCACTGAGTTTCTCAAATTGAGTTTGGTCAAATATGAAATTCTAAAATTCTTACTAAAATTGTTTTTGACTCTACTGACTGCAGAGAGATAATGTCTGACCTTGTCAGAGTCTTTTTCAAGCTTTTACATAATTTGTATGTGAGAATACTACATAAATTCTGATGCTGCAGCACGTGAGAATAGCTGGCTTGATTCAGGGCCAGAAAAATAACAGTGCATCTCCCAAGAATCCAATTAAGGTGCTTGATATCACCTCCTCTGAGCAGAGTCACTGTTGTCATCTCTTGCTTCAGATTATGCAAAGTCACATATAATTATAAATGTGTGTTATTAGAAATTCCCAGCTTATTCTCTGGCATAGATGGAGTGAGGGAGAGGAACCGCTCATGCCCAGGTTTTCTGCTACCTACAAAGGCCATTTATTGTTGTCTTTTCAATGTGATTTATTTTCTTTTCTGACTTACTTAAGCAAAAATGAGCCAAATGTAATAAACATTTATGGGAGAGTGTAAATTCACCTTCAGAAAACTGCCCAACTGTTTATTAGAGAATCTACAAAATACTTGACTTCTTTCCCTTTTGCATTCATTTTAATTACAATTTCATTATGATAAAATTCAGTGTGATGTTTGAAATGAATGTGACTGGTTTTCAAGGAATTACAGGTTGGGACACAGAGTAGCCCAGTCCCTGCTAAAGATAAATATCACACAGGTTTTTACTATTATGTGCCAATATCACAGAAGGGCTTTTGTTTTGCAGCCTGGATAAAGGTAGATATCAATTTTTTAATATACTGACATTTGCCCAAATGAGTAAGCTTTGCTGTGAGGAAGAGTGACGTTGAACGAGCTGCATTTTTAACCTGAATTCCAGAAAACCACATCTTGGAAGATGTGAACAAGTGTGTGATTGCCCTGCAAGAGGGGGACGTGGACACCCTGGACAGGACCGCGGGCGCCATCCGGGGCCGCGCAGCCAGAGTCATCCACATCATCAATGCAGAGATGGAGAACTATGAGACTGGGGTTTACACTGAGAAGGTGCTGGAAGCTACCAAACTGCTCTCTGAAACTGGTGAGTTTGGTGAAATGCTGAAAGAATTATTTGAAATACTCTTATTTAATCATTTAAAACTTCCAGTTGATTCTCTGAGATCTGTAGCTCTGAGAGAAATCTGTTCTTGAAAAAGATACAAGCAAATAAATTCATGGCTGGGAGTGTGTTTTTTATTCTCTACTCAGTGCTGTTGCAGAAGTCATACTGACAGGAGCCATATAAGAGAAGAAATTCAGTAACACATCAAGACTAGGCCACTACATCAAAGTTTCTATGATTTGAATAAATAATACACAGCCTTTTCTTCTGAGTTGATTGATTATGTATTATACACCTCCAGAAAATCACTGCAAACATTACTCTTTGGTCTGTGCAGGTGAATGTACTTGTTGATGAATGAAGTGTTGCTAAACAAAACAACTTTTCATTGAAAAATACATATAAGCAGCTGAAAATGCACCACCTTGATTGAAAAAATCTAAAAGTCTGCTGGATTGTATAAAAATACATAGATTATATAGGAGTAGAAAAGTCTGCAAGATTGATAGACTGGGAAGAAATATTTTTTTTTTTCAATCTGTTTTTGCCTTGCCAGAACAGGGATTGGATTCATCTCAGTGTAGGTGATTAGGTCTGTGCTGGTCATTTTAAAGCCCTTTATATCAGTGCTCTCAATAATTCAGTGCAGGCAGTGCTACCAAGTGCTCTCATTTGAAAGCAGTGGGTTTGGGTGGTTTTGGGTGAATCATACTCCAAATTTCATTGACTTCACAGGCTGGGACTCCACACACTGATCAGGTGCCCTGGTAGGATGGAGGTGCACAAATTGTGGGTGTCTGGAAGTGTCTGAGCTGATCCTCCCCTGCCTGATTGCACTTGTTCATCTGAGGTTAAAACCATCAGGATTATTTTAGAAGGAACAAATGAAAATTGCACCAGTTCAGGACACATCAAATGTGACTTTTGCACCAAAAGCCCAAGAATTGCCCTGTGAGATGGAAAAGCAAAAACTGTTCTAACTCTACAGTCTCTGTGTTCGCTTTGAGAACTGGAATCAACAAAATAAGCTAAAAAACTGATTTGAGGATGATTAAATATTACTCGTGGTATTGTAGCCCCCAGCTTAATGTCAGCCTATTTTTACTACCCAACAAGAGATCAGTGGAATAAGTACTGTAAATTTAGCTCCTTTTTAAAAGTTTATGAGCTGGTTTTATGAATTCACAGAAGGAAAATAATCTTGCCTGTTTGACATGGTAAAATATTTTGTTGCATTCTTCTGTTAAAGTTGTCTTTTGGTTGAGGAGGGCTATGAAGAATTCTTACTACCATTAAGATTTCTTGATTAAACAAAACAAAATGTATGTTCGAGCTTTATATTCAGCTCAAATTTTTGACCCAGCATTCTAAAAATTTTCTTATTAAAAAATTTTTAATGGTCAGGTGTAAAGTGCCATTATATAGATCAATAATATGCACAGCAAATACTTATATTTCATATTTAATTCACTTTTTGATATAATTTGAGTTATAACTAAGTGCTATAAAGTCTGGACTCAGTGCATCTTGACAACATCAATGTGTTAACATTGGGATTCAATAGCTGAAAACAAGTCCCTGTTCCTCCAAGTCAAAGTTTTTACTTTTTTTTATTTTATAAAGTTCAAATAAATTTGTGAGTATTAAAAAAAATTAAAATGTTTACAATATTAAGAACTTTATATCATGTACAAATTGTGTAGCAGTAGTTCAGGGGACAGAGTGGGCCCAAATTCAATGAAACTGATGAAGCTTAAACAATTTCTGCCAGTTGTGAATGTGAATCATTAATATTAGAGCACAATTTCTATCTGCAGCTTTTCAGGCCATTTACAAAAGCATTGATTATGATTTCTGTATGATTAAAAGAAGTAGAATTAACTGACTTATTTCATCGCCTTAGAATGAAGTGGATAAAATGGAATTTATTCCCCCTGTGCCATTCTGGAACCACCATCCTTGGAAGTGTTCAAAAACCCTGTGGATATGGCACTTGGGGACAGGGTACAGTGATCACAGTGGTGCTGGGGAAGGGTTGGACTCAATGGTCTGAGAGGTATTTTCCAACCTCAGTGATTCCATGATATGGGTACCTGTGAATCCAACATTTATTTCAATATTCTTTCAGTTCCTCACCTTGAGTTCCTGCCCAGATTTAATCAAACGCTCAGGAATGATGGCAGTGATTGATTTGGATTGATTTGGATTCAGGTTCCACCCACAAATGTGCACATCAAAATCTCTGTGAGAAGCACAGTCATGAACATCTCACTGTTTCCATCTTTATTCCTTTTTTTTTTTTTTTTTCTTTCTTTCTTTCTTTCTTTCTTCTGACCAGAATTTAATTTTAAATGAAGTGCTTTTGGAAGCTTGGAAAAATTTAGTTAAATGATGATGGAAAACAAATAAGCAGATTACCTTTCTCTTATTATTATTATTTGCTTCTAATTGTCAACTCAGAAAAGGAAAACTTGTGTTAAGTCTCTTTTTCCAGAGATTTCACAGTGGTCTGTGAGTATTGGGTTGGATCCACAGTGGAGAAATATGGATACAGGGTTTTGGAAAGACAAGCACCTTGTTAATGGTTTTGTTTTGGTTTGGTTTTTTTAGTGGGGGGAGAAAATCTCTCATGAAAATGACATTGATAGTTTCTGAGAAATGGAAACTGCAAACATTGCTTCAATAACGAGTCTCACCTCCAAGGTTTATATGTTCAATGTTTTAATTTACAGTCATTGGAATACATAGGGTGGGGTTTTAAGTGTTTCAGTGCTTTGTTGCCTGTGCTTGTCTAACAAACTGCCTTTAAATCCAAGTACTTGATAGAGGCTGGATTCTTTCCTCTGGCAGCAGTTTTAGGGAGTGACAGACTGGTTAAAGTCCTTTTAAAATAAAGTACTTTCATTTTCCTTTAAAAACCATAACAAAAACTTAGCTCTTGCTTGCTGATTTTCTTATAAACCCAAGATGAAACCTTTAAAACCACAGAGTTAATGGGGCTCCCTGGGATCAAACACCAAACTCATAGATTTTTGTGGTTGTTACTTGTGCCAGAGTAAACCAGAGCTTCAAGGTTCAATTTTTTTTTTTTGTTGATTGGTTGGTTTTGTCGATTAGTGGTTTTTGGTTGTTTCTTTGTGTGTATTTTCTTTGTTTCATTGAGTTTTTTTAGGGTGCCTCTGTTAAATGTTATATTGATGTTCAGATTTGTGGAAAGCTGTGAAATCATCCTGTTACAAGTTGTCCATGGCAGGGGGGGTGTGAGGGAACAAGAGAAGGGTGGAAAGGAAAAGAGTAGAAAGAAAAAGTTAAAAGCAAGGATAAAGGCAAAAGGAAAGGGAAGGAAGTAAGAGGAAACAGAGGAGAATTATAATTATATAATTCTGCTCAGAATTGCTGTTTGAATATTGAGGTCCCTCATCCTATTCTGTACCCAGTGACCAAGGCCAGCTGAGACTTTCCCATTGCCTTCACCGAGGAGGAGACTGAAATGTACTCAGCAGTTACTTCAAAAGCTGTAAAAACTGAAGGCAAAGAAGCCTGTGCTTCTAAACAAATAAAAAGAATTGTCCCAATAAGGAAATCAAGGAAGAGGAAATGAGGCCAGATCCTATTTTCCAAGATTTTTGAGGTTCAGGAAGGAGAAAAAGCCATGACATTCTTTAAAGGTCAAGAGGGGCTGGATTTAAGCTGGGAAAACCGGAGTAGACATTGCAGGGTTGTGATGAAAGGAAGGGAATGGGAAATGAAAGGGATAAGAGCAGAACAAGTAGGACCAGAACTGCCTGGGAAAGGCTGTGAAAACTTCCCAAATTTTTTTTTTTGCTCCAGTTTGCACTGGGCTGTCTGGAAACCATCCTGGAACAGCAAGTACCCTACTACTTGGGTTACTCCTGTGAAGGACACTGGAAATTTGAAATCGTCTGATTCACACCAGAAATTGAAGTTTCAGCTTTTAGCATGTTTTAAAAATATCCCAGTAACTTTGTAACTCGCTGGTTTTAAGTAGGTCACTCCGACTTCTGTTTTGACACAATTTTTTTTTTTATTTTGTCTTTATCAGAATGGACTAAAGTTGAAAATCAGCACTACTGGCAATTCAGCAATAAGCCTGTGAGAGTTTTATCAGTGTGAGTAGGGCAAACTTTAAAGATATCCTTCACTAGGAAAAGGCAACTCAATGATGTTATCAAAGCTAATACTAAAATGTGGGAAAGATGGATTTTTCAGCAGTGATATGAAGGGAAACAAAATGTAGAAGCAAGAAGATGAATTTAAGCATAGCTGTAATCAAAAAAAAACCTCATACTGAATCTGAGGGAGAGCTAAAAGATGTGAAATGGAGCCTATTTAAAAAATAAATGATGTTAAATTCATGTTTTATGGGAGTTCAGGTAGTTATAGTAAAACTTATGGGTACCATCATCCTGAGAACATGAGATCATTTATCCAGGACTTCTGATCAAATTATGACTTTCATTCTGCAAAGTACTGTATCATTTTCTTTAAAGTTTGCTAAACTGAAATTCAAAGGTCAAGGTGTCACCAACAAAACAAAAAAAAGTAATACATGATTAAAGAAAAGGTATTTTACAAAGGGACCAGAGAACACCCAAGATTGTGTTCCACTACTGCTTGGTTTGATCGAAAGAATTTTTAACCAGAGAAACTCTGATCAATATACAGAGGAATACACTAAGAAATCATATAAAATGCATTATAAAGTAATTAAATGAGACATAAGAGATGAATAAATCACCACTGTAGCTCAAAGCTGAAATGCTAGTTCTTCTTTCCACTTTTAAAAATGGAATAGAGTGCTAAAGGAGAATATAACGTAATTGATCTGGATTTTCAAAGGCTTTTCCTAACGTGCTGCACCCACAGCTGTTTGGCAAACGGGCAACCATGGGGTGAGTGTGAAAGCCTTTGATGGATTAAGAGCTGGTGACAAGGCAAAGCACAAGTGATCATTTCTCAGCAAGCAGAAAGGGAAATCTTGTGTCACTTCAGGGCCAGCTCCGTGTACGATGCATTCATTAACAGGTGAATAGGCAGCAGCAAAATCTCCCAAAAGGAAAATGTTTTTTGGGCTGGTTGGGAGAGAAAGACAAGACTAAAATATATATTTATTTAATTTCTTTAGGTAAATGGAACAATTAAATCTATATTATCTGCATTGACAGAAAGGTTCTGAGCTAATTCATCGTCTCAGAAAAATGGTGGCATTGTAGTGGGCAGCTGAGAAATCACTTTTTCCATGCTCAACAGCCTCACATCCTCCTCCTTATAGGAGGATATTCACTGAATACCCCAAGGAGATATTTCCACTTTGTTCTCCTCAACCTAAAGATCTTCCAGAAATGGAAGAAGGTCAAGATAAAGATTGTATAATCCAAGAAAATTCAAGATTTAGCTGTGAATTAAGTCAGTAAGACTTTAAAAAAATATCAGTGTTATCTATTTTGGATGTGCCAGACATTTTGTATGATGAATAGTGGGTTAATATAATAGAAATGCCTATTTTCATAAACCAGTATTATTTAGTCACTGTTCAAATCTGTTCTCAAAAACATTTTGTGCTCTTAAAAGCCTTTTTTTTATAAAATAAGGAGGGTGATGGTGGAAGTAGGAAGATATTTACCAGGTCTAGAAAATACAGGCGGAGAAATGGAGTCAATATCCATCCACCAACTCCAACAGAATGTTTTGTGAATACAAGTGTGAATTGTACAATAATGTTTTAAAATAAAAGCACTGGTATTCCTTGCATCCCCTTGCCTACACACACCTACATATTGATATACACAAACTTATAGCTAAGCCAGGAAGGGTGGTTTGCTTTTTACATAACCTACTTGGTGTCCAAGAGCGTGAGACTGCTTTCTTGAGAGAATTTTCTGAATAGTTTGCTTTCATTTGAAGTATTAACCTGAAGGGTGTTCTGTTTGGCAGGAATAATATTTTGGGGATGCTCACTGTGTGTAGTCTTGCAGAGGTAGACAGGAGAGTGAGACAGCTGAAGCTGGTGAGACACAAATGTCCCTGCAGCTGACATTTGTTATCCTCCTCTGTCCACTTTGGGATGGACCTGTCCTTAATCAATGGCCTTCTGTGCTGGCCAGCAGGCAAACAGCACTTACCTGGCTTCTGCCCTGACATTTATCTTTCTGTCAATGGCAGTTCAGTCAGGACAAAGTTTGAAGGTGAGTTTTTCCCTCTAGTGTGTGTGTCTCTGTCTCCCAACACTTGGTACCGTAGCTCCAGAAATGCCGGTAATTTCTGTAATGTCCATCTCACCTGGGCTGCACCTGAGCAAATCCATTGCTCCCATTCCCACATCAGTCTGCTGGGTTACATAAACCCACAGATAAAGCTGGAGCCTTCTGGGAAGTGCCAGAAGACTTAACACAAATGGACCAAAGGGTCAGGACTTGGCCATAAATTCAAGGAAGCCTGAGAACTTTGTTTTTATGGGCCGTGGCTAAATCAGTGTTTGGCAGTGAAGGCTGATTCTTCCTGAAAGTCTGGTGTTCACTGCAAACTGCTATAGGGTGTGGATATTCATTACTCATTATTCAATATTTTACAGCTGACATTCAGCTGATATTAATTCAGCTGACATACAGCTGATATTCATTATTTTACAGCTGACTTTTAACCATTTCACCAGTGTGAGACCCCAGGGTTTGATACCCAAAACAGAGCTGGGAAAGGGTCTGGAGCCCTGAGGGAGCTGGGAAGGGGCTCAGCCTGGAGAAAAGGAGGCTCAGGGGGGACCTTGTGGCTCTGCACAACTCCCTGAGGAGGGGACAGCTGGGGGGGGTCGGGCTCTGATCCCAGGGAACAGGGACAGAGTGAGGGGAAACTGCATCAAGCTGTGCCCCAGCAAGTGTAGATTGGGTATTTGGGAAAGTTTTCTTCACCCAAAGGCTTGTCCAGTCCTGGTACAGCTGCCCAGGGCAGTTTGGAGTCCCCATCCCTGAAGGAATTTAAAAGCAATGTGGATGGTGGCACTTGGGGATAGGGGTCAGTGGTGGCCTTGGCAGTGCTGGGTTGGACTCCATGATCTGAGGGACCTTTTCCAACCCAAATGTTTCTGTGATTCTCTGATATGTTATGTAATTTTTCAGTAGACTTTTATAAAGCTTTTTCTTTTCAATTAGCAATATAATAGTCATGACTGAAATGTAAATTATATGATATGAGACCAGGACTTACAAACATTCTGTGAAGTATTTAGAACCTTCTGATAAGGAATGTACAGTTCTTTTAGTAACAGACTTTGACAAACACTTTGAGCTAAATAAGGTATCATATTTCATTCCTTATTCATCTGTCAAATGAAACAGAGAAACTGTGCTGTCTTTGACAGAGGATGTCAGATATCCCTTAGGGATGATCTTTTAAATACCTATTTTAAATACTTGAACTTCCCAGTAGACTGCATTCTTTCTTCAGTTAAGTAAATTAACAAATTTAAACAAAAGAACACAAAAAGCAACAGAAGAAATTTCATCCAGAGCCCTGAAATTTTTAAGCTGTAACTTTGTGAATGTTTAATATTAAAACCTCTTAAATCTGGATAATGGCTGAGCTTTTTTTCTGAGAGCATTTTTTTGTACTGTAATGGGTCATTCATAGTTTCTTTTCTTTTTAGTCTCCCCTGATAACCTTAAGTTTACAATCCTGCCTGTCATTCTAGATAATTTTCTTAATTTATGTGACCTAACAACTATGATGTTTAGGAGAAGCACAGACATTTTCAGGGATCCTGAAACTTTAAGCAGTATAGTAGTCCAAACCTTTAGACAATACCATGTCATTCTTAAATAATCTTACCCACAACTGAAAGCCATTTAAGGGCTACATAGATAAGGTGATTGGTACCTTAAATGATGTGTCTCTATCAACATGGCATAGGGAAAATCAGTTTTCTTAAGAATGGATGCAAATGCTTAAACAAATACAGATGTATTAGGGCCAGCCAGAGGGCACAGCTGGGTGCAGTGGGTGCAGGAGAGAAGTCACTCCTCTGCAGCTCAAATATCTGATTTGTCTGAGGGCAGTCTGGCTCTAGGGAACAACCCCTGGTCTTTGAGAAGGGTTCTTCCCTTGGATCCAAATCCCTGGATTCTAAAAAGAGTCAAGTAGGTGCTTGTCTTTTCAAAATGAAGCTCTAAGAAAGTGCTCTGCTGGTGCTTTTCAAAAATTGTCTGCTGGCCAGAAAAATGCCCCAAAGATGAGACCCCTGGGAGCCCTTCAGTTCCAGTGAGATTGGGATGGAAAGGAGCCACGTTGTGCTCAGCCTGATTCAGAGCCAAAAGTGTGCCAGGATTTGGTGCACAAATGGGGTCAATTTATGCCTAAACTTGGTTGTCTAAAGCAGACATCTGGTCTAAGCCAAACACCTCCCTCTTTGTTCAGTGGGCAGAGGAAAATCAGAATTTTATCCAGCTGAACCTGAGTCTTTAAAGTAGGGTAGGTGTGATTATTGTCTGATGGAAGCATCTACTGTTCTCTGCCTGGTATAAGGAGAGAGATTTAAAACTTTCAGTTGTATGATGTGAGACAAAACCAGACAAATTTCCTCACTCTCATTGATGCTACTAAGAATTTGAAACCCATGCACCTGAAGGGTCCTTGACCTTTATTGGGTTTTTTTGTGTCTTAATTATCCCTTTCCACATTTCTGAACATTCACATCTACTTAAGATTCTGAGGAATTCAAGTTCCTAAATAATAAGGCCATAAAAGTGCAATAAATCAGCAAGGCATTCATTTAATCTTGAATATTAATGAAACTTTTTGTTCTAATGCTATGAACAAGAACGCCCAAACATTTTTTAATTTCTATCTCAATAATTTTATTATGTAACCTAGCATTTCTCTGTCTATGAGGGATCTTATTGTTCCCATATCACTAAACAAAATTTGCAGTGATGTTTCTAAGTACAAAAATCGCAGTACAAACTGATTGCCATAGGAGAAAAAGTCAACAGGGACTATATTTTTAGGAAACAGATAATTACTTGATAATTTTAATATGTAGGAGATATGGGTGGGTGGGAGAAAAACAAGAAGAGCTTTAGAGAAAATATTTTATTTGTGGAACAGAGGGGTTTACAAAAAAATACAAGTTTGATCAAGTCATGAATTCACACATGGTGACGTGTTGAATTTCTATTATGCATCAGCCAAAAAAAAAGTATAATTTAAAAGAATTCATCAATTTATAAAATGGAACTAATTTCAACTTTTCTGATTCCAAATTTTTCTCCAGCAACCGTTCAACCTAGATTTTGTTGGCATTGGTCTTGCTTTCAGTGCCATTGGAAACTCATCCACAGGAAGGCTTTCAAATCTTAATTTTTTTGGAATGACAAAGTCAGTGAATTAGAAGTGTTGCTATTAACTTGGGACCTGATTCTGTCAACATTTATGCAGGTGCCTAATTAATTCATGTAGTTAGGCTGAAAGATGTTAATGGACCACATTTTTCAGTCTAAGCATGTGTGTGACTGTTTTCAAGGCCACAGCTCAAATGAAGAAACCAGTGTTTAATTTTTCCCCAAAAGTATTGATTTGCTTTTGAATCTAAAATTTATTGCCAATTTCTCTGTGCATAATAAATGAATCATTCTCTGTCTGATGCATTTACAAGTTTTAACTCCAGATTCAAATGCACGCCTTTGCCTGAATTTTACTTGTGGTTCTTTCACCTTTGGCACAGAAATAACCTTCTTTGTGAGGTAAATAATAGAGAAGAAAGACTGGAGGTTTTTTTTCCATGGAGCTCAATAACCTTAACTGGAGAATAATACATTTCTCCACTCAATTTTCAATTTTCAAAAACTTCCTGCATTAAATGACAACATATGCTTAGAGAAGAAAAAACTAATTGCCCCCTATTAAAGGTGTTTTTTCTTGCTTGTCCAATCAAAAGTGAACACTGATGTAAAAATATGATTGGCAAGCAAGCAATTCATAAAGCAGTTCCATATCTATTACCATTTTGAAACAGCAGATCATGTTCATTGTAAATTAGGGACTGAATTATAGCCAGGTCTGCAAAATCAGAGCAGATCAGAGAAGCTTCCACACCCAGTGGAGTGTGGTCAGGAATGAATACCTCATGATCAGGAATATGAATAAAGTGTAACTTTCCATCTTACGACCATTTAATTTAAATTTCATTTGTTTTGTTCTAAGAATGTCACATGTGGCCATGACAAAGTCCAGCTGTGTTGTAGCTGCTTCCCCCCTATCACTGCCCTGTCAAGGGAAATATTGTAAAAGCTTGGTGCAACTTATTGTCACAAATCTTTTCCTGTCCAGCATCTGCTGATTATTTACAGATAATTAAACATTAATTGATCCACGTCATGTTTAATTTTATTTCTGGGTACTGAAATTATGTTGAATATAGTATAAATCTTCCTTCTTTTCTTCTCTACCTTTACATGAACCTTAATATAAGGATTATATACCTTTATATACCTTTATCTAAAGTAGACAAGTGGTGGGTTTTTTTGTTTTTTGTTTTTTTTTCCCAAATTCCTGGAATTTTCACCATTACTGTTTTTCTTGAGTTCTCGAAGATGGTTCAGAAATCACTTTGATTTTTTTCTTAAGAACTACAGGGTAAATTTTACTATACTCTATTAACTTGAACACATATGTAAAAAATAAATTTCATTATGCTTACATAAATGTTCTTCAAATTGCCTGTTCCTAATTCAGGCCTGTTGTACCTACTATTAATTATATCCAATACCTGGCCATCTCTGCTAGTTAAGAAATTTTAGACAGAAATTAAGGGTTAAATTTAATTTAACCAGAAATATTAGGGTTCTTTACCTCCATTTTTTTTTATTGTTCTCATTATTGCATCTCTAGTATTACTTGTTTTATCCCAACAGCCCAAAATAATTTCTGTTTTATTCTTTAGGTTTACTTGTTTAGATTGTATTTTTAATGATTGCTTTATGATATTCAGGCTTGAGACTTCCTTATGCAATCATATTAGTCTCCTACTACACTTTCAAGTGTTCTATTAATTAAGATAATTTGATATATGCATTTATTAAATACTCTTTCTAAAACTTACATCTCTCTCAAACTCCTTTTCTAATTACAATGTTTCCCCTCTGCCTGGCAATGTTTTGTTAATGTTTACTTTTTTAAAGTCTATTGTTGCTGTCACTTTTTCCTCTTTCTCCAGTGTATCCCAAGAACTTACTGAACATTATCTGCATGGAAAATACAAATCTGTTCTTTCATCTGTCTATATGAACAGATATATATATACATATATATTTAGTGATGTATAAACTAGATTTGAATCACTATATCCCTTTTAAGGTTTCCTCATTTGCATCTAATGTGTAATATTTAAATGCCAGAAACAGGAATTTTGAGCTCGTGGTTGCTGCCACTTCTTCAAAATGTAAGCTATTCTTAAATCATGGATTTTTGTGGTTTTACTTTAAGTCAGATACTCTAAAATAAATTTAAGAACATTCAGTCAAGAAGAAAATGTGGTAGAAGTTCCTGGGAAAGAATGTCATTGCTCCTGATGAAAATAACACTGGAAATTCCCCTTTGTATTCATCAGTTGGCTTCAGGTTACCAAGAAGTGTATTAAAAACAGGGTTTAGGGAAAAGATGGGCAAAAAGGGTAATATTTTCACTGCAAAAAAAAGGCAGTAACTGTTGTGGGAATCATCATTTCCTGTTCTTCTAATTATATTGCCAAAATTGTAAAGTCAGTGATAGATGATCTGGATACCTAAATACTAGAATAAAAGTGATGGGAATATGATGAAAAGATGTCTATCTATAAATCTTAAACTTGACCTCAGTTCCTTAAATTCTTAAGAATTAATCCAGCTGCATCTTTTTATCCAGGTTTCTAATGAAACATTGATTATGTTTGTCCTCTATGAGCACAGTCCTCCAATATTAATGTTAAAATTATGACAAGGAGTAAACAAGTACAGGAATGTAGGTGCAGTATAATCAGTGGGACCTGATGTTCATGTTTGTAGGATTTGGGTTTCAGTTGTTAGAGGACTGATCTGGGGAAGAGTTTTTTTCCTGCAAACATGATGTGCAAAAAGTGGTTATACCTTCAAAGGAATCCTCCACAAAATTTGAAGAAAAGTCTCTTTCTACTTCAAGCAATGCCCTGAAACTATTGACAAAAGTAAATAATTGCTTTAAGTTGTACATTAAATAAGTTCCTGCCACAGTTTATAATATTTTTACCCAATATCAATGGCTATGTTTTGTGTTATAAACATGGTGATAGCAAAGAAACAAAAGATTCATTTAAGTGTCTTCACAAAAGTATATCCTTGATTTTGCATTTTGTCCCTTATAAAATTACTATTATTTAGTATGAGCTAGAGTGTAAATTATGTAAATTAGCAGGCATAATGGCTACAGTTTGCTTTGATCACTTGATACAAATATTTGCTGTGCTCATTACAGGTTGTAAAGCTCTTAAATGAACTTTACTGACTGCTCAGGTATCTTGCAGCCTTTTAAAAGTTAATAAATCCCAGTTTTTGAAGGAAGTTTTCTATTCTTTCTTGCACAATTGGAGGAGAGAATATAGAGGTGGTTATTTCCATGCTGTCAGATAAAGTGCCAGAGCTGTCCACGTGCAGGGTGGGTACAAACCCATCCATGAGCCTCCCTGTGCCTGGGAATTTCCAGGACAGCGTGTGCCGTGTCTCCTGGAAACTATCCATGCCTCAGAGCAGCAGAAAAGTATTCAGGAGAGAACACTGATCTAATCCTGCTGCCTCTCCCTGTGTTTAACCCAGTGATGCCACGTTTTGCTGAGCAAGTGGAGGTGGCCATTGAAGCCCTGAGTGCCAACGTGCCCCAGCCCTTCGAGGAGAACGAGTTCATCGACGCCTCCCGCCTGGTCTACGACGGAGTCCGGGACATCAGGAAAGCTGTCCTGATGATCAGGGTATGTAAAGCACCTGGGGAGTGAAATTTGGGGTTTACAGGGAGGTGTCACGCATAAGAGGAGTGCAAAAGCTCCTTGGAATCAGCCTCATGTTGTAATAAGCCAGAAAAGCTTGACATTGAAACAGGCGTGAAACAGAAGTATATAGAACAACAAAAGAATTAGTAAATAAAGAGGTAAGGTTATTTAGTAGATGAATCACAGTTAGTATGTTAATCAGGTAGAAGATTTGATCACAACTGCCAATAGATGCAAACTTCATTACTGTTTCCATAGTAATAGCATTAATTTGCCAAGCTCTTCAAAGTTTGTGTAGATTTTTTGTTGTTTTCTTTATTTGGGGTTTTTTCCCTATGTATGTGTGCTGCCTGGGATGTGAGGTAAATCTGTTTAAAATCTAAATTAATAAATTATCTTGCTGCTCCAGTGATCTGCTGCAGGGATGGTTTTGAATGTTTACCAAGGTAAAAACGTGTCATTTCAGTGTTGACTAACCAGTTGATTCAATTTTCTTAGACATCTTTCAATAAAATAAACAAACAAATAAAAGACACCACAGAACAACATCGTTGTTGTGATAGTAGGTGTGTGTTGCTTTTCACTTTAGTCAGCAGACAAAGATTTAAAAAAGAAAAACAGCAAACCAAACCTAGTTTGGACATCTCTTCAGCAACTGAAACTGTTATTCAAAAGCCAAATTACCTTGAATTTGCCCTAATGAAAGCCATGTACAAGTAAAGCTATGGAGAAAAGCACAGAGGAAACTGTTAATGCAAATAACAGGGCTGAAACATCAAGTGATCCCTTTGAGCAAACAGGTAACATGCACTTGTGGTTGTGATTGTATTATGGCACTGGTGTAAGACTTCAGGCAGTTGGAGCACTCCAAAATAGCTCCATTTTAGTCATCTGTCACTATGTATTAACATCTACAGAAAAAGCTTTTGACAGGCTTAATTTTATAACTGCCAAACAAATTCCATTCTCATACCCAGTGTTCATCCCAGGTGGCCTGAATTGTAGTCAAGGCTTGTGATGGGGGCAAACCCATCCTGTTCTCTGGGTGAGCATTAGAGGATTGGCAGGGAAGGGAAAGGGAAGGGGAGGGAAATCTTTTCTTGAATTATTTCCCTGTGAGGGTGGTGAGGCCCTGGCACAGGGTGCCCAGAGAAGCTGTGGCTGCCCCTGGATCCCTGGAAGTGTCCAAGGCCAGGCTGAATGAGGCTTGGAGCAACCTGGGCTAGTGGAAGGTGTCCCTGCCCATGGTTTAGGGTGGCACTGAATGAGCTTTAAGGTCCCTGACAACCCAAACTATTCCAGCATTCTGTGATTCTGGGAAATGAAAGATCTGCATAGTAAAGGATCTCTGTTTTCCCTCTGATTTTCCAGTTCCTTAGTTGGTAACAACAGTTTCCAAACTTTCTTAGGACAAGAAAAACTGCTTAGCACACTTTAATCTTTTCTAGTCATTTCAAACTGTGATTGTGTCATAGACTCAATCATCAGGTGGGATCTCCTACAAACCCAGGTTTTCCCATCCCCTACACAGAGTTCCAGCTTCCAGCATCCCCCTATACATCAGTTATCCCCTAGAGTTTGCCATGAGATGTCCATCCTGGTGAGATGTTTCTAATTTTAAATTTGAATTTTGAAGGCCTGATCACTTCCTTTGTTGCTGCCTGACTGTTCTGTGTACCTGCAGAGCTGATCAGCATTCAGGCTTCTCAGTCTCCTTAGGAAAATCCAAGTTACTTTTGCCATTATATCACTACTGCTTTCCACCCGTTGTATGATATGAGTTAATGAATTCTGTTTGCCCAGATTAGGAAGATTTATTTTTGCCTTCAGACAATTAACTTATTTATGGAGCTCAGTGTAATACTCCTTACCCAGGCAGAGAACTAAAGCACATAAATGGACTCATTATCCATGTGAGTTAACTGGAAAATCCACATATATAAGCTTACACAGACCAGAGTTTGCTGAATCAGAACTTTATTTGCTGTAGAAAACAAAATTAGTTTCACTTTGAGATACTCTTTAACATTTCCATCTGAACATCTCACACTGAAATGGGATGTATAATTAAAAGGTGAGGCTATAAAAACCTTTAGAATATTTTCATCTAATAATCTATCAAATATTATGCACCCTTTAATTCAGGTGGTAAAACTTTTCCAGAGTTACAGAAAAGGAAAAAAATACAGTCTTGCAAACTTTTTAGAGCATTTGACACAATTATTTTCAGGCAGTGATTGTTCATGTGCAGGCTGTGAAAGATTGAATTTATCTGAGATGAGTCCCCTCATTCCAGAGAGTAAATAAAGCCCCTTTTAAAATTAATTGTGGTTGGTATTATTACTTTTAGTAAGCTAAAAGAAAGGGTGGATAGTCTCTGTTCTTCTCTTTTTCCCTCAAAAGAGGAGAATTTATTGTCCTTCCAGAGGAGAAAGGACATTTTTTCATTGAGGATTAATATTATTATCTATACAGAAGAAAAAGATCTCTTCCACAAGTTAAGTAGTATAAATTAATTGAAGAGTATAATTATAGAACCTAGAAATAAAATACAAAATAATAAATTCATTCCAACACCTTTCTTATTACTGTGTAGGGATAAAATTGCACTTTGTGTTTTCACAGCTGCTTATGAAATTCCCTCAGTTATTGGCCAGGAATCCTCTCTACAGTCAGGAGGACTCACATTGGCACCTTTTCTCATTCTTATGCATCTCCAAGTCCAATTTACTGTTACTAAC
The DNA here is from genome assembly GCA_013400575.1 of Peucedramus taeniatus. Classification (NCBI taxonomy): domain Eukaryota; kingdom Metazoa; phylum Chordata; class Aves; order Passeriformes; family Fringillidae; genus Peucedramus; species Peucedramus taeniatus. The sequence continues at coordinate 142,936 of WBNO01033424.1, forward strand.
TGGTTTTAAACATGGCCTTTGCCATTAGCAGCCTCTTCTTTAGAGGTATCTACATCAAGCTGAGTGTTACATTTGTTTGGATCAGGAGTGCACTGCTGAAACCAACATCCAGGTGTTCCCTCTTGCCGTGTTTAGTTCATGTTACAAATTAAACTTTAAACATCTGTAAACTTGATTCTTTGGGGTGATGCCTGGAGATGCTCTCTGGGAGCATCTTAGGACCTGAGGGAATGGCTGGAGCTGTGTCAGGGGAGGTTTAGGTCGGATATCAGGAAAAGGTTCTTTACCCAAAGGGTGGTTGGGCACTGGAACAGGGTCCCCAGGGAAGTGGTCACAGCACCAGGTGGTAAGATCTGGTTATTAAAATTGTTAGAAAGGTGCCTCTGCCTGAATTAAGGTGCAAACAAGACCATATGCTGAAGGTGATAGTATGGATTTTATTTAACAATAGTGTTGAAGTAAAGAGAGAGAGAAAGAAAAAGAGGGGCAGGGTGGGAGAGAAAAAGAGTGACAGATTAAGCAGAAAACACCATCATTCTATGGATCCTGACAGCATCTCATTGATCCTCTTCTGGTCTTCTCAGTGGAGAAGTTTTGTGGGACCAGTGGAGAGGGTCCCACAAAACACAGAGTTCAGTGGGTTAATGTATGTTTGGGCCTGCTGGGAATGCTTGGGGCCTCCCCTGGGGGAGACAAGTTTGAAGTTGTCTGTTGCAGCAGATTCTGGAACTGTGGCATCGCTTTGCATCACGTGCAGTTCTCTGCTGCAGGGCCTCAGCAATGGGTCTGGGGGTGTTTGGGGGTCTTTGATGGTTTTCTGATGGTTTATGACCCCTCCCCTGCCTTCATGTGAGGATGTGAATGTCCTGTGGATGTGGTCACCCCAGGGTAGATGGGTTTTACAACTGAACCAGTCTGTAAGGCAGGGTGGGTGTTCACTCCATCTGTCACACACCCAAAATCTCTCCTCCCCACCATCAAATCAAGCCAGAGCTGATTCTTCTCCCCTGCCTTGTTTAGCCCTTCCTTACACCTCTCTTTAGACCTGGACTAAAGTACCACCTTTACCTTTGCTCAAGTTCCCTTCAGGTGGCTTGATTCACAGCCCAGTTCCCCTCAGGAGACACTGAACAGGGCTTTGGTGCTCACAGCATCTTTATACAATTTTGTCATAATGGCAAAGTCCTTTTTTAACAGTGTTTAACCATTAACTGATTCAGTTTCTCACAACAAGCCTGACAGGGTTCAATAATTTCAATAATTTGAAATTTCAATTTCAGTAATGCTCACATTTCAATAATGCTCACAGGAACAAGCTGTGACTCTTGGGGATGTCCTGTGCAGGACTTTGATGGTCCTTGTGAGCTCATTCCAATTCAGGCTATTTCATTCTATTATTTACTATTAACATTTCTATTCTATTCTGTCATTAAGGGATTTTTTTTTTTCTTTGGGAGAAGACCTCAGCAAAAATGACTGTGGGGTCCTCAGCCCCAGCTGTTTGGGTGTATTTATGCTCTTCTCTCTGCCAGACTTGTCAGGTTTAGCCACCATCACCTCTGGGGCAGCCTTTGGGGTGAAATCCAAAGTGCTGCAACATTTTGAGTCCTCTGTAAAACCAGGTTTGGTGCAGAACCCCATCATCTTTTGAAACATCCTATTCCAAAGGGTGTTGTAGGGTCCAGTGTTTCCATTGAGTGCCTGCTGCTCCTCAGATTGAATTTGAAGTGTTAGATTTTACTGTAAATCACCAAACAACTGAAGACCTACAGTGAGAGAGGGTCTCTGATTGAGGCACTCAGGTGCTGCTTGCAGCTGAGTCACTCAGGCTGCAGTGGTACCAAAACAAATACACAGAACAGCATGGAGTTGGATTTAAAAGCACCTTGTAAAGTCTGGGGTTTATTTTCCATGTCTTCTAGAATTAGAGGGAATTTTCATTGTAAAAACTAGGGGAGTATCTTTTCATCTCTTCAGTCTTTGCTCTCATTACAAGTTAGCTTGACTTGGTGTTCACAGTGCTGAAATTCTTGTAATTGCATCTTATCATTTTTAAGTGCATAGCAAAGTGGGGTTTCTATCTTCATCAAGTACATTTGAGTTGGTGAAATATGAAACAAATAGCATTTATAAATCTGCATATATATGACTTACACTTGTATAATTCACATTTTCATACTGCAGTCACAAAAGTCACAAAAATGACGTAGATGGAAGATATTTAGTTCACAGCAAGCTCTTCAATCAAACAGCCAGAGAGATATTAAAAAATATATATATATATATATATTCCAATGCCTGGAAGTTGAAAGTCACCACATTCATATTAGAAATAAAACATGCATCTTAAAAGAGAAAGCACATATTTATTGTATGATTTATCTGGGATTGTGAAAGATTCTTCTTCACTGGAAGACTTCCTCTGAGTTAGATGAATGTTGTGTGTAGTAGAGATACTGTATTTGAAAAAAAAACCATGGGAAGTCCTATGGCTTGTGCTACAAAATAGATTAAAAATTATGAAAATGGTCCATTTTTCTGCTGAAATCAATCAGTGCATAAAATCCATTTATTTTGAATATTACTCTAGGTTCTTCTGCCACTGGTGGCTGTCAGCTGTATTTGGAAGCTGTCTCCAACCTCAGATCAGTGATTCCTAGGTTTGTGTACCCATAAATCCAGGTGTCTGCAAGGCAGAATCAGTCTTTCTGTCTTCCAGCTCAGAGAAATGAAGTCTCTGACTCTGTTGTCTTGGAAACAAGGTTTTAAATATCAAGGTCCTGTTAGTTGTGCACAAAAATTAGAGTCATTCTGGTATGTTTAGAAGGCCTTGCTAAGAGTAGTCCTTTAAGTCAAATTAATTTTTTTTTTATGTATCTTTTATAAGGGCTGCACCTCCAGGGGCTCAGCTGAGACAAAGCAATGGTGCAGTGGTGAAAAGCATGAAAATGCTTGAAATGGCAGCAAACAGACAAAAAGTTAACCCCACTTCTTCACCATAATGCAAAATGCAGCTGTTTGGGGAAGAAAACGAGAGTGTAAAATTCACCACACTTGAAAACATGAAAAGACTGAATCTGAAAGATCACTTTGAATTAGATCTCACTTGTACAGAGGGGAAATAGGAAGATGTCTTGTGCTTGTAGTATATTGCTAACAGTTGCATTGCTTGCCCTTTTGGTTTGCACTACATTTTCTCCAAGTTCAACATTTATACCCATTAAATTTCAGTCTTTTAAAGGCCACAGATTTTAAGATCATGAATGTCAGACAGTAACAGCAATACGTTTTTTCCCTAGATATTTCTTCAAGAACAAGTCCTTGCATAGGATTTTCAGAATATTTTTTTCTTTTTAAGAGGCAGCCTCATGTCCTTACTGGTTACTGTGTTGAGATGTAATATTTTGAATTTTACATCTTTACTTCAAGTCTGACCATGAAAGCCTTGGAAAGGACTGCACATTATGTTTTATAATCTCATTTATAAAAGTGGAGACAGAAGAAACTAAGAGGAGTATATTTGGGGTATAAAAAGGTACTGGCTTTACAGTGACCAGTAAAACTGGCTTGTTGAGTGGACTTGGAGGATGGGGAAGAGCCAGCTGGTTTACTGAAGCTCTCTCCACCCTGTTCTTGTTCTAAACAGCAAAGCCTAGGCAGATGAAAAGCTGAGCCTTGTGATAGAAAATACTCTTTGCTCAGGGAGTTGTAGGATTCTCTTTGTAGCTTGCTTGTTTATGACAGATTTTAAGGTCTCATCCTGCCCTCAGGCAGCTGAGCAGAGGGAACAAAGAGATTAAAGGTGATTGGAAAACAAGACCATTGGATGGGTACCAATCCTTCTATTTTACCTGTGACAGTAGAGAGAAGGTAAATTCATTTTTCATCTGAACTTCTTCTCCTGTCTGTCCCGTTGCACACACTCTCTGTGCATGCCTCTCTTCAGAGGTTCAGACTGAGTTTCATTACCACACTGTCACACTTGGTTATTTCTTCCTCCAGCTCAGCACCAAAGCACATATTTAATTCATACTCTCCAAGGCAGACAAGGATGGCTGTGTTTTACTCTCCCCATCCTGTGCACTTCACTGTGCAGCTACAAACAGGGATGTGCACTTGGTGCTGGAAGCCAGGCTGGAACAGAAATATCACCAGAAGACTCCTCTGCCTTACGTTCGAGGGTTTGGAGCCGTTCCTGGTGACTGAGCATCCTCCAGACAGAGCTGTAATGACAACTGGCAGTGATTAGCACCTCTGCTAGGAAACTTGACATTGCCTCCAAGCACCAAATGCCAGCCTGGATGATTTCTTCTGTAGTGCTTTGGCCTTCCAGGCTGTCACTGGGGGTGATGGGTGTCCAGTAAGGTGAGGATTTCTCTGCAGTTACTGTGGTTTTCTTTTCCTGTTACCTTTGGCATGGTTGGTACCTGTAGAACTTACTCATGGCTAGGCTGTTGTAGCAGATGCTGTTCAACCATAAAATGGAATATAATGTTCTTTCTAAAGTTTCCACTTTTTTGCACCATCTATATTAAATATGGTATTAAATAGTGATTTTAATAAGACTGTCTCTCTGTATATAAATAAGGACATTTTTTTCCTCTGAATTTTTTGCTAGAAGTTGAAAAAACCCAAATGAACAGATCCATCATTTTTTTTCTCCCTCCTTCCAACATTTTAAACAATGTGAAGCCTGAAAATATGTAACTTGATTTAATCAATCTTCCAAGAAACCCTCCCATCATTTGTAGCATCAGCAGTGGAGACATCATGGTCTCAGCTGGGGATGAGTCAACTTCCAAAGCTCTGTATATGAAAAGAACCATGTGAACTAACAAGATTACACAGATTATAAATTTCATGTTTGTTTCAAAACCAGTTGAATATCATTTACAATTTCTTTCAATGGGAACTCTCTTATTTGCTTTGATAAATTATTCTTCCAGGATGTTAGTTGCTTTTTCCCAGGTATTTACTTTCTCTTTTGAAGATTACATGTAGTTTCCAGTAAGATAATGGTGTTAGTGTCCATTTATATATGAAATAACATTATTTTGAAATACTGCATTCCAGTTGTTAGTGTTTTCAAAGGATATTTGTTCCTGGAACTGCATTCATCATGTTAACAGAGTTAAGAAAAATTGCAGCAAGACAAGTTGTGGCAAGGTAATGACAAATGCCATTTGTAAAGAAAACTAGGGTTGAAACAATTTAATTTTTAAGACAATTCAATTTGAGTTCCTGACTGCTGGGGCAGACAAATTCATTTCAGAGGAGAACGGAACAGCATTTCCTGGGCAGGTAGTCAATGAAATAAGGGCTCACTGTGCAGAGGACTTGGTCTGTGTCCTTTTTAAGCTTGTCATCTCCTCTCTGTGGCTTTTGTGTCTCTCTCTCCAGACCCCTGAGGAGCTCGAGGACGACTCAGACTTCGAGCAGGAGGATTATGATGTGCGCAGCCGAACGAGCGTGCAGACTGAGGATGATCAGCTCATTGCTGGCCAGAGTGCCAGGGTGAGTACAAACCCCACGTGCCTGCAGTGAGTGTCCAGTAGTGACCAATAAAATCTCTGCCTCAGAAAGCAAAGGCACTGATTTCCAGTCCTCAGGGTTGTTTAAGAAAGGATGGCACCAGGCTGATGGAGGTGTTGAAAGTTTTTTCATGTCAAACCTCTCTAAGTAGCATTTATTGAATGGTCTCGAGGCTTTTGTGGTACCTAGTATCAGCTGCTTGCTCCAGCTAGTGCTGTAAGGGGAGGCTTTGCAGGTTTGGAATGTGCTGAAACCGTGGGAGTAGTCAGCAAATTTAAAAAAAAAAAAAAATCCCATCAGCGCACCATGTGCTATATCCAGAGAAATCTTACATTAGTCATGTTTCCCAGTGTGCAAACCTGTCAAGAAGATCTGTTTAAGCTACTGAGTAGTCCCTGTAATTTAATTGTAATTGAAGACATTTGCTACTGAGTCGATGTAATTTTACCAGGGTAATTACATCATGATAAACTCCAGTCACTGTGATTTGTGACCTCAGCTTGTGCATGGGGATTGCAAATTAAGCTGATGAGTGCTTCAGGGGTCACAGGTGCTGGGGAAGTGAAGTCTGTTAACACTCAGGAATATTCCTGTTAACATTTAGGATTATGCCACCCTCTGATGAATGTTTACCTTTTGAATAGGCTTCTCAGCTCAGATTATCAAAAAAAATCAGAATATAATTTCATGTGTCATGAAATTATATTTGACTGGAAAGAAAGGGTTTTTCTAAAGAAAAACCTTTTAACATTTTCCAGGAGAGAACCAGCAGGAAACTGGGAATTATCTGAATGCTTTTCATGGCTATTTCACACAAGTCTGGTTCATTTTGATGTGCTGGAAGTGAAGCTATGGACTAAATAAGAAGCATTCTCCCCACACACTCAAACATCAGCAAAAGTTGGTAACTGGAATGGGGATTTCTTACCTTGGAAGAGGTTTTGTAGGGCTGAGAACCTCAAGACCAGCAGGCAAAGATGCTGCAAAAGCTCAGAGGACCAGGACAGAGGAGTTCTCAGCTGCTCTAGGTTGGGGCTTGACACACAGGTTTTACACCCTGAAAAGAAACAATAGAGTAACAAAAATCTGAAAGAAGCTTAATCAGAGGTGTGGGAGAAGTGCAAGGCATGGATCCAGTGAAATGGACAGAGATTTCTTTTTGTCTTAAAATTATTTCCCTGAATATTGAATATAGATGGTAAATAAAGCATAGCATATATCAGAAAAATTGGAGTTTTATCATGGCAAACCTAAGGCAAAAAATACCTGGATTCCTTACTGTGAGACTGGTGACAGAACTGTTCTGGATGAAGTTGACTATCTTTTGTGATTTTTATATTTTAAAGGGCATAAACTCCTGTTTGAGATATTCAAAGTATTGACTACTAAAGCAAATCTCAGGTATAACAGAAATGAGATACAGTACAGATTATTTTGCCAGATTTCACAGCCTTTCTTATCTTTTTGGTTACATTTAGGAATGGGTAGCATGTCGTTCTTTCTTGATCTGAGCCCAAGTAAGGACTGCAGTAATTTTTCTTACTAAGAATCAAGTTCACCTGGGGATTTAGGAGTCTTAAATTTGACTACATTTATTGTGGTTATTATTACTGCTGCACTTAAAACCTTCTGCTTTGATCAGCTACACACTGTATAAGCATAATATATCATAAGGACAGTTCCTGAATAACACAGATTGCAATGTGGCAGAGGAAGCAACAAATCATAAAAACCTAAAAGGGAAACATACTAAGCAGAGGCTGCCCAGTCCCCAGTCTGGAGTGCTAAGCAGAATAGAATCTTATCTGAACTTTTCTGTGAAAAAGATGCAAAATACTTTTATTTTGGCAATGTAATGGATTTGTTTAATATGCTTACTCCATAAGGCTGGTAGTGTTTTAGTAGAAAGACTTGTGTTGGTCTTCAGCAGAAATAAAACTGGAATTTACAGGCTGCAATTGCTATAGGATATGGCTGCTTTGAAAGCACATCAGCAGCTGGAACAGAATTATTAAAGCACTGTTTACCAGTTTACAGAGTGTTCAGGTGAAGCAGCCACTTGAAGAAACCACAGGCAAGTCATACAGATAAACTTCCCAAATTTCACTACTCCTATCACAATCTCTTAACTTCAGTTAATTCCTCAGTTCTGTTGCTTTATGTGCATTTTATATATTTATTTATTAGCTTAACTTACACTGCATTTTTCTGTGCAAAGACTATTATGCTAACATTTGAAACTGCTGAGTTACATTGATAAGGCCTAATTAAAACTCATCTTGAATTTTAATTTGATTAACTTGCAAATTTCTCATTTTCTGATCTACTGTTTATAACCCTTTTTAATTTCAGTTTGGGAAAAGGTCAATTACAAATTTTTAAAAGCCAAGAGCATTTTAAGAATATGTAGAAAAAGACTTCAGCTGATTGAAAGTGACATAAACAAGAAAAAAATGTAATGACACTTAAATATGTGTCACACCCCATTAAATGCATAATGTGGTCTTCAGAACCCCTAGAGCCAAATAATAGCTTAACTTGGAAATCATTATTCAAAGTGTCCATTTGATCTTTAAAAGTAATTATTATCATTTTTTAGGGTTTTTTTTTGAGGGGGGCAGGAACTTTGTGCTTTGTTCATGCTGAGGCAGATCAGGACCAACCTGTTCAGTGCCTTTTTGCAACTCTTCCAAGAGAAAATGAGAACACTAAATATCATTAAAAGAGACATTTGTTACAATTCACTTCAAATGTATTGTCTTGTGTGTCATAGCTGATTTCAGTGTTGTGTTAATCTGAAATCCTTTTATTTTTGACAAAGGATGAGACTAGGGGAGACACAGCAATTCAGTCTGCCTTTTCCCATAAATGTAACTCGTTTTATTCTTCCTCAAAATTGAGATTTAATCCTCCTTTGTCAACTGGTGAATAATCACAACATCATAAATATAAATTTTATCATCTTGAAAGGCCAAGAAGAGGCATAAACACGCTGTGAATGTGCTTTTACCTGTCCTGACAGAAATCAAATGCCTACAGAATTTTGTTTGGCATCTTCAACTCCCATAAAAAGAAACTCAAGCTGTTGGGACCACTGGAAAGACCCGGTTTGTAGCTTCCTATTTTCATGTCCAACTCCTGTTCTTTCTCCAGGCTATCATGGCCCAGCTGCCCCAGGAGGAGAAGGCAAAGATTGCTGAGCAGGTGGAGATATTCCACCAAGAAAAGAGCAAGCTGGATGCAGAGGTGGCCAAGTGGGATGACAGTGGCAATGACATCATTGTGCTGGCCAAGCAGATGTGCATGATTATGATGGAAATGACAGATTTCACCAGGTAAGGACAAAATAAGCCCAGCTGAGGAGCTCAGATGTGCCACATCCTCCCTTTTCTGCTGGATTTGTACCCTTTTGAGATGATTTGCTGTGGTTTTGGGGATGTAAAGCCAAGGAATACTCATCATATACACTGCCCTGGGTATTTGTCCAAGTGGGATTAATCACATGAAGTTTTTGTGCTATTTGTAAGTCTCTTTTATTTGCAGATCATTTTGTAAAGTTAGTCTGAGACCTTAGAGACACTCCAGTGACATTTTGTTTAGTACCCGTCTAAATGCATGTGCCTCTCTGAACTTTCAACATTTCTGCACAATTTGTGTCAATCAAAAATAATGGCAAAACTATTTATATCATTTGAACACTGAACTTCCTTCCAAAAAAATCCCAAATGAAATGAAACTGGTTTGATCTAATGCTTCGTGGGAGTCTGTCAAAAATGATTTTTTTTTTTTTTGCTTTCATTTCTTTTCTCTATTGATGTCTTATTCTTCTCTAATTGCAGAGGCCATTCATTAACGATACAATGTAAACAGAATTATTGTCTTTTACTATGTTCATATTGTTAATCACACCAGGGAGAAAGGTTTACAAGATTCTTTGAATTCTAGATCACCGTAGTAAATTAAATTTTGTTCAATGTTTATGTTTTAAGTGGGTTCAAAAGTTTAAATGGTATTTATCAAAATGTGATTACACAAAACGGGATGAAAATCTTCCTGTTTTTTTTCAGGATTAAAATCAGACATCCATTTATTCATCTCTTTGTGCTGCCCCATCCCAGGAAGTGTTCAAGGCCAGTTGCTTGGGGCTTGCAGCAGCCTGGGATAGTGGCAAGGGGTGGAAATGGAGGGAGAGGATATTTTACAGAATTCTGTGTTACTTTTGTATTTGTATTGTCTTGGTGTCTCTGATCCTTCTGTCAACAAAAGATAGAGTGAAATCTGCCCAAACAGTGGCATTGTATCATGGAAGGAAGAAATGATGGCCTAAAGCAACAGCCCAGAATATGCAGTTTCTGCAGCCTCCTGGACAAGCTTTGATATATTGACCATGAAATTGGAAGTTTTATAATTATATTTTCTAGCATCAAAAGAACAAAACTAACTGAGAATGAGATAAAGACTACTGACACATTTGAAGTAAATAAAAAAAAATCAAAGTGCACCTCTGTCTGCATCAGATTCAATAACAAGTTGTTTAATATATTCCATTAAAACAGAAGCAAGCCTTTCACACCTTTTTGGTTGGCTGTAACCTCAGCAGTGTTAGAATAGAATAATTTTTCAAATGCATGGAGTTTGTGACAGTCAGAGTTGCTCATGTAATTAATGTAGAGGCACACGAGGTCACCAAGAAGTATTTTTGCTGCAGTTTAAGTTCACCAGAAGTGGGATACTTGTATTTCATCTGCTTAAAGTGGTAATGAAAGTCTGGAAAGAAGATTAAAATGGAAATATGTTTCAGCATGTTATTCTTGCCATTATAGATTTTAAAAAATCCAAAGATAATGCAATGTTACGCTTAGAAAAAATGATTTCTGTTTAATTTTAAAAAATGTTTGATTATTTTGTGATTTTCCACATTAATAAAATGGGAAATGAACTCACTTCCAGTTGTGACTTTCTCAGGAGCAGCAGCAACTTTATTGGTACAAGCAGGATTAAAATTTTGAGTCTGAAGCAAACTCAGGAAAGTTTGTGGAGACCTTTTGTCTTAATGCATTTTGGTAGCTTTAATGACTAAAATCAGAATTTTGTGCATCATCTTAAAAAATATGGTGAAAGATCAGGCCTAAAGCTAATCATACATGTTTTAGGTGCAACATTCAAGTGTGTAACATAATGATTATGCTTCACCTCTCTTTATTTTCCAACAAAAAAATCTTCTAAAAAAAAATTCTCTTAAATGTGACATTCTTGCCCTAGACGTGATAGGCTGAACATTTAGCACTGGCTTGGGAATCACATAATTTTGAAATAGTTGTGTATTCCAGGAACAACATTGGCTTAATGAGCACTTAAAAATGCATATAGTATTAAGTACAGCTCATGTGCTTGAAGGCACCATTGGACTAAATTGCCAGTGAGGCATTTTGTAAGGGAGAGGAAACACAGCAGACAGATTTCTTAATCAAGCTGTACTACAAAGTACTTAAAAGGCAAAATTGTAATAAATTAAGAAGACTTTTGTGTTACTATTTTAAAAATGAGCACTAACCAGGGTCACTAAAACTGTTGCCTTTCATGATTTATTGCGATTGTGGGTAATTGCCTTGTGTTTCACAGAGGGAAAGGCCCCCTGAAGAACACATCCGATGTCATTAATGCTGCCAAGAAGATTGCAGAGGCAGGATCCAGGATGGACAAACTGGCACGGGCAGTAGCTGATCAGGTAACCCCAAAATGAGCTGAAATACAACATAACCTCTATGGATGATTTGCCTTTTGCAGGAAAAGTCTGTCTTACTAGAAGATTACTTGTTGAGAGTCTGAATCCTGGTCTTCCCGTTGGATAGAAGTTGGTTTTTCTAGACCCGTCAGCATTTTGCAGAACAGGAAAACCATAAATTAGTCTCTCCAAAGCTCAGAAAGGCCTGACTGGTTCCCCAGCCTCACTTCTGGGCCTATTAGAATTGGAGAGAGACTCCTTCAGGTTGGAAAAGACCTGTGATATCATCACATCCAAAATGTCTTTGCTGTTAAAAAAGCAGGAGGGATTTGGATGCTCCATTCCCCTTGCCAAGTGCCTAGGAATCCTTTGATTCTTTTCAGCTCATTCTTCCAGCAATTTTCCCTTGATTTGTCACTTTACTCCTGTCACCCTGATTTTCTCAAGTTTTACTAAGCCTTCTGATGTTTGCATTCTTTGTACAAACTTTCCCACAAACTTTATGTAAATAACTTATTGTTTTTCATTCCTTTATGGGAGACGAGCAACCTGATGGACTGTTGGGTTGCCCAGTGACATTGAGGAGGTGGCACTATAACCCTCCAATAAAAATGGCATTTCAAAAAGATATATATATGGAGTCAGATGTTTTAATAAAGAGTTTTTTTGTTTGCTTTGACCAGAGCTGCTCCGTGTCCTTCTTGTGTTGCCCCAGGGTGACATACTCCTTCAAGGTTCTCTGACTCCCTATTTTCTGGTTTGCCTCAGTGTGTTGTGCATGTTGTGGGGTCTGTGTCCTCCCTTCCTCTACCAAATTCATGTCAGAGCTGGACAGATGACCTTGCTGTATATATATTTTCAATTTGGATTATGTATTCATCTGGAGAGCAAGAGCAAGCATCGTATCAAAAGTCAAGAGCCAAATTTCAAATCCAGGTCCTACATAGCTAATTTTAGATTAAGGAAAATTAAACTTAACTATTTTCCCTTTGTAAATTTTCTGTAGTTTCTTTCATTTCATTGTCATCAAGAGAACATTTGCTGGAAGTGGGAACTGGTAACTTCCTTGCCTCTAGTCTTTCTCTTCCAAATAAGAATGCCATTTTCTTCTTCAAGTAAGAGTGTGATAGTGTGTAACACAGCCTGCCAGGGAATATGGGCCAGAGTGGCAAAAACCCCAAAGCTGGCCATTTTCCTGTAGCCTCAGAAATGCTTGGTTTAGGTCTTCAGCAGCAGTAAGCATTTTTCCTGTAGTTAACCCATTCTAGTCCTTCAAATGTAGCATCTGTTCATTTTAACACAAGAAAGAAGAAATCCATCTGTCAGCTGATGAAATTCCAAGTCTGCAGTATTTGCAGAGGTGGAATATTTTAAAGAAAGATGCAGAAGGAGACTTGTTATGCTTAGAGTGCTTTGACTTGAGTCATATTTTAAATTTCAGAGGACTGTAACCCTAATAATAAACAGTGAAATTATTTTGAGAATGAAGTATTTGTTTTAATGCTTGCACTTTGATGATATTTCACAGAACTCTGGAGACCCTCAAGCAATATAAACTTTTTTTGGACAGTTGTACGTTTAATTATTGTTCCATTGAAAGAACCCTTACATTTTTTTCACTCCAAGGTATTTATATTTAAAGCCTTGACAACTCTTCAGAAGTATTGCTTTAAATTCATTCCTTTCAGTTCATAGACTTCAAGAACTGAGTAAATATTTTTATATTAAATTGGCATCAGTAGGGGGAAGAAGTCTTTTAGGGATTAATGCTTGAAAGGTGTGGCAACTCTCTGAGGAAGAGAGGCTCTATAGCAGCCACAGTGAAGCTCCAGCTTTGTTCATTATTAAAGGGCAAGAAAAAAGCCAAGTAGCTCCATTTGGGGTTATAGACAACAATATATCCAACTACTTCACCATGAGCACATTCCTTGCCAGCATTAGCTACTGGGGCCAGAGCAGTGATCTCAAGGTTGGAGCTGTGATGTTGTTGACTCATGTGCATTTAATTCTATCAGTTTTTTTTTTAAATGCTCTGATAATTTTTTTTAATTGAGCATTAACTCTATAAGGTGATAAAAAGGCATATTTGGAATCTTTGTTCCCCAGGCTATGCAGGAACATTGTCAGTCAGAGTTTGCTGGGTAGTCCCAAAGAGTATTTATTGGAGACATGCTGTTAGCACTGGGCCTTTTTAGCTCTCTTTCATCAGAGTGAATTACTGAGGTCTGTTCTCCTGAGGCAAGACTTGGAATATTAACTACAGGGCTGTTGTTTGTTATGCTGTTGATATTGTGAGGGATGATGCAGTTTCTATTAAGAGTCCCAGAGACTATGAATAAATTGTACTGGGGCCCTCTCTAGTTCTATTGATTATGAAACCCTCAGAGCATCCAGCACATTTGACCTAATCTAATCCTCTGAACGTCTGCACAAATGCCAGGAGAGCTGCCAGGCAGACAAGAGATGGCATTGGAGCGAGGGTAACCACTCAGAACTGGATTTATCTGGACATTAACTGGTCCATACTGGATGTTAACTTGGACATCCAGCAGGCAACCTGGAGTTTCAGGATAAACCTGGTCTTTTTGCTGTTCAGTACAATCCCCTAAATTAATTCAGAGAAGAATTTAAAATTATTATTTTCATAATGCTGATAAAAAGATTTCTCATTTTTCAGAAAGGTAGAGTACACCTTTAGGTTGCAATTCATAAATCTTGAGTTAAATGAAAGGTAGAATTTGAGTTTTCACATTTTATCTAGTACCTTATGTAAAGACAAAGTGGAATAGACCCACCTAATACACACACACTGCCACTATCTGATTACCTGTCTCTAATCTCATGAACTCAGCTCCATCTAACCAGTATTTGTGTTGTCTGCAGTGCCCAGACTCAGCCTGCAAGCAGGATCTGCTGGCCTACCTGCAGCGCATTGCCCTGTACTGCCACCAGCTCAATATCTGCAGCAAAGTGAAGGCAGAAGTTCAGAACCTGGGAGGAGAGCTCATTGTATCAGGGGTAAGCTGGGATTTGTGTTTAGCCATTTGTTTCCCATGTAGCACTTGAAAGGGAGAATTTTTGATTGCAATAATGTACAAAACAAAAATCCACTGATTCATAAGCAAGTTTTTTTTTTGTTTTTGTTTTTTTTTTTTTTAATTCTATCACCATTATTCCAGGCCTTACAATAACTTGTGTAGAGCAATTTGATTTTCCAATTACCCTTTGTTTATACTAACCTTGTAGAATCTTCATTCTTCCAAAAGAAAAGTAATTTCATAGCCTAGAAAGTCATTGCCAAGCTGTGAATATTATAATTATTTGGAGCTTTTGTATATTTGCTCATTATAAATCTTCTTTCCTTTGTTAGTACTGGTAATTTCCTTCCTCTGTGCAGAAGCCAGCTCTCTATGAAGTGCATATTGTTAAGATGGTGATGACTAATGGGATTCATTCACTCAGGTTCCAATGCACACTAGGTTTAGCAAAAGACTGGAAGGCCAACAAAATATTTTAAATTTTGATGCATATGCTGTTTTCAAGTACTATTACAAGCACAGTGATTATATAGCCCAGTTATTTCAGTTATTTTCAATGAATCCTACAAACTTCTTACACACAACCTTTTGTAGAAATAAAGACAGGCAACAGTAATATTATAAGCAATGAGTTTTTTATATTTTTTAAATATTTTTCTTCATTCTCCTATGTTGGCCTTTGAGCCTCTGGGAGTATGCTAGAACCACAAAGAAGTAATGACTGCTCTTGGTGATTTTTTTTTTCTTTTACACTAGTTTAGCCCCATGACACCTTTGTTATCCTCTAACTCAAGTACAGACCATATGTATGTAAATTTGTAACATATTCCACTCTCCTGAGTGGTTTCAAAACTATAGTGATTTGTGAGACCCAAGATGCTCAAAACAAATTGTTTCCAAATGTGGTTTTGAAAAAGCACCCTTTCATTGTTTAAGCCCAATCAAGTACGAAGATTTTTAGGACAACAAACTTGTGCCCTTCATTCCATCCATGAGATTCCCCAGTGGCATCACTGGCCTTCCTCAAACATATCAGAAGTCACAGAAAGTGTTCTCAGTCACATAACTTTTTTTTTTTTTTTTTTGCAAAGCACTATAGAAGGTCTTAAACATTTGCCAGGCTTTCTTGGATCAGGCATTCTGAAGTCATATACACAATCCTAAAGGGAGCTGCTTAAAGGTTCCTGTATCTGTCCTGCAATTGGTCTTCACTTCTTGACGTATGTACGTATGTAATTTTAATACCTTGATCTTCCCACAGCAATGAAAAGATCCTCTTCCATTTTCCTGACACAGCGGCGTGATCTGTCCTTGTATCACTGACAGCTATGCTGCATCGTAATTGCTATGATCTTTTCTTACCTCCTGCCACCCGGGTCCAGCCTTTCATACCCATTGACTTGTCATGTTCATCTCTCTAAAACAACTCCCCAAATCAGTGCTTCTCCTGGCTTGGCTTTTGTGGTTGTGTGTGTTTCTTTTTTCGAGTCTCTTTATTCAGTGTTTGTGGATGCTGAATAAGCCATTGTGAGCCTTGCGCATCTCCTCGTTCCCGGAACATCCCCATCCGTTGTGGAATTATGAGTGGCCAAACTGCTTGAGTTCATCATTCCAGTCTGGCATTGTTGGCACCCGCTGCTTCCCAGGCTCCATCACCATTGTGTTTCTGTTTGGTGGGGTTTTCACAGTCAGTCTCAAAGGCAAAATGAGCTTCAACCATGGAAATTATTTGGGACTGTTCCAAAGGCTCGGTAAAACTGACCTAGAGAAAATTTGAAGATTGCCCAGCTTGCTTCTTCTGCTGGTGCTCTAAGCAGGAGGAGGTATAGTGAGTTGAACTGCTGTGCATCCCTTTGTGAGAGCATTATCTTGTGATCTAACATGACCCAGTCAGTGCAGAGCTTTCCTGACAGTGTTTTCTGAGCTGTTGATCTTCAGGGTGCTGGGTACTGTATGCTCCTTTGCTATCCAGAGGTCTGGTATCCAAGTGCACATCCACATCTGCTTGTCTACTTGCTGCTTCTGCTTCCATCTTCTTCTTCATTCTCTCTTGGATAGCCAATTACAAATAAACAGTATTTTATTTATACTAAAATGAAATACCATTATTTGGCAACTTGCATACAGTACAATGTTAGAAGTACTCTAGAAATCCATTACTCAGGCTTCCCAACCTATGAGTACAGAAGTAAGATTCTGTGATTGTGCTAGATTGAAGTGTTTTGATGAGAATATCAAGCACCATGACAATTATTACAATATTGTAATTTACTACTGTGTTTACAAAGAACCACGAGACAATTCAGAGCGATCCAAAAGATGTCCTGCAATTCAGAACTATTATGGGAAGTAGGATCTCTGCTTGAATTTTTTCATTATTAAGAATATTAATCAATATTTATAAATGAAATGAATGTATACATATGTATGTTTGAATCTTTGTGTGGGTGTATGCATATTTATATATAAAGGAAAGAGACATAAAACCAATTAAAAGCTAAAAGACAGATGAAAGCCACCCCACAGTTCTTACAGTTTTATTAGAGAAAAATATGTTGCAACAACTTCAGAAATACTGTGTACATAACATTTAATGTGCCGTATGTCTTTTGATGAAACTTCTATTTCTTTTTTTCCCCCAAGATTCAGTAGTTCAGTATGGTTTACCTCTGAAAATAAGCATAAAGCTGATCTTGTTTGCTTTTTTCCTCTATAGATTGGTATGATTCTAGCATAGCATATGAAGGGTTCTTTTTGGCATCAGTGACTTTGCTGCAAATAGGAAAACAGATCAAAAAGTAAGACAATGTCACAGTCCTGAATTGTAAATTAGTTCAGTAAAGAACCCATTGTTGTCTTCCCTTTTCTTTCTCCCATTTCTTTTCCCCTCTGCTCTTTTTTCTCCTTTGTACTTTCCCATCAGACTCCCTCCCTATGCAGGTAGCAGAATTATTGTTACCAGTTAAGACCTGGCAATGGGGAGTTAGCACACATCAGCTAATTCCACATTAATGTTAAGAGTGCAAGGACAATTTAGACTCTGTGTTGACTTGGCCCTTTATGTTCCAGGGTGAGACTTTTAATTCCTGATTCCAGTGGAGGTTTGAAAAGTAAAACAAGGAAAAACCCTGATACTAGTTCTTTAGTGAGGAGCCCTGGAAACCCAAAAAAAAGATTGTAGGGAAGAAAATAAGCAAAAGTGGTGAGGAGGACGTTAGATAAAAGCAAAAAGAAATTAATATCAAAAATTGCAAAATATTTTAAAAATATTTTAAAAATATGCAGGGTTGTGTAGATGATAGCCTTGTTCCTGATAGAACTCTTTGACCTTGGTCCATAAACTGATTTACGTTTCTGTAATTTTAGATTTCAATATTCAATTTCTAGTTCCCCTCTGAGAATAAACAACCTCCTTTAATGAAATTACAGAGTAAAAGCACTTCAAAATAATTTGCTTTGTCTCTTGCTTTGGTTTATTTAAGGTAATGCATATTTGCTTCATAATCACTTGCAGTATTGAATTGGAATGAATCCTCTGAGGTGCTGAGAGTACACTGCTCTCAGTGAAGTAAATCCCATTTACATATACTTAGCTCTTGCTGATGGCCTTGCCTTTTTGTGGGAGCTACTTTTGCTCAGTAGAGTTGCTTTTAATGATGTTTCTTATTTGGATAAAAAAATCAGACTTCTAACTCTAGGGCTGCTTTATTTTTCTAGCATTCCTCTCTGCTTCTTGTTAGCAAGAGAATGACAATAAAACAAATCTATATATTCATTTCCTATTCTAGAATAAATATCCACTTGTTCTGTTTACTGCTGCTCAGAAGCTGATCAGCTCATTTACCAACTATCCATTTAGGCTGTGAGCTTGCATTTTTTAAAGTTCTTGTTTATGTTAGTAGATTTGCCATGGTTTTTCCTGTAGGATTGGATTGAGCAGAATTTAAGAAAATCCCTTATCCAAGGCAGCTCCTTATCATGTTCAGGTTTGATTTAGAGCCCTACAGATAAAATCAGCTGTATTATCAGAAATTTGCCAGAGTCTTAAACTTCTGAACCAGACAGATATGCAGTGTCATACAGAGTAGCAGCCACGTGCCTTTTCCACACTGGAAAAGTGTGGAATCAATAGCTAAAGCACACTCCAAACATACACTTTAGCTGGATCCAGTTCCCAGTTATTTTCCAAGTCTTATTTA
Source organism: Peucedramus taeniatus (assembly GCA_013400575.1). Lineage (NCBI taxonomy): Eukaryota > Metazoa > Chordata > Aves > Passeriformes > Fringillidae > Peucedramus > Peucedramus taeniatus. The sequence goes on from WBNO01033424.1 coordinate 161,430, forward strand.
CCTTAACATAATAGGCTCAACTGTGATACCCAGAGAAGGATTCCTGTATTCTGTTGAAGATACAAGACAGTGTAATTAAGATTGTGAGTTTATCAAGTTCTTGCTTGGTGAATTGAAATGAGAAGTTTAGCAGGAACAGGAAAGGCTGGAACAGGTGAAAAAGCTGGAGCAATTCCATTAGTTTTGGGTGGGACATGATGAAAATTGACATAACAGCTGGTCTGGGAGGGTGGATGCATAAAAGGATGAACAAATACAGATATACTGCAAAATAATTATATGTTTATTTGTGATCAGTGATCAGAGTGAGGTAACCAGAAAGAGCCAGTCCTCATCAAATATGAATGAGCCTCATTATTTATCAGAGAGTAACAGTGAGCATCCAGCAGTTATTTCAGATGAGCTCACCAGCAGTTTCCCTATCAATTCTGCCTGTGGATCTTACATCTAACAAAAATGGCTTAAATATCCTACTTTTTTTTTAATTAAGATTAAATCACTCTAAACTACCTCATACTGTAAAAGGAAGTTGGCATCGTGTGGGCAGTAAAGTATCAAGTTACTACATATTAATTCTATAGACTCAAAGAAAAATCAGGTAGTTTGAAGTTCACTTTTTATTAAAAGTGAGCAAGGCCATCTTTCATTGAATTTGGATTAAGAGCAGTTACTTAAGAGCCACTAATGGGGTGTTTCATTTCCCTGAAACAGAAAGCCTTTCTGGGGTGTTTTCCTTTGTTTTAAAGTTGGCAATCAGAGAAAACTTTTGCATTTAAAATGCTTAAGAAAATGGGAAAAGTGCTGATTTGGAGTTTAGTAAACAGAACAATTTCATTCTCCTGAACCAGGCAAGAATTGAGGATTATGGGAAAGAAAGGTTCATGAAGGGAGAGTTGGTAAATTGACAAAACTGTTGGGTTCCCTCTTGTCAAGATTCTCAGGAGTGCAAAAAGGTTACTCAGGTAGTGACAAAATGAGTTTTACTATAAATTTATAATAGAAATGGGACAACTGGCTCACATATCCTTGTCTCTAAACTGTAGAGAAGTGGATAAGGTACTGGCTGATTGGTCACACTCAAAGAGTTGGAGTGAAGGGCTCACTGTCCAAGAGGACACCAGGGATGAGTGTGTTCCTCAGGGGCTGGTGGTGGGACTGGCACTGTTTAACATCTTTGTGACTGACATGGACTGGGGGATCAAGTGCACCCTCAGCAGATTTTGTGACAGCACCAAGCTGGAGGGGAGGGATGTCATCCAGAGGGGCCTGGACAGGTTGGAGATGTGAGTCTGTAAGGACCTTGTGAAGTTCAGCAAGGCCAAGTGCAGGGTCCTGCAGCTGGGTCAGGGCAATCCCTGACACAAACACAGGCTGGCAGGGGAATGGTCTGAGAGCAGACCTGAGAAGAGCTTGGGGGTGTTGGTTGATGAAAAGCTCCATGTGACCCAGCAATGTTCAGAGGCAGCCCAGAAACCACACATTCCCTGAGCTGCATCCAAAGCACCATGGGCAGCAGGCAACCAGCCACAGTATAGGAGGACACAGTGTTAAACTGTGCCAGAGGAGGTTTAGGTGGGATGTTAGGAGGGATATCTTCATAGAGAAGGTGATTAGACATTGGAATGGGCTGCCCAGGGAGGTGGTGGAGTCACAGTCTCTGCAGGTGTTTAAGGAAAGACTGGAGAAGGCACTCAGTGCCATGGGGGTGCTGGGTCATAGGATGGACTCAACGAGCTCAGAGGTCTTTTCCAACCTAGTTGATCCTGTGATTCTGTGGAAGTAGAGGGTAAAGAACAGCACTAAGGAATCAATAAGGAGGTAAACCAAAGAAATAGGAGATATGAAATGTTCAGGGGAAGAAAGCTAAACCAAAAGCAAGATAGGAATATGAAATCAAACAATTGCAGTGTTGGGAAGGGATAAAGTCAGGACCATAAAGTTGGTTAACTCCACAATAATCTCTACTTTCCTAATATAAAAAGCAAAGAGAGAAAATAAGAAATTTGGCATCTTGCGGCTTCTCCTCGCCGCCACGAGGCGGGGAATCCGAGCTAGGTGGGAGCCACACCAGAGGCCGCCCCAAAACCTCCCCTGAGGCTGTGGTGTGGGTCAGGGCAGCTGCGTGGGTTCAGCTGCAGAGAAAAGCCACCAGAGTCCTGAGATAAAGAAAGCCAGGAGCCAGACACTCCGTCAAGGTATTCCAAAGAGTTTTAATCTCCTTGAAGGGACAAGACGAAGTGGCCACACCCAAGCTCAGCAAGAGTTTATCAAACCTCTGACTCAGGGAGTTGGGTACAGCAGCCATGGGTAGTTACAACAGGGATAACGATGTTTCACTGAACCAATAGGGAAAACTTAGGGGTGGGAGAAAACCCACACAACAAACCATACACGGGGTACAAGGTGACTGACACAGGAACCTCGAGAACAAGCTGGGCAGGGAAAATTTAATTGACATGAAGGGGGGCAGGACAACTGGGAATGACTTAGCAGAAACGGGGGGAAAGGGGGGGGTGAGCAGGTTGATGGACACCCTGAGTGGCAGGAAAACCTGGACAAAAACCACTATAAGGGGAAGGGACAGGGGTAACACAGGGCAAACCATAACTTTTACAACTCTCCTAAAATACAACAGTGAGATGCAAAATCAAACAAAACACACACCCCTACAGCATCTATATTTTGGCATTGTGAAAAGACAGCTTCCAGGGCAGGAAGGGTGGGGCTGGGTTGTGAAAGTGGGACCTTGAACTACACAGTGTATTCAAGTACCTCATGTCATCTGCTTTGGGAGACATTAAAGACATGAAAAATGCAGAAAGATGTTTTAGCTGGACAGTTTGGGTTGGAGCTATATTTAAGTAACCTCTGCATAAGTGTTTGAATGTATGCAAATATTTTGATACATGTGAGGGTGAAATCCAGCCATAGTAAGTGTACTCAGTTCCAAAGTATATGGCTATGTGAAGCATATATACTTATACAGGTTTGGATAAACCTTTATCTGGAACATATTTGTTTGAGCTGACTAATTTAGGAATCTCCAACTCCTGCTGGCACAGAAGGTTCCTCAGTACACTCTCCATGAAGGGACTACGTGATGATGTGGTAACATAAAAAATTTATCATCCTGACACTGAGTCAATTTACTACTCCTAAAGGACAAAGGCACCAGTGAGTTATGCAGGTTAATCAAAATGAGTGCTGATAAAATCCCTCATGGTCATATATTCATTATATATGATGTATTTTACGGAAGCTCTGTCTTAGGGCTTTCTCAAAGTTAAAACGGTGAAGAATTCCTAATTATCCTATGAAACATCTTAAAGATGAATTAAAAAAAAAAAAAAGAGGCATAAATAGATGTGCCTGTAGTGGCTCTAAAGCTGTGTGCAATACCTCTCCCAAATATTTGACAATAACAGAAATTTAGTTCATTATATGTAGCTTACCTGTTGCATCCCAGTAAAGGGAGCATGGACCAGGAGCTCAGAGGGTTTATGCAGTTGGCTTCCTTGAAGGGATTCAAGCCTGGAGCAGAAAGTGTGGCAGCTGAGAAGATCTAATATTGGTAATCAACTCATTTCAAGTTAAAAGTTATACCAGAGTCCTCCAGAGGTCTCTTTTAAGTGACATTTGTGCAGAGTTTTGATTCAGCCAAGTGAAAGATCCTGCAGGATCTTGTTCCTGTGTCAGGGAGTTCACAGGGTTTTGCCTTTGCAAAAGGTGCTGGATTGGGTGATAGTGCACACCTTGAGCTTTGGACATCAGGGGGATCATAACTGTGATCCACAAAAAAAGCTGTGCAGAAGCCTCTGGAAAGGTTAATCTATTTTTCTTAGTGTATGGCTGTTCCTTCAAAGAAGGTGGATGGTGGCAGACAGAGTTTATGTAAGGAAAAGCAAATGAACAAAGCTCAAGACAAAACTGAAAAATCCAACACGGAAATATTTTTTGTGCAATAATCTCGGTTCTTTTGAAACTCCAATTTTTTTATATAAGGCTATGTTTAGGACTATGAAAATACCTCCATTTATATGAATGCATGTATAAACACACATAAATATGAAACGATATATCCTGCATAAATGGAAAGATGTTATCTAGAATTTAATTTGCAAAGCAAAATTACAGTGCACTTGTCTTCATTACAATATATTCATGGAGACAAGAAGCATGCACACCATCTATATGTCTGCATTCAGTACGTTTAAATTTAGACAGGTCAGACTTTTACCCTTATTTAGAAGCATTTTGGCTCTGGGGAACATGCTCTTGTGCTTTATCAAGTGACTAATATTCATGCATTTGTGAAGATTAAATTTATTGAAATTTCTCTTTAGAACAATGTTCTGCAAAGAAAAGCATTTCTGACACCAAACAATATTAAGCCATTTAATTCATTGAAAACAATGTAAAATGTTACAGATTCAAGACTGAGGCTTGAAAAAAATATGGTCATAGAAAAAGGTTAGAGAATTGGAGGAAATGCTATTGTATGTGTTTCATTATATACTGCATTTGCTTTAAAAGTAGTAGCCACTCAAAAATTCAAAGCTTGCCTGCTACAGTGGTTACAGCTTCACTTCAGCCTGTTTTCCTATTCCAGGCCATGCTGAATGAGCTGGGAAAAAATGGGAATTTAATGGCTTTGTGATGCACAAATTACACCAGCCTTACAATAATTAGCAGGGCTCAAAGACCATTCTAACACACCCTAAGATATGGTCCCAAAGGACTATTCCTGTAAGAATTACTATAAAGAAAGAGAGGATTTTGGTGTTATCTTATGTTCACTTGTTTTCCTGTCTTAGAGATGGTTTGGGACCAAGCATCACCATTTTGTATTAAATAAGAATTCCTTCTCCCTGGGGCATTCTCAGTTGGCCTCCCTAATGCACAGCATAGATTTGTTAATTGGTTCATCACAAGGCCATAAATGAAAATGAGGTTTGTTTCTTGCACATGGAATTACGGGCACTGGATTTCCATAATGACAGATTTAACCCACAATAGGAGATTTTGGATTGTGTTTCTTATATAGAAGTACATCTTATAGCTCTTCAAATTATTTAACTCCTTGAGTTGGGAAGTAGTAACACTAAATCCCGCTTCTAAAAGCACTATCAGTGGTGCATTTGCAGATATTAAAAGAATAACAACTAAAGTTCAGACTCAGTTACTTTGACTGTAATTGTGTTTCTTGACAACCAGAGTTGCAGATGAGTAACACACACACAGAACTATTCACAGACAAGAAGATGTGCCCTCAAGGGAAAACATCAGCGGGTTTTTCCAACCTGAGCAAAATCAACTGCAAATACTGAACAGAACAGCTTAAAACAAAGTTTTTCATAAAATCCACAAAAGAAGTGTATTTCCATTAAATGAGGGAGGTCATAAAGGCCTTTAGGAACAGAGCTAACTGAGTGAGGAAGCTTAAAAGTAGCCTTTAGCTTTAACCTCTGAAATATTTTCTTCCACACTTGGGACATATTATGATAAAAATTATTATTTATGTATCTCATAGAAGCAAAGGATGAATAGTTCTGTTATCACATCTAATCTTACATCACTGATAAGCAGCTGCTTCAACAAAAAGGATTTGTTTTGTATAATGTAATTAAGACAGTGATATGAAGTCAAAGTAAGAAACTATCCAGTATCAGAAAAGCCAATCCTAACCTCTTAGTGTTAGATATTTTCAAAAGCTTTCTTTTAACATCAGTTCTTTCTGATTCTGACTAATAGATCATCAAAACCTTGTGAACTGGGTTACCAGGTAGGTAATAGTATGTCTAGAAACTGAGATGAAGTATACAAGTAATGTGTGCTAAATCTCATCAAAGACCAAATGAGAATTCTGTAAAACTGGATTTGAGCATCAGTATCTGAGCCAAAAGACTGCAGAAACATTTTCATCCCCTTTTTATACCTGCTACTGGGTTCAACATTTCCATTGTCAAGAAGTTAGAGAAGTTACAGCTTTACTCAGTGTCAGGTAGGATGTTCCATATTTCATCATTCCTTAACTATGATAGCTAATGTGCAAAAAGGATTTTCCCACTTATCCATCATGCTGATACCCTAGAGCAGCTGGCCCTCTTTGGGTCAGAGGTGTGTCTGTGTAAAGCTCTCAGGCTTTTATGATATGTGTCACTTTGGCATTTTTACATGGCCTTTTCCAGCTTTTGTTTCAATTCTTTACAATCCATCCTTTTTTACCTTCTGTGTCTGTACCAGTCTGGGTAATGCCTCTGCAGGGTTGGTTCTCTGTGCTCAAACTTCACAGACAGCACCCAGAGGTACCTGTGGGGTGCCTGCCTTTCCCACCACATGTTCATCCTTTTAAGCAAGAAAGAAATCACATTGGTTTTTTTTTTTTCCATCAGATCTTTGAGGTCAGACTAAACATAGACCCCTCCTTAAGATGATTTCTGGTGCCTGGGTGCAAGTGATTAAATCAATTACTTGACCCACATTTACATAGTTTTCTTATGCTGTTAGGCTTAACTTACATCCCTTAAGAAAATATTTGATATTAAAGTCTTCATTTACTGTCTCTTTGCATTTCCATGCATTCATTTAATTATTCTTAGTTGTGTTCCTTGGAGCATTTGGAAGATTTATGCACTTTCTTGAATGTATATACATTTTATAAATAATTTCATGAGGTGTATTCTCCCTCTGCTTTTATTCAGTAATCTGTTTAAGTCTATGTGCACAGCTCTTAACTTTGCTCTCCACTTTATATTCTCTTTATCAACTACAGATATCATACTAAGCAGGTCAAAACAAGATTTCAGATTTAAGTAGTACTAACCCCAAAATACCATCTGGGATATAATCTGCCACCCAATCTATTGAACTGTTTATATCACATTATCATGGTGGAATTTTCCATATGTCTCCATATTTCTTCTCTTTCTACTGGAGAATATCCTTGGCCATACTCAATCTTCCAGGATTTAATTGTGCTTTTTCCATGTTTCATTCCAATAAAAGACAATTTAAATCTTTATCTCTCTAAACTCTCTCTTTACAAGATCTTAGAACTGCTGTTACCGTGTAATTTTTCTGATATTTAAGGTTATATCCTCTGAACATCATTTTCTTTATCAGAAGGAGCAACCTCAGACTCCATCAGGTCTTGTGGTCACAGGAGTTCGAAATATGTTCCTACTTTATTTGGCAAAAACAACTGTGGTGCAGTAGTCAAGCCATAGGTTACCTAAGTTATGAATTCACTGAATACTACTTGGTACTTTTTACCATAAAAGCCTTGAAAAATTGGATTTTTCTTTTCTTTTCTCTTTAGCAGGGCATTAGACATAAATATTAATAAGGAGTCAATGCGATACAGGAGACCAGAGGAGGTTTTCCTCTTCTCTGTCTTCAAATGTGCAAATAGTTTTTAATCAAGAGATGATGTACATAGAAAACAGTTAAATTATGAACAGCACTGTCATCACTTAACATTCCTCAGCTGCAGCCTAGTTTTGCATTGTGTTCCTGCAGTTACATCTCATCTCTAACAGCCACAATAACTCTTCATTTTGCCCAGTGGGCACCCATTTTTGTTGAGTTTTTAATCCCACAAATGCACTGCTTTAAAGCAACATCTGCAGATACTGCAGGATAACCACAATGATAAAAGTTTTGAAGGTTAAAAAGGAAAATTCTTGACTGTGTTGTTAGGTGGAGTGACTGGTACTAGACATGAGTCACACACTTTTTTCAGTAGAAGGAAAGGAGAGAAGAACAAAGAACACACTGACAGAGCAGGGAATGCACATTAATCATTATTAAGACAAAAATACTAATCATTATTAGATTATAATTCACATGAACCTTGTAGCACCAAAAAGCCTGAGGGAAAGCATCAATATTAACTCCATGTGCTTATAATGCATACCCTCAAAAGACATTTAAGGAGTATTTATTTTTCCTCTTCCAAAAGGAAGGCTCTTACACTAGCAGTCTTTACTGGCACTGAATAAATCCCCCATTCTCTAAGCAGTTTTATTTAATGGAGTTAGGTGCAGCAGCAGAAAAAAAATAGATTTTTTTTTTTAATTTTAGTCTACAGCTAGGTTATTAAGAAAGTCTAAGTGGATAATATAAGCAATTATGTTTACTCCCAAGCCTGTTTTTCCAGAATTTGGATGATAAAAATACCACTTACAATAAAGTAGACTGAATATCCCATTTTAAGTCCTCCAGTATCAGTCCTTGGGATGTTGTTTGAAAAAAAAGTGTGCCTCAGTCTGTATGGCTGCCATTGTCTAAAAATGTACATTTTTATAAACATCACCTCTTTGCAATTTTATTGCTATTTTCTGGAACTTGAAAGTGTGCTCTGTAAATAAATGTATGCCAAGAATTTTTATACTTCCCTCACTTGTTCTTTCAGCACAGTTTGTCAGTTCTTATTTTCAATGCAAGAAATCCATAATTCTTTTCCTGACCTGCCTCATGCAGTGTGTAGGAGGCCCAACCCTCTGGATTACTCTACTCAAGGGTCAATCCACAGGTGTGAATTGGATGTTTATCCCACATGGGGGAACACAAGTGTCATTCCTGTTGCAATCACTGGAATTTTAACTGCTTGCACTGGTGTGGATGTTTTTGTGCAGTTTGGCTGTACAAAACCACACATAAAATAGAGTCACTTGGGAATCTATTGTCCAAATTCCTGCCCGCTCCGATGTCAGTCAGCGTTTAACTGGGACAGAGCTTTCTGTCCTCTCTGGTTGTCATCAAAAGATGCAAAAACGTTCCCCTTTTGAATCAGCAAGCCCTGTGGGACTGGCAGGCTGACCCTGTGCTGTGGGAAGGAGTGAGAGGAACCCCCAGCCAGTGGGGTTACTCATCGTGGAGGAGGCCCTGTGTCCTTGGCCAAGCATAGCTCCTTCAGCACACGTTCCCCTCTCTCCTCACTCTACGCTACGGCACAATATTTCTCTTGCTCTCTCTCTCACTATCTCTTTTCTGTATCTCTCGGAAATCAGACTGGAGTTCAGAGCACTTTCACTACCTTTTATGAGGTAGAGTGTGATGTCATAGATGGGGGCAGGGCTAGTCAACTTTCCACCCACCCACCCACCTGTGCTGAGGGAGCTACGCTTGAGACTGGAAGCGGTGACTCCTCAACGGTGAGTAACCTCCTGTCTCATCTATGTCTTTATAGGTCTGGGGGTGGAGGGGAGACACATGAGAATGGGGGATTTTTTTGATAGTTTCTCTTTTTTTTTTTAATTAACCATAGGACTCAGAGTTAATTGCATGTGTTGGCCTAATCACCTGTGGAGAAGCGTTTCCTCCCTGTCCAGAAGTCCCAGAGTTAACTTCACCTGCAAAGCAATTTCTCTGCACAGGTGGTCCATTGGCTGATGGTTAAACTGATCCTTCAATGTTTATCTTGCCCTGTGATAAGGCAGGCTCTGGTCCCCTTAAACTCAGTTGCTAAACTTCCATTAATTTAATTACAGTATTTAATTACGGTGCTGGGCCATAATTTTCCTGAAGTTCTTTATGATTAAAGGTAGATGGTGTTTATATATTTATCATTATTAACTGTGGATAATGGCTGGTTATATGGGACAGGATTTCTTTTTTACATATTCTCTATTACTGTTTTTATTCAATTTATCCAGCATATTTATAAAGCTGTGTATTGACAACAAGCCAATTATAAGACCTTTTTCATAGATGAAATGAAATTCAAAGGTAAATTGTGGAAGATATAACATTAAGCAGAAAACCCAGAAGAGATGTAAGTCAGACTTAGCCTTTGAAATTATAAATCAAAGCATTTGATTTTTTTTTTCTTTGATAAGAACTTGAGATGGGCAGGGATGCTGCTGACTGAATTTCTTGGTGTGTTTTTTGTCTCACTACCTAAATGTTACAATTTTACTTTAAAGCATTGTCTTGTTACCTATTTCTCTCAGCCCCAAGTATTACTGCTTCACTGTTTTAATATCCCTCAGCATATTAAAAAAGACAAGATGGACTACGAAGATCTTCCTTTCTTGTTCTGCCTCCTGGGTATCTATTAAAGCTGTCAAGATGTCAGAGCTCTCATACTAAAGGGCAGAAGAAGGATCATATGAAGATTTTGGACCCTAGGGATACTGCAAATCTTGCTGTTCTTGTTCATTTAAAGCTCTTTACCAGCTTCTTGTGGGGTCTGGTCCCAGTGAGAGGCACTAAAAGGCAGCACCATGTCCTCAATAAATCAGAGGAAGAGAGTGCAGTCCCAGCCTTTTCAGCAGAGGAGGTTCATAGTCTGATTGATGAAGTATTTCTATTTTCAGGTGACTGGGTGGCTTTGAGCAATTGGGTGAGGATGCAGACTATTCCATCTTGTGGTCAGTGGCATTGGTGGGAATTGGTCCATGGTGATGGATAAATATTCCTCCCTGATGACTCAGGGATGCTCTCTGTATCCAAACACAGGACATCTAAATGGAGTTCAGGGAGGATGAAAGTCTTGTTTACAAAGCTACTTACCAAAACTTTCACAAATGGTTGTTTCCCTCCCTGTCAAAGAGAAAAAAAAATGACAAAGAATATGAAAATGTCTCCCTGATAGGCTTTTCTAGCTTTAAATACTGTGCACAAGCTGTTTTATTCCCACTATTTATTCCTTTAGTAAACCAAACACTGAAATCTTCAAATCTTCCTTTGCAAAGCCACGAACTTGCCTGGCAAATTTAACTTCCCCAGAAAACTTTAATCTTTTCAGGAAAGGAAAAGGAAAAACAGGTTAGTCAATCTCTAATGTTTCACTGGGAAAACTTCATGGGAATTGCTGCTCTTAAAGATGATTTGAAGTTTGTTCTTTTCAGAGGCAAATGTTTGGAGGTAAAATTTAATTTAGATCCTAAGCACATCCTTTGCTGATGAGTTTATCAAATTGCCTTCTCACATAATTATTCTTGCATAATGCAAAAGACTTCACTTTTTGCACAGAATTGATAAAACACAAAGAGCAACTGTGCAGTGCCCTAATCTCACTTCAGTGATACAAAAGCATTTTGGTGGCATAGAGAAACTCTTTTTAAGACTGATGTAAGTATTGGGAAAAGGGAATCAGAATTGGTGTCATTCAATAAAGATGGTGAGTTAGAGACAGTGATCAGCACTGAGGGGATAGCAGGGAACAGAGATGTAAGTGGATTAATTTGAATCCAGAGAGATTAGCATTCTAAGTTTATCTTGTAAGATGAGCAAGTTAGCAGCTGGCTGACTTCTGTATAGTGGGGAGTTTGTAGAGGGGAAAATACTCCAAATTACATGAACTGTTGCAATAATTAACCTGAAATCTGTCTGTGCCAATTCTAATAACAAATTTTTGTCCAGGTAACCCCAGGCTGTGAGTTTGGCTGAATAGCTTAACATTGGGAGAATAAATAAACTAATGTTACATTTACTGAGCTGATTCCCCTGTTAAATTATTTTACTGACAGCTATGATTTTAAAAAATACTAAAATGTCCAAAGTGCAGATTCCTACATTTTACAACTTAAGCTTAAATGTGTTTTCAGTCAATTTCAAAGTTTATTTAAAATTATTTACATGTACATGACATTAAATTAAAATATAAGGCCTAGATTTCAGCTAATTTTATTTAGAGTTTAATAGGAAAACTTTTAAAGCAAATATCTGAGAGATTTCTTCCAATACATGCTAATTCAAATGAGTTAAAACTTCATAAATTATTAGCAAACTGAAAGTTAATTTTCGATGCAGTATTCTTCAAAAATTTATACTTGGAGGAACATTGTGTATAATAATCTCAAAATAAATCCAATATATTAACTAGTCTATTTACATCTATATATTTAAGGAGATTAACATTTAGATGAAAGATTTATTCCTCAGTCATAATGGCAAAGGGTGAGCAGTAGTTTAATGATGTAAGATCATCTACAGGGATCAAGCATTTTTTTCAGTAGGATTAAAGCAGCTATGTGAAATTCCCAATTCTTCTCTGTTTGCCAGGCTGGTTTATCTTACAAGTTGAATTAAAACTTTGTGGGTTGGTTCTTACCTTCTTTTTCTCTGTGAGAAGTGAGGGAGAGCTGTGAAATGCTCCATCTGTTCCCAAACCATGTCAGCTGGCACAGAGCTGCTTCTCCCCCTGGCCTCTCTTACTGCAGTTTTGGGCTGGTTTAACACCATTGCCTCAACACAAATTGTGTGGATTTAATCTTGTTTAAGCAGAAGTCACAATGACAGTGCACAGCATTCTAGAGGGCTCTTCATGTTGATTTAACTTGCAGTCCTTTTAAACCTCGACCTCAGCTTGTTTGAATTTACAGCACAAATGCTCTGTAGCACTTGAACTGTGTTGAGGATGAAGGAAATCAGGACTGCCCTAACACCCTGGGCTTTCTGATCCTGGGACAGTTGCACTCAAAGACATTAAACATGATTCTCTTTAATCATAATCTTTTGGATTTTTATCAGTCCCTTCTGAGTGTCTCAAAGTAAACACATGGTGTACCCTGGTTAAACTGAAAACAGAAATAAATATTGTCATTATTTCCTTTCTACAAATAATGCTGAGCCACACTCAAGGCAGAAAAGATCTACAGCATGACGATGGGTTTCAAACACTCATTCAGGACTCAGTTAATGTTCAACACCAATGTTTCTCTGCCTTCCATTTGATATTCCAGTTTCCACTCTGGATGGCCAAATTAAAATAAAACTAACCAATCAACTAAAACCAACAAAACAACCCCCATAAAACAAATGAACCACAAATACTGCCATCCCCCGCCCAAAAAAACCAAACCAACAATGTGAGAAAGACTTCACCCAAGTTCCAAGTTAAGTATGGTTTGAAAAGGATTTAGAAAGAAATCCTGCAGTAACAGTGGGAGGCTGCCCGACTCAAGCCATGCAAAAAGATGAGAGTAGGTCTCTGGTGTAATGGAAACTGATTATTTTATTATTCAGAAAGATTTTAATTGAATTATGAAGAGGCTTTTGCTCTCATCTCTATTGAAGAGAATGTGTGAATATTGACTCGTCTAGCCAAGTGTAAACATCTGCATCTGAGATGTTCACTCCAGCCTTCCTTTATGTGGAACTCAAGAGCCATTTCCAGAGAGCAGAGATTCTTATTTCAGGTAGACACTGACAACTGCTTAGATTGGTGATACCTTAAAAAATACAGAGGCATAAACAGGTAAATTAAATCATGTGTAGAGTCAGAAAGTTTAGTCTTGGGCTTGTTTTGAGGGTTTATATTGATATGTGAGTAAACTCAATTTTCTGTGAACTGAGCTGATGCCTAATTTTTTCCTGTACAGAATTTTTTAAATTGCTTATTGAGGGGCATTTATATATGTAAAATTTCTATCTTGATGCTCTGATCTCTTTAGGTTATGGAGGTTTGAGAGATTTGTATATCTTGTAATTTGTGGGTTTCGCCCATTTGACACTTTTGGGGACCAAAAGAGAATGAAGGAAAACAGTGTCAAAAACATTCATGAAGTACTTTGAATTCTTGGACCTCTAGGTCAAATCCAAAGACAATTAGGGTTTTTTTGCAGATGTTGAGCACCTGCCCAGATTTACTGTATTATCTTTAGGATTCTAATGCAATTTAGGATCTCTAAACTGAGTTTTAAAGGTGAAGTGCTCTGGCCCATCTCTGTAGAGAAAGAACCCATGAAAGATCTCGTGTGCTCCATGGCTCCTTGTCTTCTCCACAAGCAGAAAAGGAATCTGGAATCTTTTAGTCCAGAACCTGGAATTAGGTTGAGTGCAGGATAAGACTTAATTTGTAGAAATGAGAACTCTGAATACTTTGTCTTGGTCACCAAACACACCAAATCAATGGATTTTAGGAGCAGCCCTGTTTCTCCTGCTTTCATTCCTAGAGAAATTGCTCAGTAAGAGGCATCTGAAAAAGTTCTGCGAGTTCAAGTGACACCAGCCATGGCTAATATTTAAAGACACTCAGTTTGAATTTTTCTGATGCCAACTAAGTGCATCAGTCAAGTCTGTGGCTAATCATGACTAATGTACTATTTACTATTTAAATAAGAAATTTATAAGAAAAGAGCCTCTGCAAATTCCTTTTCATTTCACCATTCTTCGGAATCTATACCTTCATCTCCTTTACATAAATTCTGGATTAGTGGTAAGATTTGGAGATGTGGTTGAATTAATTTGTTTTGTGGAGAGATGGTTGTCCTGAGGTGAAAAGCAAAAGAACTATTTGGATTATTTGAATCATTGAGGATATCAGAATTTCTGCATTTGTTGCTCAGGGAAAATGCTGCCTAAATTACTGAACTGCAAAGGAAAAGAGACTCCAGAAAAATTTGTAATCCCTAACACAAGTAATTTCTGAAGAGAGTAGTACTGGACTTAATTTCAGTGAGCTATTAAAAATTTGTCAAAAAATGATAATTTTTTCCTCCTTTTCTACGACTCATTTTTTTTCCCATTTGGATGGGACACTTGCTCTTGTAGCAATGAAAATGAGATTGCCAACACCATGTACCCAGGTCATAGATACATTTGCATGTGTACAGAGAAGGCTCAGAGAAAATATTGTTGCCTACAAGTATCCCTGAGGAGGGTTTAGAAGAACCAGATCCAGACCTGTCAGAGTTGCATGGACATAGGGACAGGAAAAGCAAATTTTCACATGGGAAATACCAATTAGATACAAGGTAAAAAAGTTTTAACTGGATGGTAGTGAAATTCAAGTGCAGGGTGGAGTTCTCTAGCCCAGAGATGTGAAATTATCCATCCTTGAACATTACTGAATTTCAGCAAAATCCAGAACAACCTCATGTAATTCAAATTTTCAACAGGACATTGCACTAGATGACCTCAAAAGGTTCTTTTAATCCTTAAAGAATATTTGCATAATGAAACATGAGTAATGAAAATGAGCCCTTAGAATTCAGAGCAAGATTTTATTCATTCCAATTTATTCTCAGTTTGCTGTCATCTTTACTTATTCTTTCCCTGTGAATTGCAACAGCCTTTACAAATGTTTTTGTTTTGTTCTGGATTCATTTGCTTGCAGTAAGTAAAAACAGCTAATTACTACCTGTTTTAATGGTTTTTAATGACATTTAGTGTTAGCTAAAGTTAAAAATTTAATGAACAGATGCATTTACAAATTGTTTGTTCAGTAATTGACCAGGGGAAAAAAATCCTTCTAGTAGGGAACTCTCGTTACTTACTGAATGTTGTTTAACCATTGATTGAGTTGGCCAAATAAATAGAACAGTTAATAATGAATAATTTATTTGGCATAAAATTGTAGAATTTGCATTAATTTTTTTTTTTTTTATAAATGATTAAGCCAGCTCTGTCTGACTGAAATAGAGCTTCGTCTTGATGACTATGGTGGATTTTTTTTTTTTTTTTTAATTTCATTGCACACTTTTGTAAAGTCCTGGGAGATGTTCAGGGAATCAGAGGAAGGAATGTTTTCACTGATTGAGTTGAGCAACACTAGAAGGACCCTCAGCTCCAAGGGAGTAAAATTCTTTTAGCACCTCAAAAATGATCAGTATCCGGAATGGTCAAAGCCTTTATCTGCTTCTATAAGATGTAAATACACAGGAACAACAGCAGGCAAACATTGGGAAGCAAGAAATAGTTGTCCTGGTATTATCTTCCATTCTACAACAATATTTGATTTAATTTTATTTTATTTATTCTGATGTGTTTGATGCATTGTTCCCAAGCCATTTCCTGAGAAAAGCCAGCTGTGCTCGTGGAGCACTTATCTTCAAAGTGTCCCTGTGCTGACCTGGCAAGCCTGACTTTAGAGATAGGAAAGGAGCTGAAGGAGCAGATTTGCCTCAAAAACTGGCAGATCCTCACAGCTGAAGACATGGAGATAAATCACATACAGATACCACTCTGACACTGGTACAAATTAAAAAAGAATTTGGGGAAATAGCACATTTCTCAGAATTGCAGTCTTAAGTCTTGCTTTGTGCTGCTTTTCATTTTGTTTTCTTTGAGACAAAATCAGGAGGAATAGCAGGAGATAACACATTTACTCGTGTAAAGCATAGAGTGTTTCTGTGCTTTATTGATTTTTTTTTTTGTATCCAAAGTCTCCTGCATTTTATCACTGAGTACAATTTCCAACCAACCAGACATGATTTGGGCTCCTTTCAGGTAAGACTCTTAGAAAGACACCTTTTTTTCTTTTTATTGTACCTGTTCTCTAGATAAAGAACAAAAAGATTTGCTCCTAAAACTCAGATTGAAAGAGCATTAGATTATTTTGGGCTTTTAAAATATATTTATATCTTCAAATTACAAGTCAGAACTCCAGTTGGGAGCAGGGAGATCAGTAGCACAGATTATTTAGAAATCCTCTATTTCCTCTTTTGTTTCAGATTAGCTACAATTGGATGTGATAATGGAAATATGTACTGATGTTTTTGACAGAGATCTGCCCTTGCTTTTCTGTGACCTCAGGTTCAGACGTGTTGTGAGTTGGGTAGACTTCAGGCATGTGAATCCCTGTGTAAATTAGTGTAAATTGCTTTTTTGTTGAGCTTGATACTGAGTTTTGACAGACTTCCTACTCTAATTTTCTTCAGGAATCCTCCTGACGATATGAAAAAGTTTTAGTTATAGTTGGAGTTTGCCTCTCCCATCAGATAGAGTTTGAACTTCATCTTGCTGCAGACCTTTTATCTTGTTGAATATTAGGTTTAAATCAGTCGTACAAAATTCTATTTCCTGTTAATCATCCAAGAACTCAGAGCAAATTCCACAGGGCAGAATGGTTTTGAAGTTGTAAATGTGGTTGTGCCAACTTTGCTTCAGGTAATGATGGAAGTGTGATGGCCATTAGACAATCCTGGTCTTTGTCCAGGACATTCCACCCTTGGCATCATCCTCCAGACATTGGTTCTGTGCAGAATGAGGAAGATTTGGAAGAAAAAGCCCCCAAGTCATTGTGACAGAAGACTCATTCCCTAGTTTTTCAGCTGTTGATGTAGAAAATGTTTCTTCCTTTACATTCAACCTTAGCAAAGAAAATGTGGTATGAACAACCCATCTACAAAACTCCTTTAGCTTTATTCACTGAGGATTTCTTCCTTTTCCTGTTGAGTTTTTCCAGATATTTTGGCATTCAGATTGTTGTGAAATACTTTAATTCAGC
>WBNO01033424.1:180748-199507 GCA_013400575.1 Peucedramus taeniatus
CTTCACTTCTCAGCCTTTAAGTTTTGTTTTATCTTTGTCTCACGTGTGGAACTTGAAATATAATCAGCTTTGTTACCATGTACTTGCTGATTCCAGTCAGTGAAAACTCATTTTTTAGTCATTCACTTGAAAGTGGGAAAACCAGAGCTGGCTGAGTCTTAAAGATGATTTTTTGTTACTGAGTTTCTCTAAGTTCTTTCCCAGTTCCTCAATATTGCTCTTGCATGGAGAAGAGGACTCAGTATCCCTGAGTATAACTGTGGACAGACAATAAACTGAATATGATAATTGAACCTATTTAATCAGTCTCCTCCTTTTTGTGTACTCAAGGAGTGATTGCCTGAGATCCTGCAGAGAATAAAGTTCCTTATTGTGTAATTAGGTATCATCTGCTGTAGATCTGGCTAGAATTAAATCTACATTTGTGGCTTTTAGCAGCTAATTAGATATCAATCCCTTGCCCTCTGCATGACTTGATATTTTCCCAAATGTTATCTGCAAATTTCATCAAATGAGTGACTTCCTTTCCAAGTTTTTAGTAGAAATATTAATATTGTGAAGCCTCCAAATGGTTTCTCCAAGACCCCACTGCAAAATTCACTGTTGAGCACTGATTTTTTTGGTGTGTGTTTGTACTTCTGGAAGCAGCTGCTGGAGAATCTGGAATCCTTCTGTGTATATGTCTTGTTAGTTTTGTGTCAACTGAGTTTTTAATCAAACTGCCATGTATTACTAAGCAAAAGACCTTTCAAAGATCCAATTATACCCACAGCATTATTTTAAGCAATTCAAAGTTTAATCATACCAAAATATGATGTAGGTTACTTTGAAAATATTTTAACCCACACAGCCCTTTGCTTACCACTAACTGCATTTCTTTCCTCTATTTATGGAGTCTGCCACAGACATTGCATCATTTAATTTGGGAGTGCTGTCAGCTGAGCTAGCCCATAATTTCACAGGTCATTTTATTTTCATTGCTCAAATATTTAGAGACTAGAAACTATCTACAGTTCTTTTGATGTCTTCACCCACTTTTCAAGGTTTATTAAAATCAGTAGTAATAATGTAGAGCATTCTTAAGCAACCATCTCTTTTAAAACTACCCACTGTGTATCCTTACTCACTGTAAATACAGATTTTTTTTTTACCCTCAGTTTCCCTTACTTTTTATGAATATTTTTTATTATAAATATGAAGACATCTCTGCAAGTTAGATTTTCTCCTTTCTAAAAGATAAATTACAATTCTTTGCCATTACAGTGGTGTGACAATCCAGGGAAAGCATTTCTTTTCACTGCTTTACTGTTAAGGACAAAAATTTCCAGCTTTATTCCTTCCCATTTCTTCAGCTATTTTGTTATTGCAATTGCTGGTTATTTTACTTAGATTATGTGCATATGTAAGAAGCAAGAAATCTTGAATATCTCAAGAATCTGGAAAATTCTCCAAATAGTGCAGGAAAATTGCAGAACAGCTGATAAGCAGCTCAAAAACTCCTCAAAACCTGAAGGATTTTCTCTAGGGGGAAGAAAACCCTGGAATTAAATTCTTGGCAGATCTTTTCCAACCTTTATTATTCTAGGTGACCAAGTCCAGTGCAGTTATTCTTAGGTTCTTTATGAATTTTGAATTTTCCTCAGCATTCATTGTTTTTAGAATTTCGTGGGACAGTAACCTAAGTTTATCTTTTATGGTTGAAAGAGCTTTTTTTTTTTTTTCCTAAAAGCAGGCAAACATATTTTTAAAGAGGTCTAAGCAGCAGAACACCATTACTTTATGCATAAGTCAAAGGCTCTGTTGGCTGTTAGGGCCAAAATCTATCATTATATCTATAATTCTGTGGGTATTGCAGGGAGTAAAGGTTGCCTTCTGTACTGTGAAGTAATTTTCCTAGTGGTGCTTTTATTTGAAATGTTAATTTTTCTTATTTTTTTATTATTAACATAACATTTGGAAAAGTGCACACATTTCTGTGCCCAGATTTTGTAAGGAATTAACACACTCAGAATTTGATTCACTGCTGCCTCATTCCAGCTTTGTGCCAGTGTGGCAAAGCACAAAGCTGGAGCAACACAGTGGTGTGGGAAGATCTAAATGTTAATTGGAATGATGTTCATTCAGTTTAATTCTTCTTTGCTGAGCCATAATACAAGCAAGGAGCTGGAGGCCATAAGAAAATCACAGGAAGTGCTTAGGTGGCCAAATTGGATGCATGGAATGACCACCAGCAGATTTTGGAGAACACTCAGCCTGTAGTGGGGTTTTATGTCTCTTTTCTGGTTCCAAGACTTGGAAGTGTTTTGCAGGATAAGTGGATATTAGAGTCAAAGACTGAGTATCTGCATCTTAAAATGTGATTATTAATGGTGAAAACAGGGAGCTCTTATCTACTCTAACAGCATATGGAAACTGAAGAGAGTTAAAATGGCATTAAGATACAAAATGTGGTTTCCTAAAGGTGTCATTGCAGCCTGCATGTGACTGAGAGAAAGTGCAAGATTCTGCATGCCCTCATCACTGCAGTCCATAAAATTACTGATTGCTGTGTTCAGGGGTGTAGATTGGACTCTGTGTATGGGTTCAAGCATCTAATTTTGGTGCCCCCTCATTTTAAAATGCTTCCTTTAATTATTCTGTTTCTTAATTTATGGAAAACAGCTTTTCATGGTGGGAAATGTGAAGCTGTTGGAAACCTTCAGCAACCAGAATTCATTCAGGAATGTGCAATAGAGGCTCAATCCAGTCAGTTTATTCACACTGATTGTGAAGTAAACACTATTTGATGGTATCACTTTATATTCAATATCAATCCACCAGTGTTTCAAAAAGAATCATTTAACAATGAATAATGCTTGATTGTAGATCTCTGTAGTAAATTAGAATATCCTAATTTAATAGAGTGTGATCTGTTATTTGCCAACAAACATACAGATTGCCTTATAAATCATGCAGCAGTGTGGTTATAGAATAACACTAGACTGGATTATATTTCATTACTTCCTATTGAACAGTCATGTTTATGCCATGTAATGTAATTTTCCATCTTTTAACTTTGTTTCTTTTACTAACAGAAATACAAATTAGTCCCTAGGAAAAATATTTACTAGGGGCAGGCAATTAACTGTGCATTGCAGGGAATGGCATCACGAACATGAATGTCATTAAAATGCTTTTTTTTTTGGTTTTCACCTCACTGTATGTAGCTGTTTATGTATTTGATGAACCATAATGAGTTTAAGGCCAGAGCAGAGGAAATAAAATACCCCAGGTAAGTATAGATTAATGTGGTTTCAAATACAGGCTTTCTGTAATGTGTATTTTTGTTCACATCAGTCACTGACACTTCAGAAGGAGATTTCTCCTGAACTCTTCTGTTAATGATGCAAAATGCTTGAGGTGAAGTATGGTGTGGCTTTTGTTATTGCCTTATGACTGTTTTTCCTGCTTACCTTGCTTAGCATTTATATTACAGAGCCACGTGCTCCCAAAATTGGGAGCAGGAAAGGTTTGGAGTGACACAGGCCATTTGTACTTATTAAAAATAGCTAAAAATTTAATGAACATGTGGGGTGGAATCAAGAAGGTAAAGTAATACTACATCCCATATCATTCCTACAGTCTGGGAAAGACATAAGTGATTGAAGCAGCTTCCATGGTATATCTGAAAGGCTTTATCACAAAAAATGTGTATTCCACTCTTCAGTACTTTAGGAAAGGGATAATTGAACATCATAAGTAGTAACCTGGCTTGCTACAGTCCTTAGGAGCATATTTTTAGGACTTATTACTTTGAGAATATCCACTTGGATCTGGTGAATGCCTGATTCACATCGTGGAACATTGAGGCATTGCCTTGGAAGTCCCCATTACACGTTGAAATTCTTTTGAAAATTTTGGCCAGGGGTGTGTACTTCACTTCAGAGTATGATGGAAGCTTGCTGACTGGAAGTCCCAGTGTTTTGAAGCTCAGCAAGCCCTTGAGGGTTCTTACATCCCGAGGACACCCAGGAACCTCAGGCAGGTTCGTGCATGGGAGAAGCACAAAGGTACAAAAAGCCTGGTAACCACAAAGTAACATTCCTTGAGACCATGAGTAACTCACACATTACAGGAGCTGTGAAACCTGCAGTTAACAGTCTCATCTTTTCATTTCTGTAGGGGTTTCAGAAGCTCCTTTCATCTTTTCAGATGGGATTCTCTAACAAGCTCAGTGCTGGCCTCACACTGTTCCTGTAGACATCACTGGGGGTGTTATCCTGGGCTAACAAGAATAATTAGAACAAACTGGAACACTTGGGAAAAATCCCTGTTGACCTGTTTTGCAGTTGACATGTAACAGTAAATTTTTAAAGGTTTAAGTAAGAAGTAAAGGGGTTTTTGTGAGAAAACAGAAAACTTCTTAAACTGTAGGAAAAGAATCAACAACCAAAAAAACCCACAAACAGACAAAGAAACAACCCTCAGACAACACAAGCTTTTCCTTTAACTTATTTAATGTGAGATACCACAGTCTTACCCTTACTGTTCAGTGCATGATGTTTCCAGTGCTGGATACTCCAGGGTACCCTGAGGAAGAAGATTTGTTCCATCTTTAATGAGATCTGAGAGGATCCAGGCTCCAGTCAAGAAATGGCCCAGTGATCCAGCCATGGAATGACCTTGCTGTATTTTGTTTTGGAGTAACCTTGCTATATTTCATTTTTTGTTTTCTGTTTGTAGCTGGACAGTGCCACTTCTCTCATCCAGGCAGCTAAAAACCTGATGAACGCTGTGGTCCTTACAGTGAAAGCATCATATGTGGCTTCTACTAAATATCAGAAGGTCTATGGCACTGCTGCAGTGAACTCTCCAGTTGTATCTTGGAAGATGAAGGCCCCCGAGAAGAAACCTCTAGTAAAGAGAGAAAAACCAGAAGAATATCAGACAAGAGTGAGGAGAGGGTCCCAGAAGAAACATATTTCCCCTGTACAGGCCTTAAGTGAATTTAAAGCTATGGATTCATTCTAAACACTGAGCTTTACCAGGAGGGTTTTATATTCTTTTTTGTATGCGTACCTGCCGACTTGTGTGCGTCTGGCATGGGGTGGGGGGGACAAAGTGACAATTTGCATGCGACCTGAGACTCTATTCCAGTAAATAATCTCTGCAGTGCCCAAAATTCAGGGCGTTGCCTTCTGATGTTAAGTGGACTTAACTCCAAGCTTCCTTTTTAAACCTAACTATAGCATTAAATTGGCCAAAGAATTTGCGTCACGGGGGTACACGTGTGGAATAAATGATAAATTCAAGTCTAAACCCCAAAATTTTTATGCATGCAAGAAACATTAGGTTGGCAGGTATATTAAGTGAAAAAAAAAAAAAAAAAGGAATTGTAATGGTAGACCATAAAGCTTGTATTGCTTCTGTTGCAGTGCAAAAATGTACTAGCCAATATGCTTCAATGTGTGGCCCAATAATTAAATGATATAACTTTTAAGTCATCTTCATTATAGTATGTGAATTTTTAAAACAGATTCAAACTAATTCATCTTAAAAACGCTTCTTTTGGACCAGATTTTGTTCTTTATATTCTAGTAGTGTTATGACTGCTCACATTTCAATTAATCCCATTAATATGACCAGAGGTTTACTTTTGCCAATTGAATTCCTTATGGTGGAGTATGAAGCACAATATGGTGATTGACATTGCCTTTTATATTATGATTATTATTATGATTATTATTATTATTATATTAGTAATAGAAGACCTGGTGGTGGAATGTTTAGAGACACGGAAACTGACAGTGTGAGAATTTAGAGGCAAATATGTAGGTGTAGCTTGGATTACAGGTATCTGACATACCATTGTAACCACTAACTCAATAAACTCATTTAACCTTGGAATCCTCAATCTGGCTCGTCTCCTTTAATGTACAGCTATCTCCTGGATGATAGTTGGTGTATAGAGTCACTAATTCTGCCTCGTGCTTTCTTTCTTAGTCTTAATTTTTGTGAATTTTCTCATTTTTTAATAACCAGCATAAGCCAAACATGGTCAATGGGTCAAAACCAGAGTTTAAAACTGAGACAGACTTAACCCTCAATACATATGAGACATATGTGTCATGTGGGATGAACTTATTTGTTTAAATGCAACACCTCAGAACAGCCATAAAGATAATTCAATTTATTCACTTGTAAGGTTGGCACTTCAGAACCTTGGAATCATCTATTGTGCCACACATTACAGACCTGTACAAAGTCCCCTGCACAAATATCTATTTGTATTCCCTTTTGACACCAAGAGTTACTTAACTACAGAGCCTGTATTATCATTATCAAAAAATCTGGGTGTATATATAAAAGAAAAACAATGAGCATCTATTAATTTTCCTTGTAATTAGATACTATCAAGTTAAGGGAGCACTCATGGCCTCACAGGGGATTTGAAGCACTGTGATAAACACTGAGTTACACCAATAGTGACAAGTGTAGCCCTTGCAGAGTTTTTGAGAGATGTTTGGATGTTGTCTCAGATACGCTGATTATTCCTCAGAATAGCAAAGCACCAAATTTTGTTCTATTGCCCTCCTACACAGTCTATGTAAAGAAATGTACTCTCAGAGGTCTTTTAGGAAATTACTATTTTTGCTTTGTTTAGTTGTACTGTGTAATAAAATCAGTTCCCCAATCAGAGCTGGAGAGTGTAGACATGACCAAAATATATGAGATGTGAGGAGGTCCTTGCAGAGCTTTCCCTATAAAGCCCTGGAGTCTGACATAGACTGGCATTGCTTGTGGTAACAATTAACCCCCTAAAAGTAATTTGGATCTTTACAAATGAGATTACAGAGACAAAATACAGATACAGAGTCTAAAGACAAAAATAGCAAATAACAGACAAGTAAAAATGTCCTGGCATGCTGCATGAAAAAGGAAAATAGGCAATTTGCCAGGAAGGAAAGTAACAGCTCTTCTTCAGGAGTGTTTTCCTCTAAAACTCTGATAGATTAACCCAATGGTTGCTTTAAAATTATGTTGTTCCTCTAAAAGGCATCTCAGATTTGGAAAAGTTGAGGGGAAAGCACATAGTCTAATGGAACCTGTGAACATGTGGACTCTCCAGTGCTGGGGTCTCCATGGATAAAGATCACAGTGAAAGGAATCTGGGATCAGTCCCTCACTCAGAATAGTGACTGTGTCTGTGAGATGTCCTGAAAAATCAGAATCATTGAGGGAAGAATCCAGAGTGATTTTGGGCAAATTAGTCCATGACCATTAGAGTCCTATTTATGGATGGATTGTTTGCCTTTTGTCCATCTGTGCTCTTCATGGTCACACAATAAAATGTAGGTAGTGTTGATAAATTATAAAGTAATCCACATGAGAAAATGAGCCAGGAACCAACCAGGATGTGCCAGTTCAGTTCCCAGCTCATGTGGTAAAGCCAACAGGATGAGGACAGGTTTGATAGAGGAAAATATTGGGGGCCTGTGTTTGAATTTTCATGCAATTTTTATACACTCATCTGAAACAAGGGATGGGAAAGTATACAGAAACACGAGAAGCATTACAAAATCTGGAATTTCTGTCATGCAAGGAGAGACTAAATCAGGTAAAGCACCAACAGTTCTGAACTATATGATCTTTAAGTTTCCCTTCCAACCCACACAATTCTATGATTCTATGAAATTATTAAATAAGCAAAAAGTAACCACTGGCCCTTAGAACTCAAAAACCCAGTGTTACAAAGTGAACGGTCAAAAAGCAAGTTCAATATTTAAAAAAAAAAATTCTTAAGTAAATTGTTAAATTCTTTCACAATGTCACAATTGCCACAATGATAACACCATTAACTGCACCAATCAAGAGTTCATCCCATGGACTTTCCATCTTGAAATCTTGCAAATCTTACAGATCTAGAAGAATTTTGAGTGTAGTATAAAGGGTAGGCATAAAAAATAATGTGGATTTCAGAAATGTTCTGTAGAGCCATTCCTCCATTGAAAAAAGGGAACTCCACACCTTTGCTCAGAAATTGCATTCCTTTCTCATGACTATCACCTTGGTTCTCAACCAAAATATGTGGGTATCACACATCTTCCTGTGTACCTACAACCTGGGAAATGCTCAAATTGTACCTGAAATGCAAGAGAAGTGAATATATTTATATATTTCTTAATGACAAGACTTAGTTATTTTAAAATAATTTGCTTTCAGCTGATAAATGTACAGCAAATGACGGTTTTGAAGATCAGCATGAAGGTCAGAGAGGCCTCCCTGAGCTGTTTCTAGTGTGGTTTTAAATTCTGTGGTCACTCTTCTTGTTATTCATATGGCAGGCATTGTATTTTCTCTGTGAGAATTACACATTCAAGTTACCAAAGTCAGTCAGAAATGTCTGTAGCTTTTCACCTGTGGCCCTAAGAAGAGGGCTAGAGAAAATTTTTGGCTTTCCATTTTGATAAACTTCCCATTTGGTAAACTTCCTATTTTGGTTTTCCCATTTTAATAAACCATGGGAAAATGACCATGTAGGTATTTCAGTTTATAATACACATTTTCAGCAAGGAGACAGTTCCTGAATTAAGAAGTCAGAGAACACAGGAAGCCTGTAGATAACTTTCAAAATAATTTTCCTAAGGTTTTTTTCTGCCTTACTTGTTTATTTATTAAAATGAGGATCTGAAAGTGAAGAGTTAACATAGCTAAATCTGTATTTTTAAGTCAAGGTGCTACTGAGCAGGTGATTACTACAAAGGAATAGAGTTTTGAAGTGTAGCAAAATAACTTAGTCCATTACTCATTCATAGCACTTTTTAATCCTTAATTCCCACTGATCTCAATCTCATTATTAAACTCACACATGAGTTTAAGTGCTTGGCTCCATATGAAGGATGGTTTTCATATGTTTAAAGCTGAGCAAATGCTTTGACAATAAGGGAGTGCGGAATAAAGCATCTGCAGAGATTCACTTTGATCCAGTCATTTCCTGCTACACTGCCCTCAGAGTGTGAAATGCTGATCTGTAGTTCAGTTCTTTTACACCTTAGAAAGGGGTGGACCAAGGTGTGGAAACCCAGAGGAAAAGAGTCCCATGAAAACAAAAATACTGTGTGGATATTTTTATATCTGGTGCTTTGTTCTGTGTCTCAAAGACAGTTGGCCAAAGCAAGGTTCCTGTGTGTCTCTGAAACTTGATTTTAATAGAGAAGATGGATATTTATAGACTTAAAATGACATTTCTGCATATAAAAATGCAGATTTCAGTTGGACTTCAAAGCAAAAAGTTAGTAGGTTTGGGCTTTTTCAATGAACCCCCTGGTATGAATCTGAATTAAAGGCTTATAGTGGAAATAAGTCAATGTATCTCTTTTCACTCTTTTTATAAATACACTCAATTGTTTTAATAAACAACCCCTCAGACCAGACTGGGCTGTTCACTTAATTTGTCAGATGATGAATATGTGTGTGAAGAAGGAAGGAAAGAAGCTGGAGAGACAAAAAGGATAAAGTTTTTTTGTTGAAACTTCATCAGAAGTTTGCCCAGAAGGGAAAGGTCATGTCTGAAGCTGTGTCCAAGGGCAGGCACATTATCCCACATCCTCCTAGCAGGGAATTCAGGCACCTTTGGAAGGTGTGCACACCCTGACCTTGCTGCTGAGCTGCACCTGCAGAGATCAGGAATAACCAAGATTTTTTCCTGTTTCTCACTGAATGACCAAGTGCATCCTCACGCAAGGGTTCACACATTTCCCCTGCTTTAGATATTTTTCCCTTTATGACTCAGTTAACACCAAGTTATGGAGAACTTGACAGCTTGATAAAAGCTGTGGGAGGTAGAAATGTATTTTGGTGCTCTAGTTATACCTTTAAAGGAACAAATATTTAATTACTTGAGGAATGTTTCCTCCTTTTGATAATGTTAGGTGAGGTGTCTTAGGTGAGTAGCTGGTACCCAATCTTAACTTCCCTTTGGGCAAAATTTCCAAGTTCCAGTGTTGTTTGGTAAGTCCTGCATAATAATGGGCTTGAAAAGAGTGGAATCACTGCAGAATGTGAAATGTTTATACTTACCTGCTTTATCCCAGCTCACTAAAAATTAAACACAAGGAAGAAAGAGAGATAAAGTAGTAATGTTTCCAAAGCCTCCTAGAATATTCAGAGGTAATAACTCTGCTAGAAGGATGTGTTTGATCTATTATTTTCTTTTCCTGAAGTATTTCATGCAGAAATTATTAACAAAAAAAGGTTCTTTGGCCTGCATTTTGAGGAGGTCATATTAAATTATCTTTATGGCTCTGTTTCCTACTGAACCATAGAATTGGATGCTAGCAGGAGAATAAATGAAAACAAAAATCCACTTTTAAATCTTAATCTCTCATAACCTATTTGAATATTTTTCTATAACTGTGACTACTTTTAATTATATGTACTCTGGGTGTGCCTGCACAAAAATTTCCAGGACACAGAGAAATGACCAAAAATCTGACAAGCAGAAATCTACTCCCCAGGAAGAAGGTGTTGCATTTATTCAGATGGAATATTGCACAAATGTCACACAAGACCTTTGGATGGGATGAACTGAGTTTTTTAAGATCTCTGCAGATCCCAATGCCTGAATTTATATATCTATATGTGTGTGTGTGTGTATTTATGTATATATACATCTCTATTGGGCCCTTCACTCCAAGGCAGACACTGAGGAGCTGGAGAGAGTCCAGAGAAGGGAACAGAGCTGGGGAAGGGTCTGGAGCACCAGGAGCAGCTGAGGGAGCTGGGAAGGGGCTCAGCCTGGAGAAAAGGAGGCTCAGGGGGGACCTTGTGGCTCTGCACAACTCCTGACAGGAGGGGACAGCCGGGGGGGGTCGGGCTCTGCTCCAGGGAACAGGGACAGGAGGAGAGGGAACGGCCTCAGGCTGGGCCAGGGGAGGTCTAGATTGGATATTGGGGAAAAATCTTCACAGACAAGGTTGTCAGGCATTGGGAGGGGTTGCCCAAGGAAGTGGTGGGCTCACCATCCCTAGAAGTGTTCAAAAAATGTGTGGATGTGGCACCTGGGGACGTGGGTCAGTGGTGGCCTTGGCTGTGCTGGGGGAATGGTTGGACTGGATGATCTTGAGGGCTTTGCCAACCCAAATGAATCAAAGATTTTACATATATATACATATATATATATATATATATATATATATGAACCCAGACACAGTTTTTAGTGAGTTTATATTTTGTTTTGGTTGAGTTTTGGCTGTGTTAAACCCCAGGCCTTGGTTTCCTCAGCTTGCACTGAGCTTTACACAGCCCCAGGCCTGGAACCTGCAGGAGCTCCCAGACACCCTCTGCTCCTTGTCATACACAAGTTCCATTATTAATTAGGCCCTGGTCTACACCTGAGGCTGTAAGGAAAATCCATTATTTGGTCCATAATTGGGGAATAAATTAAGATCACTGGAGTTTGTCACAGAGCCAGGTGAAGCTCACGTGAATCTGAGGTTCACCTGCTCCTTCAGACAGAGCTGTGAATCTGCAGAGGGCACAGCTCAGGGTTCAGACAGCTCTGGGGTCTTTCACTGAGTCATTTATTTGTCCTGGGAAGAAAAGCTTCTCCAGCTTTCCCTACTGCCCTGATCTAAACTGATTTGGGTGCTCATACAATTTTATATATTTGGGGAGCAAAGGGCAAAGATTTGTGATCTCCCTTCGCTGGAAGTGATGTCTCAAAAATCCCACACACACTGTGGGAGATCCCTGTCACTGGGAGCAGTTTAAACCACAGGTTTGTGTTAGTGTGGATCAGTGGAAAAATTCCCTGCCTGAGGGCAGAGGTATCTCAAACATCAGCTTTATTGTACACTGAACATGAGTCACCATCCACAGGAAGAGATTTTAGCTTTATTTAGTGTGTGCATCTTCAAGTGCTTCTGCTGCTTGTAGAAATAATCTTTCTTTTTCCTTTTACCTACAACAGTGACTTTGTAAAGTGACTGTGGGAAAAACCCCAGTCTACATCTGAGTTCCTATTTGGCATGGACATATGAAAGATGAATCTGTGGGAAGGAATGATAAAAGTTCATAAATCACAGGTATTTCCTGGAGTCACAAAATCTGTATTGGATAAGACCTTGCAGGTTTTCTTTTCTCTTTTTTTTTTTTCTTTCTCTTTTTTTTTTTTTTTTTCTTCTTTCCTGTTTTGAATTATCCACTTTACTTTTTCTTTCTTTTTTTATGAATAAACTTCCATCACTTCAGTCTGAAGAAGCTGGAAGCTTCTCTCCTGATTGAAGGAGACTTGGATTGCTATTTCACCCACTAAAATTCTAGGGTTGGGATTTGATTTTTTGCACAAATCAATTCTTTAAAAAATTGCTTTTAAAAGAATCATGAAATCATTCCATATCTCAGTGACAGCATTTGTGAAAGAAATTACACTTTGTACCTTGAAAAATTTCAAATTAGGATCTTTGCGAGGAGGAGGAGGAGAAAAAGGATTTTGCACTGGCATCTCTGAAAACACTCTGGAAAGAAGCCTCAAAAAACAAATCCTGAAATAAAACAGGGCATGGTCAGGTATTGCCATCTTGAAGTTCTGTGACTTATTCCTTGAAAATAAGAAATAGGCTAAAATAACTTTAGATATCTATTTATTTGAACACAACTTATTTGATGTTAAATTTAAGAGAGATGTAAA
This sequence comes from Peucedramus taeniatus, assembly GCA_013400575.1. Taxonomy (NCBI): domain Eukaryota; kingdom Metazoa; phylum Chordata; class Aves; order Passeriformes; family Fringillidae; genus Peucedramus; species Peucedramus taeniatus. Next base: position 193,419 of record WBNO01033424.1, read on the forward strand.
GGTGTGTGGAGCCCTTCTCATTTACATTTTAATAGATCTTAAGGAAGAATGTAGGAAACATGGGGGTTTGATTGATCTTCAATTTCCCTCTTCACCCCTTTTCATCATCCTAAGGATTTTTATGGTGAAATTGCAGTCAGATGAGCATATTGTGCTTATCCGGGCTGATGAAGGGTTTCCCATCCCACTTTGCATAAATATTTGGTGCATATTAAAGAAGAAAAAAAAAAAAATCTGTAAATGTTTTATATAAATTCTCAGACTAAAAGAGACCTAACCCATTGGCCACTGTGTCCCCTGAATAAGACACAAATATTGGAGACTCTCACTGAACTTCCTTAACCAGGTTGATGGTAAGAAAAATAAAACTGAATTAGTCTAAGTCTACACCCACACAGACACTCACATGTAAACCAGTAATCTCTGTTAATTTTCTAAAGATATTTCATCAGGAAAAATATTGTTTGTACTGTTGTGGGTTGCATTTTGAGACATATATTGCTACTGCATCCTACTTTATCACCATCAATTTCCTCAGCTAATTTTTTTTGTGTGATTCCTAAGAGATTTATGAAAAAATAAATGATCTGTAGTGGTTTTGTTTTTTTTTTCCTGGTAAAGCACAAGTCAATAGAAACCACTCAGAAAGATTTTTTTTAAAAAAAAAGCAGAAAAAGAGCACCCTGATATATATTTAGTTGTCTCTTGATTTTTCCAGATATCAAATCTATCAATATTGGACCACAAAACCAACAGACAACACCTGCAACTCCCCTCCTGAAAGGGCTGCACTCCGTGGTCACCATCCTTCACAGAGAAACTCTTACATCTTTCAGATTCAAATTTTGTGGATTATGGGAAATTTTCCAGTCTCAGTCTGAAATGTATGCTGATTTCATGGATAAACGTTTTCACACTGGGATTGTGTTGGCCAGGCTGAATCTGGGAGAATTTATAAATTAGCTTGACTCCTGTCCCCAGATCTTTTAATTGTGCACAGCCAGGCACAAGGATCTTTTAGTCCCTTCCTACTACAGAAAGATAGAGCACAAATCTGCTTTCAGAGTCAAATATAACTGTAAAAGACTGGTGTTTGTTTCCCTTTCAGAAAATAAATAATATTGGTTTAATAAAAAAATTAGAACAAAACTCCTTAAATTACTTTTTTCTCCCCTCAGTCTCCTTCTCAAATGCCTTTCAAACTTGGGGGGGATGGGGGGCAGGGGTGCACAGGGAAGAGAAAGAGAGAGAAAATTACTAGAGCAGCTCTAAAGCCTGTTAATTTATCCTGGTTTTACTCCCAACAACATCTGGCTGAGAATATGGTTTGTTAATTGACCTGTAGAGCATCATGTGTTGGGCACACTAAGTTGTCTCCTGACAATGCCCTCCTCATCAAGGCTTAATGCTTTGGAGCAGCTGATTAAGAAAAGAGGGCATCAATTACACTTCAAAAGAGAAATGGAGAGGCTGCAGCTGATGTGGGAATGTTGGAGTGTCTCACTGCTGAGGGCACCCTGACCTTTGCTTCCCTGGGCCTTGGTTGAGATAAATACAGAGATTTATGGGGGAGCTGTGCCTCCCAGTAAGTTTAATTGCTCCTCTGGAGCTTCCCCAGCTAAATGGAGGGTGGTTCTGGATGTGAGCAAGGTAAGGCTCCTGCCAGGGGAGGGATTCACATTGGTTTGGTTTGGTTTGGTTTGGTTTGGGGGCTCAGAGGTGATGGCAGGAGCTGCAGAAGCTCCTCCTCTGATTGTTGGAGCTGAGCAGCAGAATCTCTCCCTTATGTGTGACAAGGGCAGCTTGTAGGAGGTAACCTGCATTTACAGCACTTCTACAGGAAAAAAATGAGCCAACAGACCTCATTCAGAGTCAATTGCATCTATTATTGATGAAGCATTTTAGATTGCAGTGACATTTTAGTTTTCCTTTCAGGATTGGTGTTTCTTACTTGGGAGGTTTTTCTACATTATTAATTCAATCCTACAGAGCACCTTGCTCTTTTATTTTCTGCTTTCACTTTCTTCTTATTCCTTCCAAAGCTGTGGGATTTTAGGTTTGCAGTCAAGCTATTGAAAGCTCTGTTCTTGCTTAAAGAAACACTTCAGTACTGATTATTTTATGACTTTTTTTTTCTCCTACCTCCTTAGCATTTTGTTTTCAGAAGGAAACATCATTATTTCTAGTAACCTCATTGAGTGGGCATCTTATAATTCCCCACTGTGATGGCATTAGGAAGTTGTTTTTTTTTTCTTAGTGGCCTGGGAGAGAGGAAATGTTGTCAAACATCTTTATCCTTTATCACACATTTCTGCAAGAGAAAGTTTGGGCTGAGTGCATCCATATCACAAAGGTTTTTATGGTTTCAGAATTTTCACTGATCTTCACCTCAGACTATTCAGATGGCTCCAGGCCTCTGTATTGCCTGCGTTGTTTTTTGAGGTGTTATCTATCTTGTGCCACAGAACATGACTTGGAGATAACCAAACTGGCTGTGCCTGAGCTGCAGCTGAAACCAGAAGCAGTAAAATGGCACCACAGCCTTTTTTTGAGCAAGTAAATCCCTGATAAGCATTTTACAGCATTTTACAATGTCTGAAAAAGTTATCCAGGGTCTCAACGCAGAAAAGATGTGACTTTTCTTTACACTAATCTTTTATAAGGAGATTAAAATAACTGTAAAAGTCAAGATTCATTATGCCATAATATTTCTGAACCAAAAAGCAAAAATGTCTTGAGGAAACAGGATAGTCATAAAAAAAACCCAGTATGAACTGCTACCTTTGTGCACTGCACTATCCCAGCTGGTTCCTGAATTCAGGCTTGTTTTCCATCAATCACTGATGGCTTTCTGACTGGAAACTGTCCTCAGAGAAACTCCCTTCCCATTTCCTTCAATGCCTGCACCTCTCAGATGCCCTTCCCTGCCCTATGTGCTCCCTCTGTTGTCTTTCCCCTTTCTCCTGGCTCTGTTCTGGACCCAAATTTCCCTTTCTCCAGGGATCATCTCCTTCTCCCCACTCTTCCCAGGAAATCTCTGTCTGTTCCAAGCTGGCTGGGGAGCCTCTGGTGTTGTAGGGTGAGGATGTGCACACACTCAGGTGTGTGAATTAGGATTGTCCAAAAGCAGGGCCATCCCAGACCATCTCCAGGGCATTATCTGTCAGAAGCAAACTGTTCCTTTTGGATTGCCCACTCTGTGGTGGTTACCCTGGGAGAAGGGCTGACAGCTGGCTCTGCATTATCCTGTCAGGCTGCACTCAGCAGTGACCTGGGACCCTCTCTGCTAAAGCACTGAGCTCAGTTTGCTGCCTGCCCACAGGGAGTGACTTGGCTGGGACACCCAGGAGAACATCTCAGGAGCTCCACACTGTGGGCCTGCAATGCAGAGTAGGAGGAGAGGAATCTGTGATTTCCCTGCAGGAATTCCACACACTTTTGGGACACTTTTCCCAGCTGCTTCAAGTTTTAAACTGGACTGTTGCCCTCCCTCACTTTGGCTCTGTTGGGTTTGGGTGGGGGTGGGATTTAGATTTTTATTTACTTCTGTCCAAGTGTGATTTCTCAGGGAAGGCTTTGATGAGAGAGATTAATTTCAGTGTTTTATGTTTTGGGGACTTGTGTGTTGACTGAACTGAGTGTTACTGTGGGAACCAACCACTCAGCATTGGCCCTTTTAGCAAGAGCTTCCTTTGCCTGGAAATCTTTTTTTCCCTGGGCTTTCAATCTCTTATAGATAGACCCTGAATTGCTGGTGTGTTTGTTACAGACACTTGAATTTCTCCATTTTTAGATTTGTGCCTTTGTGAGACTCCCAAAACTTGCTTGCAGACCACAGTGCAGAGGTCTGTGTGCTGGGTAACATAAAACTGTTGGGTTGTTTGCTGCAACTAGGGCATAAAAGGCAGTATTTGGGCATTTAGCATAATTACTTGGGTTGGGTTGCATTTGGTACAACTAATCTTTCCCCAAAATGTCAGATTGCTTAAAAAATAAACAGAAGTCTGGCAGATGTGGGAACTGGTGGTGGAGGTGGAGAAGAAACCAGACCATGGATGGAAAGGAAGTGTGGGAGTTGAGTTTATCTGATCTCTTCAAAACACCCAAACCATCTCCACTGAATGGAGGTGTTTTGGGATTGATTTTTGGGATCAGGAGCTGAGTTTATCTGATCTCTTCAAAACACCCAAACCTTCTCCATCGAATGGAGGTGTTTTGGGGTTGATTTTTGGGATCAAGTGTGGGAGTTGAGTTTATCTGATCTCTTCAAAACACCCAAACTTTCTCCATTGAATGGAGGTGTTTTGGGGTTGATTCTTGGGATCAAGTGTGGGACCTGAGTTTATCTGACCTCTACAAAATACTCAGAAATTCTGCACTGAATGGGGGAGTTTTGGGGTTGATTTTTGGGATCAAGTGAGGGAGTTGAGTTTATCTGATCTCTTCAAAACACCCAAACCATCTCCACTGAATGGAGGTGTTTTGGGATTGATTTTTTGGGATCAAGTGTGGGAGCTGAGTTTATCTGACCTCTACACAATACTCAGAAATTCTGCACTGAATGGGGGAGTTTTGGGGTTGATTTCTGTGATCAGGTGTGGAAGTTTCTCCTGCTGCCTGGTGTGTGTTGAGATGAAATCTCTGCCTGCAGTGCCCCAAGGGTTGGGGCTGGGGAGGGGCCCAGGAGCAGCACAAAGCTCAGTGAGGGTTTGTTAACCTGTTTGCTCTGCCTTTATTCTCACTTCTGGCTGCCTGTCTCATTAACCTGCCTGATCTGACACCGTGTCTGTAGGAGGCCACTTGAGCACAGAAGCTCTCTCCCTGTGGAAGCTTCAGAAACCAATTTAAACTTGACAATAAGTGGTGGAGGAATTGCAGGAGCCTCACTCCTGAGGTCATAAATATGTATAAATGAATAGGAACTTCCTAAGTATGCTATGTAAAATCTTCTATCTGCAGTTAATTCTATGTTAAAATCCATATATTGGTGGGTTAGACACCAGTAAAATATGGATAATACTGAAGCAATGAGTCATATCACCAGTGGTGAGGCCCCTTGTGAAGAATTTTATCAGGAGTTTATATTAATCTTTTTTGAAATTGTCACAAATATCTTTTATTGTAATTATCTTTGTCTGAGGTTCTGGTGAGAAACTCTGCATCATTTTGAAATGCAAATGCTTCATAACTGTGGATCCTTGTCCTGTGCAGTAACATTAAAGTGACTTTATATCACTTATGTACACAAATAAAACAGGAGACAATTCAAAATACCCTCTATCATAAATGGATTATAATTATTTTGCCAAACTGACCTTCATAAGTCATAAGTTAGCTTATCTTACATTCTACTGATATTGAATAAAGATTTTGTTCTTATAAATCCATTTTCTCCAACAGTTGTGATTTGACCCTGCTTTAAATTTGTACCAGTAAGGACATGTTTTCCCCAGGATCTTTTTGTTTTGCTTTGTTTAGAAGAGGGAAGGGAATATTCTTCTTTCTTTACTTCAACCAATCTAAAATCAATCAATGGCAGCTGATTTTTTTTGGAATTCAGCGGAATTCTGTTGTCGTTTTAATGGATTTTTTTTGTTGTTGTTGTTTTTTTGGGTTTTTTTTTGACGTAACATTCATCCTTCCAGCTCAGATTTCAGCATCACTGACAGGCAGCTCTGGGAATGCTTGTCCCTGGGATGGCTGGCTGTGGTACAAGTTGCAGCACCCTGGTGACTCACACAGATGCTGCCAGGGAAGCTCTGCAATAAGGGGGTGGGGAGCTGTTGGGTGGGAGTAGCTGAAGGACTGCTTGGCACCATGGCAGAGATCCCTGGCATGCAGAGCTTGTTCCAAGTGCTTGCTCTGCCTTTTTCACTGGCAGTGCATTCAGGGAGTGTCTTTAAGGAATCACCAGCTCTGTGAGCCTTGTGCCTTTTGGATCCTTCAAATGGGAAACTGCTGGAGAAGTGACTCAAGCCTGTAGCTGTGCTCATCTCCAGAGAAAGGGGAAATCAGTGGTATTTAACTGGAGTAAAGCAGCATCTGGCCCACATTAATCCACAGTTTTGTATATATATATATTTTTTTTT
>WBNO01033426.1:0-250000 GCA_013400575.1 Peucedramus taeniatus
TATAATGAGTAGACAGAATTTTAAATCATCTTGAAATATAGTCAATAAAAATAATTTTTGACAATTTGATTTATATACCCAGTAATTAATAATAAAATAATAATATAAACCTAATCAGTTAATAAGTAAATTTTTCATCTTCACCTCAAGATTTTGAATAAATAATAGAATATCAAGTTCCTTTAGTATTGCTGAGAAAAATAACTTTCCCAGGCAGAGTGTTTGTAATTGGACTCACCTGAGAAATCTTTGTAATCTCAAAATAGAGTTTAGAATTTTTCATCCACAATTTGTACACATAGGTAGGAGCAATCATCACTGAGGCACTTTTAGATGATGAGGATTTTATTAAAAATCGAACAAGAATGTTCTTTCAATTTATTCTTTCTCTTATCAGAGTAAGTGGGGGAAAGATTAAAGTAAAAAAGGAATGTGTTAAGATGTCAATAACCTCAGACCTGTTGTTAGATGAAATCCCTGAGTTCTTTTATCAAGATTCTCCAGGGCATTAACCATCATCAGGTGGGAGATCAGAGTAACTACAAATACCCATACTCAGCTGAGTAAAACACTCTGATAAAGACTCACCATAAAGCTTTGTTGAAACATTTCTGGAAAAATAAAAGGATGAAATGACAAAATCTATTTTTAATGTTCCTTCACTAGGATTGCATATTACTTAATCTCCTTTGAAATTATTTTTCTAACCTGTAGAAGTTATATATATATATATGTATTAGTGTATTGTCCCCATACATAAATGCCAATTTCTAGCTCAAAGCCTCTGAAAACAGGTAAATAATATTCCTGGGAATTCACTTCTAGGAACTGTGTTTCCAGCTGTGAGCACAGTAGTAACCTCTGTTTTATGAACATGAGAAAACCTCTTATCACATCAAATCAGAACTTATCTCATGCTAACAGATGGGGAAACCCTGCCATACTTCTGTGTCAGGAATTCACTGGAGTACCATTATATGCTCAAAAAGCTATCTTTAGATATTAAGAGGAAGGATTATTTCTGTTAGGGGTTCCACACAATGTGAAGGTGTTTTTTTTTTTTTTTTTTTCTTTTTCTTTTTTTTTGTGTTAGGATAAATGCTTTCAGTATGCTCTTACAGAGAAGCAGATTTGTGTACAGAGAGAAAAGGGGGTTTTTCCTCAGAAGTCTTAGATCAAAATTGTCTAAAATTAGATTCTTTCAATTCTGGGCTTTTGTTTGGTTTTCTTTTTCTGTTAAAAAATATTTTTTAGGAATAAAAGATCAAACTCAAACATTTGTTAAAGATATTGAACTTTTTAGCATTTTTTTCTTCATGATCTTTCTCAGATAGTTTGCATTTAGGATCTGCATATTTCTCTTATCATTTTTAGTTTTATGACTCTCCAATGGTATGCAAAATTAATATTCACCCGTCAGACAGCTGAGTAAGTGTTATGGCATTTATTTAGGATGCAGGCACAGAATTCTTTACTTTCAGATAGTGGTGGGTTGACCTTTGCTGGCTGCCAGACCCCTCTGAGCCCCTCTGTTGCTCCCTCTTTGCAGCAGATTAGGAGGAGAAAAGATAAAAAAGCTCATGGACCAAGATGAAGAAAGGGAGATCCCTCATCAGTTACCAGGGCAAAACAGGCTCAACTCAGGAAAGACTAATTGCATTTATTGCCAATTAAAAATGGAATTGGATGGTGAGAAATAAAGACAAAAATAAAAATACCTGACGGCAGAACCTTTTCTTTCCAGGCTCAACTTCACTTCTTCATTCCCAACTCCTTCCTCCTCCCCCAGCCCAAGGGGCACAGGGGGAGTTGGAGATGCTGTTTTGTGTCCCATATATTTATTTAAGCAGTGATTGTAAAAAATGTGAGTTTTCATATTCAGCATTGAATCATTTGATCTTAGACACTTGAGGTACTTTGAACCCTTGAGCGTTTATCTGACTTCAGATTCTTTTTTGAATGCTTCAGTATAGACATTTAAGTCTTTAGGAAGAGGAATGTGTCATTGAGAGTCAGTGTTCCCCCACAGCAGAGCAATAAGTAGTGGTCAGCAGTGAGCTTGAAAACAAGGTTCACAGGAAGGAAATGCTGCTAATTCCAGTTTTGACTTTCCTGGCTGTATTTTTGAGACCAGTATGGGAGTTCCTTGATAGGAATTCCTTTAATTTCCATGTTACTTTTCTTTTTTTTTTTAAAGAAAAAAACATTATTGGAAAGAGTAAAATCTATTCCAGTCTAATCCAAAGCACTCCTCCCTACCTCCTTTTTTTTTTCAATCAGCAGCAAAGAAACCTGAATGAGGACAGACTAGCTGAGGAGTATTTCTCCCACATTAAATTGTATGATTATCGTTCTCCTTCATCATCACTGATAAGAAAAGTGTTTCTTGGAACTTGAAGTGTGACTTGAGATGGCACTGATAAAGCATCCAACATGGCTTTGAATTTTTATTATTTCACCTGTTCAAAGTTTAATTTAAAACCTATGACTATCTTAAGTCATAGGTGCTTTTTTAAAGCAGCTCTTTATCTGGGTATATTTTTAAACTCTCTGCAGTGTAAGACTCTTGATAGATTATATGGTGAAGATGAATCTCTTGAATCACATACATCATGTACTACATCTTTTATGTAACTTGAAATAATGAATGTAAGGTTGGCTGTGGCAGATTTTTACTTCACGTATCAATAACAAGTCTGATAATGTAAAATGTTAGAAAGGGAGATAAGGAAATGGTGTGAATATTATTATGGTAGTTTTTATACAGCACAGTTTAATTATTTGCTTCAGTAATGTTAGTTAAATAATTATTTCAACATGGAAAGCCCTCACAATCCCATCCCTTCAATAACTAAATGATTTCATTACCAGCAACTAATTTACAAGGCAATTTCAAAGTCTCAAGATTCCTTGTCTGTCTGAGATTTACAAAGGCCCTGGCTAGGAGAGATGAATTAACAACTCATTAAAAGGAGAGCATGCATTTGGTATCTTTATTTTCTGTCCTCACCCTCCCTGCTGGTGAACAGCCCTGTCTGCTCCTTGCCCTGCCCAGGCAGACACTGGAGGGGTTCCAGAACACTTGGGGCATCTCCAGCAGCCCTGCTTTGGAGGACAGCCTGGGCCAGGGCTGGGTTGGGCTGGTTCTGTAGTGTCCTGAAACAGTTTGTATTCCAAACACCTTCCATGCAGACAGATCTCAGCTTGCTGTTTCATGTGTTTCAGGGCTGAGAAGAAAAACTTTCTCCTGCCTAAATATAAGCCACTTCAGTTTTTATGTTTTTATTTGTTTTTGTTGTTGTTTTTGTTTATGTTGATTTGTTGTTGTTGGTTTCGTTTTTTTTTTCTACCCCAGAGACTGATTCTGGCCTTAGGCTTAAATGTGTTTCTTCCTGAAGAGAATGAATAATCTTTTTGGAGACCCTGGCTATATATCTGGCCTCAGGTCTAACTTTATTTATATAATTAACTTTTTTATCCTTTAGAAGGGATCTAAAGTTACATTTCTGACTACTTCAACAGCATTCTTTTTTGTAACTTATAAACCAGAGATAGTAACCCTGGTATTTCTGCTCTGTTTCAATGTTCAAGTCCACCTCTGCAAGTTCATCTGCACTTCTAAGCAGACATTTAGTTCTGCTGCTCTCAGCACAATTGTGGTGACCTTTAATCCCTTTTGAATCCTCAGATTTTCTCCTTTACCATGCTTCACCAAGGGGGAAAAGACCCAAAACCTAAAACAAATCTAGATTGATCTTTTAAGATGTTCAGTTCTCAGTGGTTGTAATTCTCTATTTGATTTGCCTTGGGAGAATATCTCCCATGGTGATACCTCTGAATGTAGAGCAGATGAAGATCTTTGTTGTATTTTATTGTGTGGATGAAGAAGAGCTGGACCAGGAGCATGGTGGGGAGTGGAAACAGCTTTGCAGGAAGGGCCCTGGGGGCCCTGAACATGAGTCAGCACCTTGGGATCCCTGTGGGATCTGGGATGTGCTGGGAAAGAGCTGCAGGAAGGTCAGGAGAGGTGATCCTTCCATCTGCTCAGCCTGGAGTGTCCAGACAGTGTCTGAGGCTGGAACACTAAAGGACAGAACTCATTGCAATAAAACAGAACCAGGACTTTTCTGCCCTGTCCATGCCACCAACACTTCAAAGGTGCTCTCAAACTCCTCCCTAGCTTGTGTGTACATGTGTGAATACAAACTTGCCAAAAATTCACAAGTTGCATGTTTTAAATCACACAGAATCGAATCTGTTCATTGATTTAACAAAACATTGCTAATTACAGCCAGAGAGCTGTCCCTTGAGGGTCAGCACCACAGCAGAGCAAGCAGAACACCAATAAACACCTGCATTCCCATCTAGTGACTGATGGCACGTTCCCATCCACTGATGGCACATTCCCACCCTATCCATGGCTGGCACCTGAGCCCACACCCCAGGGATGGTGGCAATCCCTGCCCACACACTCTCAAACAGTTTCTCTGCATCTGAGCTGCAGAGCAGCTGCATTATCTCAAGGAATCTGGGTTGTGATTAATTTAAGAGTGCTTTCACAGCTATACAAATCAACTGGAGAACCACACTACTGGAGGGATAATTTCGGGGTTTTTTTGTTTCTCAAATAGCTCTTTGCTTCTGATGTTACCATATACAAGTGAGAAGAGTGGCAGCCCAACAGTGAGTTTCCTTGACTTTCAGAATGGGGAACTTGTGACCATTTCTGGCAGTTTGTTCTTGAAACCAGTCCATAAAGTGTCATATTTATGTGAAGATATCCAAGGAATCTGGAATAATAATAATAATGATAATAAAGTGTCAGCTCTGTGCTCGCTAATGGAAGATGACTTTTAACTTTGTGCATGTAACTAAACATAAATATCTTTATACCCTCAAAGTGACCAAAAGATTCATTTCAAACCCATAATGGCATTAAAATGCATCAGAAATGAAAAGAACATAAGGATTCATCATAGGTCAGAAAACAAAAGTGCTTTTAAACTATCAAGAGCACAGTATATGCTATTTTCATTTTTTTTCTAATTTAAGTTTCTGAAATATTTATTAAGGAATAATCTGCAGAATAATGAATATTGCTTTCTTGCAGAAGTACAGAATGTATGCTATATTTCTGCTATAGCATTTTATTAAATATGCATGATGTGAGTTTGTAGTCACTTCGGGGCCAGCTACTGACTGCTCTGTGCTTTAGCAAACAATGCTGGTTCAGTTAAGGTAAAAAACCCAAACCATTAGTTCAGTGATGGCTACTCATCACTTGAAAAAAAACAATTAAGAACCATAAAAATAAATGTAAAATTCTTTCTTTCTTTTGATAGTTTGGTGATATTAGGAAGTTACATGTCCAATAGGATGCATCTCACTGTTCAAATGAAATATTGATTTAAATGTTGAAAATATGAAATGTTTAAGCAGAAAGGTTTATGTTACTCTCAGTAGCTGAGGTCATAATTCCTTAATAAAACTAGAGTGGTAGAAGAAAGTATCTAGGATATGTTCAGATAGCATTAAAGCAAAAAAGAAAAAAATTTGCATTACTAAATTTTGCCACAAAATTGTAGGAGAAACTACTTGAAACTCAGAGAAAAAAAGAGAAGACACAGCATCTTTCCAGGCTGTCACAGCCCCACTGCCTTGGCACGCGATCTCATCATTCTTGCTGGGATAGGCAGAATGTGTCCCCAGTGATTTCTGGGAACCAAAATATTCCTGCAGACATGTCAGTGATGTCTGTCTCCCTGAAGTCTCAGCTGTAGTCCTGTCTCCTCAGAGCAAAAGGCAAAAAAAAATAAAAAGATATTGCCTGTTTTTAATTACCCATTGAATCGCTGTGTCTGTGGTGACTGATGGTTTGAAAATCTAAAACAAACGTTCACTTTTATTTGTGATTTAAGATTTTTATCATGTTTTCTTCTCTAAATGATAAACAGCTAAAGGAAGAAAGCCACCAGCAGATTACCTGGCATTTTTAAATTAGCAAAACGTGCTTATAGAAAACCTTATTAATCATGTAAATGATACAAGTAGATGCAATATCCATCTGATAAATCATCACTGCTGAGATGGGGATTTTGCTCTTGGTATTAAAAGTTGAGATGTGTGCCAGGGTATTTTTAACTGGATAATTTTGTATTGCTGAATTAGGGAAACACAATTTGAATATCTTTTTAGACTGTGTTTTTTTTTTAACCAAATGCAGCTGTCTGTTACTGAAAATCTGAATTAATGGCCCTGGTTTATTTACATATACTGTGGGAACAATGTCATTTAAGGCTGATTATGTTAAATCACTGTGTTGCTCTTGCGACAAATGCAGTTGGTTAAGGGGGTACTTCTATCAGAGCAAAGTCTTCCCTCAGTGTTATTATTCAAGGCACCACTCAAATTGCCTTCATAAATATCCAGCTGTAAGAACTCGAGCATCAAGGTGTGATATATAGATAAGAACAGCTTCTGAAAATGGCTTCTAGCTGGTATCTAAACTTTGCTATAAATAATGCTCTCAACTGCATTTTCCCCCACAATATTTACAGCACTAACTGGGAATTTCTGCATTTGCCACCCCTTTTAAAGAACTTTGCAGTCTCTTCTCTGTTCTTTCTGTAAACAGGACTCACAAAAGGAAGATAGGAATTCAAATGTAGTCCAGATCTTTAGCTTTCAAATAGTCTAAAGAAATCTTGACTTCTAAAAAAATAATTCTTAGCTGAAACACTGTCAGAGTGGAGAGACCCTTAGGAATTAATAATCTTTATGGGGGGCAAGGTTTGCTTGTCAGTATTAGAGCCTAGAACTGGAGGGGTTCTTGTGCATCACTGACCAGCTGAAGAGGCTTTAGCAAATAAAGTGATTAATTCCTGTATGAAAGTATTACACAAAGGTTCTTGAAACAAGAATTAACTATATTTTATGCAATTTCAGAGGAAGGAAGAATAAACTTGCCTATTCAAAATTAGAACAGATAGATAAATCCTGTTTATTTGTTCCTTTAGTAATTCTGATTCTTGCTCACATTTCTTTTTTTTTTTCCTACCATCACACATTCTAACTTAATTTTCTAATAGGAAAACTCCTTGGTAGTCTGTGAGTTTCTTTAGTGTTTAGAATACTTCAGTAGTATTTTCTCAATAGTATTCTGTCATTTCCCCTAAGTGATGACTTCCACACCTGCTATGCTCCTTTTTTTTTCAAATTTTCCTTTCTCCCCAGGAAATGTACAGTTTGTGCATCATGGAGAAAGCAGGGCAGTAACTTTTTGAGGGAATTCTGTTTTTTGGAAATATGAATGAAAGCTGATGTGACAAGGCCAAATTTTGAATAAATTCAATATTTTAGAAGTAAATCTAAATTTAGTTTGGCTTTTGCCATATGAAGCAAAGCTGTGAGATAAATTGAGTAACTATGCAGTGCAGTTTGGTTCCTGCCCTAAGCTCCAGCCCTATGAGAAGAGGGACTCCCGGGGTGTTTTTTTACCTGCAGCTTTGTACCAGTGCTGGAGTTGATCAGGCAAACTGTGGGTCAGTGACAAACAGAAATCCTGATGCTGTTGCAGCCCAGCCACTGCAGAATCAGAAGGTGAAAATGGGCTGGAAAGGATTTGACAGTCAAGTAGTTGAATAATAATAAAAAAAGAAGGATATTTACTTGTCTTTGATAGAGGAAACATCAAATAGGTGCTTATCTAATGGTATGTACTGACCTAAGAAATTGTGATTTAGTCAAAACCAAGTTTTTACACATGGATTCTGCTTTGCAATGCAGTGAGCTTTTGCTAGAAGGGTGTGTCCTGAAAATGAATGCCTTTTCCTAATTTACTTTGGTAACAGACTCTAAATGCACTACCACTTATTTTTGTTAAACTGATAGAGTTTACCTTGAGCTACAGAGCTGCATAGAAATATGAGCAGTGCTGAATGAAGGAGCTTTTGAAATATTTTGGAACGCCCTTATGTAAACCATCATATACATAATGTTTATATACTACATAGGAGTTTACCATTCTCAGAGCTGCTGGACAGTTTATAAATCTGTAGCAGTTTTAATAACAGTTTATAAATCACAGTAGCACCTCACACTGTCAGATTTTAGCTGATATTTTGAAGTGTCCTTGTGCTGTTCCAACCCATCCCTTGCACTGTTCTGTATTTGGCTGTTGAAAAATGGGGGGAAAATAAAGGTTTTTTTAAGTCATTTTGAGGCACTTGATGATTTTGGTTGTTGGGCTGTTTTATCTTTAGTTTGCTTTTTTCAAATAAGCACCAATAGGATGATAGGTGGCTTTGTATTTAGCTTTAAGTTGTCATAAAGCCTTCAAATGAAAATGAATGTCGTTTGTTCTGAAGAAGTATAAATGGCTTATTGAACTCCCTAAGTGTGTCTTGGTTCTTATAATAGTTCTGTGTTCATTCACTCTAAGGTCCTCTAGAGTCTTTTTTCAAATTATAATAATCTGCCTTTCTAATGCTTCCTAAAATGTGTGTGTAAACTGAGACCACAAAATACTTTGTTATATAATGTTACTGAGATTACAACTGATTTCTAAAATACCATTGAAAACTTGATTTCTTGAGTAATGAATTTTCTAAGGAAGAAATTTGCAGTTTTTGAAGCAGAGTTCTTAAATTAGTGATAGATTATTTCATTGTTGAGGATGTCATTTGTTAATTAAATATGCTTTCTGTAGGTTCAAAAGAATGGTTCATTTTCCTCAAAACACTGCTGGTTTAAGTGCAACACTGAGAGGCTTCAGGGAGAGCTGGGAAACTGGAACCTGAGTGGAGCACTTTTGGAAAAGCAAATTTTTGTGCTGTTTGTGTTTGCTGCTTGTCAGAGATGGTTGATTTACTGGTTCCCATGGGCAGAACTGGCTCTGTTCTAGAAATCACAGCCTCTGCTGGATTTGGAATGTGCAACAGAAGGAATTTGGCTGCACAGGTAAGGCTGGGGCAGTGATGAGGGATTGATGGACCTTGCAGGTCTTTCTGAGGAAACTCCCAGGCTGGTTAGGGCTTCATCCAGCATTCATGCCTTAAGAATTAAACCAGATTAAATGCAGCACATATTGGCCCTTTGGTCTCACTGGGCTGGTTAGGTTTAGTTTGTGTCCAGGTGCAAAGTTTGCAGATCAAGACAATGAAATCAGACCTGAGCTGATGCCTGTGCTGTTGACTCTTCAGAGAGGCTGAGGAATGAATGTCAGAGGTTCTGCTTTTCTCCCTACTGCTTCTCTTCGTGCAGCAAACAGGAACTCTGCTGATCCTGCTAGTTCAGGTACCCAGCTCATCCTTTTTGCAATAGTAGACACTAATTGTTTTACCATTGGTTTGTCATTTGTGTACAAACATGCAGAGATACATCTTTAAAATTCTGTTGTGCTGTGAAAAAAAATAAAGCTGAATTCATAAATGAATGAATTCATAAAGCTGAATCTTAGAATGTGATGTACAATAAGAGGCAGACATCAGCTGTAATTGAGTTTGACATCTTCTGGCATGGTTACAGGAAATCCAAATTATAAATGGGAATCTATCTTTTTTTGGTGCTTTTGAAAGAATCAAATTCAGTTGTGTAATGTTATTTCATTAGGCTTTCCTTTCTCTTTTCAAATAATGGTTATTTTCAAATTTCAGTTCAATTTCTCTTTCTTATGAAACAATTTGGTCTCCATACAGTTTCCATTTTTGTCACTTATCCCCAGTGTAAAGTATAGAGAAAATCTTAGTGATTCATTTCTCCTTGTAAACAAGTACATTTTTTTCCTGGTAAATGACTATTTGATACAAGCAAGTTACTTATTTGTGTTATCCTAATTATTACAGCAGGAAATGGGCATGACTATAAAAGAGAAAGAGAGAAGTTCTGTGTCATCTTCCCCCCCAGGTCACTCTCTTTATCTCACAAGCAGCATTTTGTCCCAGCTCCTTTGTCCTTGCCCTGCATCACTCTATGGTGACTGCCTTGGGATGATACACACCTACAAAGGTGCAGAGTTGTGTTAGGAGTTGGATAAAATCCATAGCAGAGAATGGCACTGCAGATGTTATGGGAGGAAAAGCCAAACATGACACTGGTGCCTAAATCTTCACCTTTGGACTCCAACACTTTTCACTCACTGCATTCCAACACCTCCAGAATTCTTGGAAGGATCCTGGAGGAGCTTCTCAAACAAGTAAAATGTGGTTCAGTCAACCCAGTGAGCAGTGACATGTGGCATCAGAGGGCTCTCACACTTGTTCCAGTTACACAGTCATACATTTTAAGGCTTGTTTCAGAGTCATCTAAGCCCACATGTGGAGGAAGTGTGTCAAACAATTTCCATATATCTGATTGCACTGATCAGAGCTGAGCTTTAGATGTTTGCCACAGATATGTTACCCCTGCCCATTCCAAATGCTACAGAGCAGCTGTAACAAGTGAGATTGATTGATTATTTTGACAAAGTAGGGGGAAGGAGTAAATAAATGCAAAGAAACAGAAGAAGGAGAACAAAAAGTTTTCACTTGAAAACAAAATTGCTTGAAGATGTCAGTATTCTCTTTAAGTGAATTTTAGGTTTGAAAAATACTTGAAGGTTTGAAAAGGTTACTTTAAGAAGGCTCAGAACAACTGAGAACTATGAGTAAGTGCCTATCCTCTGTATGAGATCAGCAGGTTTGTTTTTTTTTTTCCTCATGATTCATCCACTGTTGGTGACCTCAGAGTAAAAACCTGCAAAGATGCTGCCCCAGCTATGATGTTTCACTACTGGTTTTGGCCTTGAGGAGGAGGATGCAGAACTGTCTTTAAGAGATTGAAAGGTTATTGAGCACTTATAGAGAACCAAAGCCACTGTTTAGAATGAGGAATTTTCTAAATAACATCAAGTTTTGGAAAAAAGAGAGAAAGCAAAGTGATGCCTTTAGCTTCCTGTACTGTGAAAATGTCAAGTGGGAGAAGGGGAAGGAAAAATTAGTGAAGTGTAGAGTCTGGCTGCATTTTCCATAAAATGATGCTGAGCTTTCAGGAGAGAAAAAACTTTATTAAATATTGAAGTGTGTAGAAAGAATTTAATGAGTTTTTTAACTCATACCAAGATGGATATCGTGCCAGGGTGACAGGAGTGCAGAAGACAACAGTTTCAATGCTGCTATGACCTATTGCTGCTTTACAGTGATATCCCAGAATCAACCACGAGCTTGGGTTTCCCTGTGAAAATTACTACAGGTTTGTTATCTTGGGAACAGTGAGAGATAATGTGTGAGCAGCCAGCTATTACATAGTGACCATTTATTTAGAAGAAAAATGCATAGCACAAGGAGAGTAACTTTGCAAAGTGGCTCCTAGTGCCATCTAAAGTACTCATTGCTACCACTTAGTTTCTATGAAACTATAAAGACAACTTTGGCCAAGTTCCTGCTTTTACAAATTTGTGTTTCTGTACTTCATTCAGCAAAGTGATAGCAGTTTTAGCATAGAGCAAATTGGATGGAGATGTGATTCCTTTGTCTTCACAGTGCTCTCTTACACTTAGATTAATAATTGTTATAACACAGTTATTGCTCAGCTCTTTTTCCCTTGCTGAAGTAAAACAAAAGCAGTCCATCTCCTTGATGTATTTTGCAGAGTGAATATAGAGTGAATCTCACCCATAAAAGTGCTCTTGGGTTGACAGCATTGTGAAATGAAGTTCTCTGCCCAAATTAATATGGCCTATATAAAAGTACAGGTCTCTCAGATATTGTTTAGCTCATGAAGGTTAATCTGCTCAAGTCCTGTGTTTTGCACTCCTTGTTCCATCACTTTTTGGATGGCCTGTTGAGAGTACTAATAAATACACATTTTTAAAATATTGCACACATAGATGAGTCCATAAAATTAACTCCAGTGATAGCACAGGGCAAGGGAAAACAGATTATTTACAGGTCAAACTTCCAGAGAATCATTCTGCCTTGATGGATTTTTAATCTTTTGGTATGGATCAGACCCCAGCTGCACAATCTAAAGTTCTTTAGATGTTCTTTTTGCCCCTCCACAGTGGCTAAGTTGGGGTACAAAAGCACACCCTGCTGTGCAGGGAACCTTCCAGCAGCAGTGAGCTAATGGGGAAGGCAGAACTGCCCTGCCACCCATCATACTGGGGAACAGTTTATCCTGTCAGAGGCTCTGTATTTCACTGCTTTCCTCCTGTAATGCTGTGTTTCTTGTAATTCTTTGGAGAAAAAGTAAAACTTTGTTTTTTTAGAAATCTCAGGTATTTAAGTATCAGTCATGTGGTTTTTAGTTTTTATTTAAATAAATAAATTTATTTAAATTTATTATATTATCAACTTTTTAGTTTTTATTGAGAATTATAAGATACAGTGTAGTTACTTCAATTTGATTGGTGATTTTTATCACCCTGCCTCATTTTGTCTTGTCCATCTGCAGGTCATTGTACTTTTACCTTTCTTCTGAGAAAAGACTAGTAAATCTGTCCCATTTACTCACTGGATTGGGAAAAATAACCAAAATAACAACAGGAAAACAAACAAAAAATAAACCCCAAAAACCCAAACCCAGGCAAAACAGCTCATCTTTTCTGCTGGTCAAAAAGCACTGCAAGCACTGCTGTGAAATTCTGAGTTGAATTACAAGAACACTTATTCTCATTCCACATTGGGTTTGAACAAAAACAAGTTAGAGCTGTTAATTTTGTGAGAAGTTCCATCTAGATTAGGCTTTACCTTGAACTCCCACTATCATATTCCCTAGGACAACAGAACAATAATTTATTGTATAAACAGTAACAGTAGGGACTTGGTCTCTCTGGATACCCCCATCTGGCAGAGGAAATCTGCTTGTTAGCATATCAAAAGACCTGGTGAATTTCTTCAGTTTACACTGACTTAAATTAATAGAACTCTGTAAAACTTTCTACTATTTCTATTTTTTTTACTAAAATTAGGAATCCTATAGCATTTATGAGATGGTGTAATTTTTACTTCTACATATTGAGAGGAAAGTCTCTACCCTCCTTTTCTTTAGGTACAGAATTTTTAATTTATCAAAAACTAAAATCCCCAACTCATCTATTCTCAAGTCCCTACTTTCTTTGTGAAGATAAATTCCCACTGCAGACAGAATTTTGTATTCCTGCTGCAGCTAAAAACAGTCTCAGGATCCCTTATGGTCGCTTTTTTGTTTCTTTGCATTAAAAAAAATCAAAAAACAAAAAACAAAACAAAACAAAACAAAAAAAAGGAAAACAAAAAAAAAAAACAACCAAAACCAAACCACAATTCTGCCAAATTATCCCTTGTCTCAAAACACCAACAAATAACACTGTGTTCAGCATGTTAATGCTGGTAATGTTCTGAAACTCTGGCTGTTTTGAGTTTTTTTATTATTTTGTGTTATTGAAGCTTTCATAAAAGCATGGGCTTGGGGAAGGTGTTTGTTGTTTTGGTTGTTTTGGTGCTCTTTTTGCTTTGGCTCAGTATTACCTGGGAAGTGAAAGGAATATGGGCTTTGGGAAGCATAGGGTTAAACTGATGTGAGTTTATTCCACTGTTTTTTTTTTATTGCTTCTTTTTCTCCTTTCCTTTTGTTGATTTAAGTCTCTATTTTCTTTGATTAATTTAAAAGGATAAAACACACACAACAATTTTTGTTGCTTTTATATATGGAAAGAAGAGGCAAAGTTTTAAATAATAATGACTTGCCAAATATTTTATTTTCATTGAAGTAACTGAGAAGGTTTTTTATAAGCACTTCTATCTCAACAGAAAGTACATATGCAAAAGTAGAATAACAAAAAGATTTATTGGCTGAAACAATTCCCACTGTCATGTGGTACATAAGAATTAAATATTTATTCCTACTCACTGGGATAATAAAACTCTATTCAATTATGTTGCAGACACTAGCAAATGATTGTTGAGGCCTCGAATATTGCTGCAAATGGTAAAATATATAGTATAAACAATACATGAGAAAACATTATGGGAAAATATTCTCTAGCCCACAGAATTTGCTTCTTTGTTACAATAATTATTAAGACAGATGACAAAGCCACAGCAGTCTGTGGTGCCAAAAATGTGAATTTCAGAGGTGTTCTGCTGTTGATGAGCCCAAAAGCTGCAATGGTTTGGGGCTGCACAGTGCAGGATGGTCTGACTGTCCTAAGCCTTCCTAGAAATTCAAAAGAGCTGTTTCTTTTCTTTAACCAGACGAATGTAACAAAAAAACAAAAACAAAAACAAAAAAAAAAAAAAATCTCACTTATCCCCTTAAATCCGACCTAAAAGCCATGAGTCCTTTTGCAGTGGGTGCATTTCTCAGAGTCCCTGCAGCCAAACCAGCATGCCACGGGCTCCTGGGCTCTCTGGAGCCCGGCTGGCCCCTGTCCTGTGCTGACTCTGCTAATTAACACAGTCTGTAATTACACAATGAGAAATCCACACCTTTGGCAGAACCTGCCTCCAGTCCCAAACACAAAGCAGCGGCAGCTTTTGTTCAGGATCTCTCCTTGTAGGTTTACAATTCCTCTTAGACCTGTTCACTGCAGACATATCTTTGTTAGAAATTCTTCCTCTTATTTCTCCTGGGACTGTTCTGTGTAACTTTGCCAGCCCAGGAGCTCGGGCTGTGTCGTGACAATTTTGTAATTAACTGTTCCTAGCACTAACTTTGCTTTCAGAGGGAAGAGGATTCCTAACCCTGGCTTTTTCCCCTCATGCCATATTTCTCTCTTACCTCTTAGAATGTGATGTGCACTTCTTTGCAAGCAGTTGTAACAATTAGTAATCAAAACCCAGCAGAGCACAGCATTTGTCAGAAATCCCATTGCTTCCAAACTGTTGCTGTAAATGAATCCATTCCTATGCGAGTATGATAATTTTAAAAGCATTATCAGAAGAACTGGAATTATTTTCTCATTTTCTCCCAGCAAATGGATCCATTGATCCTTAATAACTTCCCAGTAATTCTGCTAATTGTCATGTTTCCATTAATAAGTTTAAAAATATGCCATCAGATTGGTAGGTGTGTGTATGCATCACTATGCCTTGAGTGCATCGAACTGTTTTTAAACAGCAGTAATGAATTTTGGCTAATAGAGAAATGTTTTCATACTTCTGTTAGTCAACAGCCTAAAGTAGATGGAGAAAATGGGAAAATATCAACAGTGCCCATCGTCTGGGCTGCATGCCAGTATTGATAACAAAATAATTAAAAGATAACAGTGTTTAAGAACCAACTGTAAGCCTGGCCAAAGTAAAAAATCAAACCCAATCAGACTAGTTCTATGCAGGGTATGCACAATATAAGCTTATATAATGTTGTTTGCTTTTATCCTTAGGAGCTCTGAAAGAGTCAGCACTCAAATACACATTACCTCCTGTAGGACCCTGATGATTCCTAATTTTCAATTAGTGTATGGTAGAACTCTAGTATGTCTTCTTTTTTTTAAACTTATGTTGTGTTAAATGAGAATAAAATAAGGAAAATTCCCCAAGTCAGGACTGTTTTGCCTGCAACACACAATCTTTTCAGAATATGACAAACTGCCACAAAATTTTTAATGTTAGGTATATTTTTCCTTAGAAATGGCTCACTTCAAATCAGTGCTTGAATGAGGGGAGGGTGTTTAAGGGAGAAGAACCAGACCGTGTTTAAGAGATTGAACATTACACAAGAGAAGCTTTTGTCATTAATTCAGCTTAGCATATATATAGGAAGATTTGGAGTGTAATATTTTATTGTTTTGCCTTAACAATGGAATTCTTCCCTAGATTTGGACTGCTACTGGCAGGGAACATTTCAGCCACCTTTAAACTGCAGCCTCCTCAGTGCTGCAGCTCTTACATAAAAAACAAAAACGTTGCAAAACCCTGGAGATCAGAAGTGCTTATCAGATACTTTCAAGCAATCTGCCTTTAGAAAATTAAAAATGTTAGAATTCCTCAGGAGCCCATTGCATGTCAGCATCTGGCTGGGTCCTGGAATGCTTTGCCAGTTGTGACCCTGAGCCTGCTAATTGTGCTGGGTTTGTTTTGCTAATTGTTAAAGCTCCCCAGTCCCACCTGCAGAGAAGCTGATCCAGAGAGCAGCAGTTTGGGATGGAGGATCCATTCTCTGGGTGGATGAGTAAGCACTGATGTACATCTGTACTCCTGGCACTGCAGCCAGCACAGGCAGCTTTTGGGATTCAGGGCTTTTTTACCCTGATGTGCTGAGGTGAGAAACTTTTGTCCACTCTCTGTTGTGAACATGGGTGATGAAGATTAGGGAAAAATAACATCCCTTTTCCGTTTTTTTTTCACCAAAAGCTCAGGCCCAGTTTCTAGTACTGTCTGCAAGTAAGCCTATATTTGGACCCTATAGAAAATAAGAAGCCACCTATGACAATGAATAAAGCCAGCTCTAGAAAAGAGGAACAAACAGACATTTATCCCCTGCTTTTTTGCCTTTTCACTTTTCCTTTTTACCCATTACAGTTCCCCACCCCCGCCACCCCCAATAATGAAACAAACATTTAAAGGTTTTTAACAGATGTTTTCTTATTTTACTCAGGTGGGATATTTATGATGCATTAGTCTTTTTTATGTCATTTTATTTTGGCAGTTACATTCTGAACTAATTAGCACACCAGAGAGATCTCCCAGTAAGAGCACATGGGCAACCAGTGGTTAAGTATTTGGTAGCACATTTCAGAGTCCATGGACTGAAATGGGAGGCTGCAGCCTGTTTGCAATCCCTGCATGGGGCCTAATTGCATTTCTGAAACACTCAGCTGTTGGTGCTCTGCATGTTTTTTTTTGTGCAGCTTTATAAGGGGAACACCAAAACCTTCGTAAATTGTTGTGAATTATGATTTTGTAGAAGTTACCCTGTGCTGGCTGACTAATGTATATATTACGTTGTGTTTGTGCTTTGTGAAAAAAAAAAGACTGGAAGCATTTAAGTACATATTTAAATATGTGTGCGTGAACTTGCTGTGTGACTGAGATTCTGAGTTTTTTCTTAAACACAGCTAAAATTTTTAGAGTTACATTTTATGTGATGCTGGTGTGGAGGGAAGGAATGCAACAAAACCAATTTCAAATTTGTGC
Source organism: Peucedramus taeniatus (assembly GCA_013400575.1). Classification (NCBI taxonomy): domain Eukaryota; kingdom Metazoa; phylum Chordata; class Aves; order Passeriformes; family Fringillidae; genus Peucedramus; species Peucedramus taeniatus. Next base: position 17,094 of record WBNO01033426.1, read on the forward strand.
TCTAAAGCAGTTTTCTCCTAGAGCATTTTGTGTGCTATCAAGCATTTATCTATAGCATTACATCTGCAGTATTTGTCTTCCAAAAAACATAAAGTTTACTGTCACACTGAAAGCTGGACTGTGACCTCCATGGTAGCAATCCTAACTCACAGTCCACCTGGCTGGCAGTGGGAGATACCAGAAGCTAGACTGAAACATTAATTTTTAGTTTTCATCAGCAAGATGTGTCAGTATGAGAGAGAATGAGAGAGTGACACAGGCTGGGGCAGGTTCAGGAAATAGCCAAGGTGGAGGAGACCCAAAATCCAAAGTTGTTCCCCCACACTTGGACTAATTAGTCTTCAAAACTGAAAAAGCTCAGCAAAGCATCTCCCTTCTGCAGCTCCACTTGCATGTTTCCAGCAGTTTCTCCTGCCATGAGTCCTCTCAAGTGCCTCCCGGGCTGTTTCCCCTCGTTCCCTGGGAGATGATTCCCTTTGTGGCTGTTCCTGAGCCGAGGCTCCTTGTGCAGCTCAGGCAGGCAGAGCTTCTGGCACCTGGTGCCTCTCTGACCCCACTGGCAGAGCTGTGGTGGCACACCTGGGACAGGCTGCCTGGACCCTGCCAGGTGTGTGTTAACTGATGGTGCCCATGAGCTAATTAAGCACTTGTGCAAGAGCTAATGGTGTGCTCACAAGAGAACTGACTGGGGACTCACACATGAACTGTTTGGACTTGTGTAAATTCATTAGATGCTCATGCATGCATGTGGTAAACCACACCATTTATGCCCATGGCAATAATTTATTTAGTTCCTCTTATTTTTCCTCAGAACTGAAATACCTCCCAAATTTAACCTAGGCAGGAAGAATGGGATTCTGGTTCTGTTTATGTGCACGTGAATGCTGGTTTATATCCAGGAGCACTGAACATGAGACTGGGCTTTCTGCCTGCCAGAAGGAAGCCCAGATTTGGGTTTGTCAGGTTTTGTCCTACCTGACAGTGGCCTACAGGGCCTTTACCTGTGTAATGTTCACCTTTCTGACCAAACCCAGTGAGGAATTGATTACATACAGTGTCGCTCACTGTCAGAATGACTAAAGACAGTTCTGCTTCCATTCTTTGAAGAAATTAAGGTTTTTGTCTTCATGGTTTCCTGTGAGCTGAAGCATCTGAAGTGAGAGTCTGTGAACCAGGAAATGTGCAACAATATATGAAACAAAAGCTTTTCTTTCACTTGATTTTTGTCAGTGCATGATGGAGTTTTCAGAAGCCTTACTGGAAGAGTAGGATTACAGAATTACTAAAAAACCATTAAATTTTAACATAGGAATTTCAATGGCATCAGCATGTCCAGCTGTTTGTCTTTTGGCACAAACAATTGCTGTTTATAGATGAATATCCATAGCAAAAGTAGCACAATTTTTCTGCAGGAAAAGTAACTCCCTTGCCTTCTTAGAAATTTATTACTGATTTGGCAGGAGGATTTTTACTTTTTCTAGGCTCTTTGATCCAAAGATTTATGTGACTGTAACCTTGAGTGCCATTAGAACAGAGCACAGCCATCACTTTGCCATGTTTGGATCAGTTCTATGCAGAGATCGGTTTTTAATTAGATTAGAGAAATCTGAAAGAACCTGAGCCAAACCACAGAGTATCTGAACTGCAGTATAAAAGCAAAATTAAGTTCAATACAGTTTTGTTGGTAGCACTTCATTGACTGTAAGAAGCACATGAGGTGTTTGAACTTGAAGATTGAATTCAGTAGAAACTGTTCAGTAGAAACAGTCCTTTATAATCTGGGAAAGATTTTAAATAAATCCGACCGTGTATTTTTTCTTTTTACTCTCTGGAATGTGAGGAATTCTGCTCACTATTCTCATCCTCTGCTCGGATACACCAAGAAACTTTTTTTTTTTTTTTTTTTTGTTTTGTTTTGTTTTTTGTTTGTGCACCCTTTAGCTATAAATCAGTGCCTTTTCATACTAGATCTTTGATGTATACTCAGTAAAAGATGCAAAGGAACAAGTTTGTCTTTATTAATCATGGTGAAAACAGAGAAGCTTTCCACCCCAGTGATGAGATTTGTGTAACTAAAAGACAGCAGGAGCCTTCGCACTGTGCAGCTTCCAACACTCTCCAGAGTCACTTCATACATCAGTGTCAACCTTGAACTGTTCTCTCCAGGGACAGTATAATTATCTTCATGAAGTGCAACTGGATGGTGTTTGTGAAGTGGCAAAATTGAATCTCAGTTTTGCAAGAATTCTTCCTGTTCTCTTGCAAGCCAGCTCTCCCATTTGAGAAATAATTTGTTTCCATCTGGACACTGTCCTGGTCAGCTCTGGGTGTCCCTGCTGGAGCTGTGGGGCTGGGCCAGGAGACTTCCAGAGGTCCCTTCCAGCCTCAGCCATCGTGTGAATGATGGAGCATCTCTGGGCTGGAAAGTGACTTCAGCTTGTGCAGTGGGTTTGTAATATTACAGCTGCACAATAAGAAAGGTGCAGTGGGTTTCCATCGTTAACAGAATCGTTAACGTTGGAACACGTTAACGTTAACATCGTTAAGTGCTTGCTGGGTTTTTTAGTGTGTTGATGGTGATACAGACTGGGGCAGTCAGCTGACAGCAGAGCTGCTGGGCAGATTCTGCTGCTACCTGCTGTAGGCCAGCTGAAGAAATAGAAATACTAAATTGTTGTGGCTTGAAAAGACAGGTGTCTGCTAAGGAAGGCAGGACTCTCTCTTGAAATGGAAAATGTAAACCCCCTCCGTCTGAATTATTATAATTTTGAAATTAGGGGTTCTCAGACAAAGATATGGGAGTAGGAATAACAGTTCTTTATTAGGAAAAATAAAATAAAATGCATAATACAAAACCCTGCCAGAGTCAGAACATGACCTGGCACCCTGTGGGTCAGGGTGTGGCTCAGTCCCATTCCATGGTGGCTCAGCCCTCCTGCAGTGCCAGGGGTGGTTCTGGTGGAGCAGGGATCCTGGAGAAGGGGGGAGTTTTCCTCTGAAGCTCCAGGGGTGCTGGAGATGGGCCTGGTCTTCCTCTGGGAATGCAGTGGAGCAGAAAGCTGCTCCTCTGGGAATGCAGTGGGCAAAGGCTGCTGTGGTGTTCCCAGGGTCAGATTGGATCCAGGTAGGAATGCTTGGCTCCTCCCCTGGGCAGAGCATCTCCCAGTGGGATGATGGAATTTTATCAGCCATGCAGGGACACTCAGTGGCCATGGACAGAAGAGATCTCCTGGAGGGAGGATTGGCTGTGGGAGAGATAAAGAAAAAGCTGCCCAATGAACAGCAAAGAACTGCCCCAGCTCTGACAGATGGGAACAGAATACACACCCTCAGACACATCTTGCATCTGCAACCTAAGACATAAATCTTAAACAGGACACACTTGCTGTTTCAACTATTAAATTAGGCTCTCTATCACACAAGTCCCTTTAACATTGAGGTTCAGCTTCCTTCTGCATTTCCTGAATGATGGAGATAATGGGATTGATTCTGAAGTTATTGAAGTGTTGGTCTAAGTTAGAGGTGTGTCGAGTGGAGTTAATGATGTTGCATTCATGCAAGTGAAGTGAGAATCAGTGAGTATAGGGAAAAAAAGTGTGGTAGGCTGGGAAAGTCTGAGCAGGAGGATAAATCTTTGCAGTGAGAATGTGAAATTAAAAAAATGTATCATCTGGAAGGAAAGAGCACATGAGCCAATTCCTCTGGTTTGTTCTCACTATTGTCAGTATCTTCCACCAAGTTCTACTGAGCACTGCATACCACACCAGACTCATATGTACTATTTCCAAAAATGTATTTTAAAATATTTTTATCATTTATATAAGGGAAATTGTAACAAGCTGAGCTTTCAAGGCTATTGGTCTCATTATTTTTGCCAGTGTTTGTTCAAAATTCCTTTTATAACTAGGTCAATAAACACTGAAAACACTTTTAAAATTGCATGACATAAAATAAAAATAAAAAAGGAGAAATCCCAAAATAGAGTTTCAAATTATATCTGCACATCATTTTAATGCTTGCATTAAAAGCCAACCAGAATCAAATCTGGTCAAGGATCTGTCAATAATCTTCCCCCACTTCCTCAGGATCATTGTTATTATTTTGTGGTTTAATGCCTTATCAGCTCTCTGTGTTGGCAGGTTTTCTCATTGTCCTCTCCAAGGCATGATGCTCTCCTTCATTATTTCTCCCTTCTGCTCTGCTTTTTTATACAGCTGCTAAGACAGTTCCCACTCTCACAATTAACAATTATCCCACTACTAAAAAGGAGAGTAAGATGCACTCACAATGTGCAAAATAATGTTTCAACTTGTTCTGCCAACTGGATGCATAAAGATAACTTATCTGGCCGTTTCATTGCTGAGAAAACCTGAAGTAATTTATTCTTCTTTAAACATGCTGTGCCGTTTATATGTTTCAGGTACAGTAAATTTTGCTTCATTCATCATTTTCAAATAAATGCATAAAAAGCAATAGCTAGTCTTCTGTTACTTATAACTACCCATGAAATAAATACTGTACAAATCTCTTTCCATTGTGTTTTTTTAAATTTCAACTTAGCACATTGCAAATGTGTAAATTCCTTGTATATCTGGAGAATGGTGCTAATTTTTTTCTGTTACTTTGGAAAATGCAAGTGTAGATGTTCTATTATGAAACTACATAACCACACATATACCTTACTAACACTAAGGTTACTTCTCAGCTGAGAATTTAAACTGTTTTCCCAATGTCACCAAGGCAAGGGTTGATGGCAAATAATGGACATACAGAAGACTGAATTTCTTTAAGAACTCCAGTGCATAATTTGAGGCTGATTGTTGGGGGGGGTCTGGTGCCTCAGTGACAGCCTGACTTTCAAAGCCATCTGAGAGTGTGGACCTGTGTCTCATTCCTGAGGGGAAATTTCAGATTTGAGACTAGCTCTAAATCCCAGTTGGGTAGAAATTCCTGAGACAGAGCCATGGTTTCAGCCCTGATGTTATCATTCCATTGATCTCCTGGACTGAGTGCAATCCTGCACTTTGGCACCAGCAGGATTTGGTTTGTGAGAAGATTTTTCAGCTGTGATGGACAGCACTGATGGGAGGATCCACACAGGGTTTGTTTGGGCAGCTCAAGTAGCAAGTACTTGGGGAAAGGAAAAAAAGGGGTTGGGTTCCAACTTTCCAAAATTGTTCATTTCTCAATCATTGCTTGGTGGACTGATCTCATGAGATTTTATAATTTAACCTGTGATATTTTGGTAGGAGTTGCCCAAGGAAAACTCCAGACATGAAGCAAATGCTGTTCAGTTGTGGTATATTTTTTTTTGTTTTGCCCTGACTTTGGAAATTAAATTAGAGCCATATCCATTAATAGAGTTTTCACAGGAAGCAATAGGGTGAAGCTTAGCATTGTGGCCCACCAAGGATGATGGCATTCCTTATATCCTCCTTTCCTATATTAACCTTTTGGGATTTTTGTGTTGTCTGTTGTGCTATTACATTTAATACTTCAGCATGGTATATTCTTTAAAATAGTTAATGGGATGGAGTTATTAGAAATTCTTTTGATAGCAGTGCATTGTAATTATTGAAAGATTACCCAAATTACCTGCTTGGAACACATGAAGTGTAAGGCAAATATATCTAATAGCTTTATATTCACTTTCTAATGACCTTGTTTCCCCAGGTTTTTCCATTTAAAAAAAGAGAAAAGTACAGATTTTCAGCCAAATTGGTTTTCACATTTGGGAATTTAGTGTGGGTGAGACAGTTTCTCTTTTACAGTATTTTTAAAAAATTAAGTCACTCATCATTATTTATAGAAACATACTAAATTACTTTGCCAGGTTGTGGATAAGTGTTCTGGATAGAAATTTATAACAAAAAGAAAACATAAATGGCTTGTTACTAATGAGAAGAAAAGCTTTTGTGATGTTATATTAAAAGAATAATGGTTTTGTATTCCAAACAATTTCATAAACTGTTTTACTTACTTACAAAATATGTTATGTTTTTGGGTTTTTTTTCCCACAAGTCTTAAAAATCCAGTTGTGAGGGAGAATGACTGCAAGGTGTTAAAATAATACATTTTTTTCCCTTCAAAATGATCTTGCAGCCTGCTTGCATAACCAGTGCATGAAAAAAAAAAGTGATACCAGTGGGTTGTTTTTCTTTTTAACTATTCATTATTTATGAAGTGCAGAGAAAAATAGTTACAAATTATTGTTTCAGGGGACTTCCTGTAGCTATACTATTGTCTTCAAAGGATTTACTCATTAAACAGTGGTTTAATTCCAGTATGAAAAGTTCAGGGTCTTGTCCGAACCTAAATTACAAAAAAAGTTCCTCCATGTCTCCAGATATATATACACATATATATATTTAAGAATATTGGTTGAAGAAGTCCCATTTGTTTAAGAGGAGGTTATGATATGTACCAAACATTTGTTAACTTCTCAGTATTTTCCTATTTCAACTTCAGTGCTGCTTGAATTTGCAAATGGGCCCATTACCATTTGCAAGTAAGTTTTTGGAGACACATTTCATGTTCAATCTATGTTTTTTTATTGTTTTCAGTCAGTGTTTTTCAGTCTATTAAGAGGTAAAGAATAATTCCTGTCCCCAAGGCAGTGTGAGGTGTGGGAGTTCCTGCTCCACTATCTTGAAAAGTGCTTAAAAAGAATCATTGTGGCTCTGGGATTTCTCAGTAGAAGACACCATACTGAGCCTCCAAATTACTATTGTTCCACAGAAAGGACAAATTTCAACTTAGTCAAGCAGTTAAAATTTGCTACCCCATTACTGTTCTTAGTTTTCAATGATCATTTCTACAGCAAATGTCCTTTATGCCAGTCATAACACAGATTGCAAGACAGTTGGGAATGCAGTGGCAAGAGCTTTTGCTCCATGTTTCAGGTCAAAAAGAGTTCTATGACTTGGATTTCCTACTCCCATTTGTGGCCTTAAAAGTTATTTTGTAAGTAAGCAAGGATATATTTCTTCTCTGTATTTTCTGAAACCAGGAAAAACAAACAAATAAACAAACACCTTCACCAAACTGTTCAGGAGAATGTTAAGGGGCTTTTTGGAGATTTGAAGACAGACACTTCCTGCTCAGGATGAATTTTGTCTGGCTGCAGATGTTTTTCCTTCCAGCTGCAGGATGTTCCAGAGCCAAATGGGGCAGGTAGGGAAGTGCAGCTCCAAGGCAGGAGCTGTTGGCCAGGGAGGCAGGAGATGATTGAACTGAGATCTTCCCTGCACAGGTGTGGCACTTGTGCCCTTGGAGCCTGAGAAGCTTCTTGGTAGCACCTGCAAGGGATGTGCAGCCAGGCTGAGCTGTCACACCTGCTCAGGTAACACTTTCATCCCAGTCTAGTCAGCCAAAATCCTTCCCCTAGATTCAACAGGATTAAGTTCTTCCTTCAGAAGACAGCCTAAATTAGTAGGGAACGAGGTATTTGCCCAAAGGAAAAAGTTAGCCTTGTATTTCACTGAAATGGAACATTAGTAATAATAATAATGATTATTATTAGTATAATAAATTAAAAATTATTGTTAATTATTGACGTTAAAATGGAAGTATTATTATTATTATTATTATTATTATTATTATTATTATTATTTCTGTTATGATGTTGAAACTTTTAATTTGGTGGTGACTACTCTCAGACAGAAATATGCATGTAAAGTTGGAAAGTCCTGTCCTAGACTGGTATATAAAACTAGCATAAAGTCAGAAAGAATCACTCTTTCAAAAATGTTGGTGCTGTGTTGCAAGAATCAATTTTTTTTTCCAGAGCCTGGTGGCAGTACTAGAAGTATAAAAGTCAAGACTTTTTCAGTGGCATTTTGATGTGGTTTGTGTTACATAGGCAGCAGACTTTTGCTGTATGTTTTTCGCCCTGGGGCAGGGTGAAATTTCCTTCTGTAGCCAGTGGGGTTTCTCCAGCAGGGTGATGCAGTTCCAGGCTTCTGGTGTGCAGGTCACTCTTTTGAGGGATTTTGCTTGGTTTTGTTGGAAAGAGCAAAGCAAAGTTCTCATTTTGTTCCATTCACCAAAACCTTAACAGTGTTCAGTGTCTGAAGATACAATCTACGCATTAGAGTGAAAATTGTCCTGCTTACTTGAGAATTAATTATTAATCTGTTCTGATACTGCATGTAGTCCTCAGTGTTCCAAGAAATGATAGCAGGCTGATGTTCTCCCATTCTATTTTGCTCTTTTTTGGGTGTCAGTAATATGATCACTCACATAATGAGACCCTGAGTCAGCTGGATCTTTTAAGAGGATTTAAATAGACCTCCTCTTTATAGAGGACTCCCCAAAGAAAGCTAAAAGGCTTTTTGCATATTTTAAATGACAGGTTATGTTAGAATTAAAACTAGAATACTTAGAGTTTTGAACAGAAGACACTCAGAGAAAATAAGAAATAAAAGGGATTCATCTGCAACTTTTCTCCTGCCTGCTGTGTCCATGAAGGCAGGTTCTCACTCTGATAATTTCTCACAGATCTGATTTCAGCTGGTGGCTTTGCAAGTTTTACCAAGCTCTGCCAAGTTCCCTTTATCCCTTGTGAGGGTCTCAGTTCTCAGAGCCCCTCCTGGCTGTCCTCTGCTCATCCCTGTGTTTTTCCTGACTCTGAGCAGCCAGTTCCCCTCTGCCACCTTGTGCTGGCCATGCTGACCCTCCCCAGTGAGCAGTAATTCCCAAAGGATGGGCCACTCTTTCCTTTCCTGCTGGGCTTTCCACCTCATCCCATGGCTCTTTCAAAGGAACACTGACTGTAAACAACAACGTGCAGTCTGTCACAACAGTTTTACTTCTGTGCTTTTAAAACCAAGACCTCCCCTGAAAACTGTATTATATATTCCATATTCAAATGAACACCATTCCTAGGTCATGGAGGCTCTCTTCCATGAGTGTTCATGTCACACAGTCATATTCTCAGAAGGCTAGGATTCCCCAGGCTGTTTTCGTTTTAAACTTTGTATAATGATTTGTATTGAGGCTTTGGCAGTTTGTTATTATTGTCATACAATACTGAAAGAACTGTAGTATATTTAAAATAATCTGCTTTTTAACATTCATGGCCTATGAGTATGACCTTTAGGCTGTGTAAGAATTCAAAGATCTTCACTCTGTTTTGTCAGATTATCTTTAGTAACTTTCTCTTTTTCCCCCGTGAGACATTTCTTTCACTGGTGGATAAAATGTTCCACAATGCACAGTTTTATATCAGGTATTTTAACTGCATTGGTTTCCTCTGGGGAGAACTGAGAAACTATTAGGTGATAGTAGGAAGCTGCTGTTGTGACTCACACCAGCGAGTGGATTACTTGGATGGTAACAGAAGGTGGATCTAAATGGGGCAAGTAGCAAACTTTGTGTCTGATTTCACTCATCACATCCCTAATGCACGTCACATAAGTTAAACAGCTGTCACTTGGCAATATTCTTACTCAAAACAGGGAGTTCCAAAAAAATGACTTGTTTCTTCAGAGTATTTTTGTTTGTTTTTACCTTTCTGTCTCAGCACTACAGGCATTGGTGTGGAATGAGGAAGGAATAATTTAGATGTTCCTGTGGCTGCACAGGAGCTGCTGAATTGATTAATGGAAACCTGGTTTCCTTCTCTCTAATCATCTTCTTCATGAAGATTCTGTTCTGGGGTACAGTGTGATGACACCTCAATCTGAAAATGGGCGTGTGAGTTATTTGTTGCATTTCTTCACCACTCAAGAGAAACATCTATTCTCTTGTGGAAACCATGGCAAGAGAATTATTTCCTGTGGTGATAGGTTCCTCCTGCTCAGTTTGATTGCAGGGTTTTCTAAGGCCAAGGTGTAACCTGTTTGTTCCTGATTTGGAATGAAGAACTTGGAAAAAAGAGTTCTTGTGAGGTAGCTAACTCCTCTGTGTGCCCCACACTGCATTTTCCCTTTGAAGTAGGTTATTAGCCTGGCTGGGTTTGTGGCTGTGTTCCAATTCCTAGACTAGGAATTTTCTGTACAAATGCATCATCTGCCTCATATTTCTTAGCTTTTAACCATTTGGTTCCTGGTGTTATTAGTAACAATAATATCAATTTTTGGGCTTTATTTTTGTTATTTGTCTCTGAATAGTGTAAATTAAATTAACTTCTAATATATTGAAGGTTTTGCTCTGTACAAAACAGTTAAGGGCAGATTTTGTCATCACAAATGTCTACAGGGGCAGGAGCATGAAGAGACAATAGTAAAATTGCATGGCAACTTCCAGCAAAGGACATCAAAACAGTGCTCAAACTTTAATGAACTAAATCGAGGTAAAATAAATGGTGAAATTAAGCAATTTTGAAACCAAACCATTTTCTAGTTGCTAGAAAGCCCTGGAAGAGGAGAAGGAACAATAACATGTATTTTCTATACAGCTTCAGCAACTCCAGCTACTCTAGTTTGTGAATTAACTTAATATTCAACATTTTGTCATGTACATTAGGTGTTATAATGCATGAAATGAATACACAGTCACATCCCAGTGGCTGCAGTTCCCAGTAATGATCGACAATACTGCCTCTAGCTAGCTAACACTTTCCCCTATGAAATATTTTCTGCATGACCACATCCCATGGCAGCAGGCAGCAATGGAATTTATGAACTAGCTGGAGCTATCAGTGCTAGTGAGGAAGCAATAGAGAAAGATGTATGTTTAGAAAAAAAAAAAAACAAAAAAAACCCAAAAAACTGTGAGGGAGGGAGAAGGCAAAAGATAAATATCCAACCAGAAAAAAAAAAGTTGTCAATATGTCACACAGACACTTTGAACTAGCAGCTTAATGGCACTGCAAAATCATGTCTGGGTCCTATTTTTAAAATTTCCAGATTTTCCTAAATATAGCTTCCAGTTGAGCCTGTTTCTTTTAGCTCTACATAACTCAAAAGAGCTGACACAGAAGGAAGTTTTCAGCTTTATGCCAAGTTAGAACCATGCTTTGTTTGCATGACTGGGACTTAGGAACGTTCAGGTTCTTATCAGGTCAAGTTTTTTTTCTGAAGCCAAGTCAGTAAGTACAATTTTCTTAGAGAAAGGGGACTCAACTTCACAGTGGCTTGACATGAGTTTTCTTTCCTCTCCTTTTCTTGCTGTACAGCTATTTTTTAGCCTTTTCCCTCCACAATGCTACAAAACTCATGCACCATATAAGAGAAGTAGATTACAAGTGAGGTTCCTTATAAATATATAGCCACTAGGAAAAGCATAAATAATTTCTTTTCTGACCTCTGTACCTGTGTGACTTGTGTTGAGACTGTTATTCTTGAAAGCAAAAGTGTGAAATGATTCCAATATTCTTCAGATTTCCAGAACCAAATTCAGTGGAATACACACCAGTGAGATGAAGGCTCAACACAATCAAGAGGAAGTAGGAATATAATTCACAATATTGCGGGCACCAACTTTAACCTGTCTTGGTCTGGTAATCTCACTCCACAGTAGGTTATAGAAGGAATGTAGACAAATAAATGCAGGTAAAATATAGCAAAGAAGATTATACAAAATCCCAGCAATCTTCTCTGCATTGCCCTGGTTTAAGTTTTGCATTCAACAAAAATAACTTAGAAACAAATATCCAAGTTAGAACACACTACATCTGTAACATAATTGTATGGCTGTGTTTTATATGTGGTATTTTTGTGGAAAATTAGGAAAAAAACATAGTATTTCTGGGCCAAAATCAAAGATTGGTTTTAAATGTGTGTCTATACCCACTCTGTTCAAGCAGGGGTATCCTGGAGCAGGCTGCTCTTCATTGTCCAGCATCTTTTGGATGAGGAAGATCTTACAGCCTGTCTGGGCAGACTCTCCTGTGGTCAATGCCCATCACAGTAAAGAAATCAATGGATTTCAAAGGAATCAAATGGATTTCTGGAATCTCTGGATGCCAGCATGACCCTCAGCCCCTGCTCCCAGTTTTGTGTCACCAACACTCTTGCTGAGGGTGCTCTCTACCCCTCACCCAGGCTGCATCAGCAGGAACTGGTTCACCACTGCACTCCACACCCAGGAACCTCCTTGACTGCTTTTGCCTTCCTACATTGCCCATAATTTTGCTTTGTAGGCAATTCCTTGCTTTTACATGGAGATGCTGGAGGAGACCCCATGCAGCCTTGTTCAGTTGATTTTGTATTCCCTTTGTTCCTCACCCCCTGCACAGGGCTGCTGGTACCTCTCCTCCTGCCCTTTCATAGTTTAAAGTCTTTCTTCCAGGTCAGCCATTCTGCTGGCAAAGCAGCCTGACCCTCAAGTTCCCCCTCTTTGAGAGTCTCTTCTGAGAGATTACCCTGGCACCCTCCTTAGTGGCCACAGAGAAATAGAGATGCAGTAATTACAGGAGGTTGGAGTGGGATAATTGTTGGCACCTGGCAGTCGAGGTGCTTTGCTTTAAAGTAGATTGGGAAGTGATTATGCCCTCTACTCTGCACTATAAAACCCTTCAGAACTATAAAAGAGGTACCTGTTGGTGCAGGGGGTCCCTTAGGACGGTCGGGAATGCAGCACAGCCTGGGAGGAGACCCCAAAAGAACTGGGCTTGTTCAGCTTGGAGAGCAAAGAGCAGCCCCTGAGTACCTGTGAGGAGATGGAGAAGACAGAGCCTGTTTCTCCACGGAGGCATTGTGGCAACAGGATGAGAAATGCAAACATGCAATTAAAATGAGGTAGGTTCAAACTGGAAAAGTTTTTTTTTTCCTGGGAATATTTGAGCTTTAGAACAGGAGAGGCAGCTGTGTCATCTCCTCTCTTGGAAGTTTGCAAAGACCATCTATATCAATCCCAGTGGTGTGATCTCACAGATGACCGTGCTTCAAGCAGGAGTTTCTGCTTGAAATCTCTTGAGGCCCCTTCCAGCCTGATCGATTGTGTGGGGCTGCAGTTCTTGAGACCAAAATGCAGCCAGTAGCCGAGAATTCCTTGTGTGGGGTAAGCTGAAATACCTTCTTGGAAACATCCCTAAACATCCCTTCCGGGACATGATTTAACTTAATAAATGTAGTGAAGTATTCACTGGAGTTAAACCTTCACTCTGATATCTCAGAGGAGTTTCTTACCCATCTCCATGTGGCTGGAATGCTTTTTTGTCTCTTAAATTTTTGATGGCAAGCTAAATGGTTCAAACATTGGGCTAAGAAATGCCCAGAGCAGCTGCGGTGGTTGAGGCACCCAACTGGAGGTGTCAGGTTCACATTCAAATCCACCTGGTTCAATCTCTCTGATTGCTCTTGTACTTGGTATTTTGCTTATTTGAGCTCTGCTGCCAGCCTGAAATTGAAGAGTCAAAGGAATGTGCATGAAGAAATGTTAGGCTGGAATGGAGATGCCATTTGTTGTAAATATAAAAAAGGCAAACACTGTTTCCAAATTGTCACCAGAGTTTCCCATGCTTATCCTTTTCCCATTGTTTTTGTAGAAAATGTGTAGAAGTAGCAGAGTTCAATGAAAACATGTATTTGAATAGCTAAATCGAAATAAGTTTCTAAAAAAACTCAGAATAGCAGTAAAGGAGTAAAAATAAGTCTTGATTGATGTTCTGGCCCATTATATTAAGATGTGTGCCTTAGCTTTGGCTAAGTCAGCCAAGTCTTAGAAAAGAAATTTCAAGTGGGTCAGGTTGTTGCTAAGTTATGTGCATTGGAGCTAACTTTGGCTTGTCTCAACTTAATGTGCTCGATCCAAACAGAGATAATTAAAAAAGATTATTCTGAAGTTTCATAATATCATTTAATCTCACATCTATACTTGTCATATAAATACAATGCCTGTCTTATTTTTATTCAAATAGCAATCCATCAAAATTGCCTTTTGACAGGATTTTGACTACTACTTATAGTACTAACTAATAGTTCTTTTTTACTATTTCCCTGGGGGGAAGTAGTATGTATGTGTGTGGAGGAGGGGGGGAGGATAGAAATACTGAAAATAATTTTCATTTTTACTTTAAAAATTAATCAGGACTTTTAGTTACCTCTGAATTTTCATATAAGGCAGCAATCTGCAAGGACCATTCTGGTTTGCTTTTTTTCTGTTAGTGTTTCATAGAAAAGGTATGGGACACTTTCAGAAATAAAGCTGAATCTTTAATTGCTTTTTGCAATAAATCATTTTTTAAAAGATGAAATTATTGATACACAGTGCACTCAAAGGGCTTTTAATATATTTGTTCACTAGTGATAATGGGTTAAAAAAAAAGTTGAAAAGACTGATTGCAAAACTAACAATAAATCAATCAAATGGGTCTGGCCATACATCTTATATCCACAGTGTGTGATGCTTAGTTTATGACATCCTAAGATCTCAAAAGCTGATTTATTTTTCCAGTAATCAGTGTTCTGATCCATTAGTTTTTATAAGGTAGAGAGATGTCACTTTTTTTTTCATGAATGATTTGTATTATAAAATTGCACATCTGTCAATCAAGACAGAACCAAGGACTTTTTAAAACTTCATACCTTCATTGTAGGTTTATTTCTGTACAGTGCTGGTGGTGTATATTATTATTCAGGGAAATTTTTCATTGCACTTCAAAATTTGGGATTTTTTGGCTAATATGTAGCCTAAGAAAGTTTTTATTCTGCTTTGATAATCATTGCATCACTCTCTATATTGATACCCCAGCACATCCAAGCTCAGAGTATATTTTGTATGAAGTTCTTAGATATTTGTAGCAGTTATAACATTGTATCTGACTTAATACAAACAACTTTGAAATCAAAAGGAGTTTTATCTTTGAACTTGATGATGTGCTTTCATCTGTTGTTTCTCTACACAAAATTATTGATAACTCTCTGAATTCAGGTACATAAAGAAGCCCCAACAAAACAAGGAGATTTAAAGAAAATAGTCAAACCAAAACATTTGAGTGTACCTTGAAGCTCTACCTGCCCAGTTTGGGGAGAAAGAGTTAAAATGTATGGTTATGGCTTTGTATTTTAATCAGTACAAAAATGCTAAGTTAGGTTTTATTTGCCTTTTTTGGGACAGTAAATGCTAACACTGAGAGCTTCACTTGAAGTTGCCTTGTTTCTTGGCATCAGAATGTGTGCTCTGGGTATCCTGTGTGATATTATAGCTTTTGTCACCTGAGTGTCAGGTGGCCTCTGTTAAAACAGAGTTCAATGAAAACATGTATTTGAATAGCTAAATCGAAATAAGTTTCTAAAAAAACTCAGAATAGCAGTAAAGGAGTAAAAATAAGTCTTGATTAAATAAGGGAAAGGTTGGGAGATGATGGCAGTTCTCCACAGGTCCCTGGGGAGGTAATGAGGTGTCTGGGAAACTGTGGTGTCCTCTGGACACCGTGTGTCTCATGAATTACAGTCAGAGTGACTAAACCAAATCCATCCTCAAGCCACTGCCTCAAGCCACTGCCCCCTTTTGCAAGAGTTGGAGGCTGAAAATGTGGGAGTTGTGTGCTGGAAGCTTCACTGATGAGAAAATGGTCACTGGATGAAAACATTATTCTAGGAGTGCAGATGTAAACAGATGTGTGATTTTTTTTTTTTTTAATTCACTCAAAAGCCAGGGATAGACATCCCAGATCTCTTAGATGATGGTAATTTAAACAGATAATTACCTAGTATTAACTTTCACTTGTCTCATTCTTTTTTTTTCTCCTGCTCTCTGGTGTGTTTTTGGCATCTCTGCTGCCCACACACCTTGGTCTGTAAAACACAGGTGTGGAGCCTTCTTGGCCTGCCAAGTTCCCCAGTTCTGGAGTTTTGGTGGTACCTGACAGGAGGTTTTAATGTATTTTTTTTCTTAATTCTGGCTATAGCATATGGAGTGTTGTGTGCTTCTACTGGTATATTGACCTCTTTTTGATTTATTTAGTTATGCATAGATATTTTATAAACAGGGACAGGCTTGAAGCACTTCTCTGTTGTTTTAATGCTGAGAGTGTGCACTGTTAGGAAGGACTCTGCTTTATCAGACAGATTCTTGTTAATGAAAAGTTTATAAGCTGGAAATCCATCCATATTTTAAAAGGCAATTATTGCCTTGCTTTCATTTTGGCTACAGGCTTGATATCAAACTGAAATGAACAGAAAAAAAACCAAAAAAATAAATTTGTGGTTGGGTTCATACGAGTGAAATGTGGTTCTGATTTCTTACTGTTGTGTTCAAATTCACTTGGGTCTTTGCTTTTTGGGGTTTGCATTTTAATGGTTTGCTCCTGACATAGTGGAAAGGAGTCAGTAATGGTTTAGGTGGGAGGGTTTTCTTTTGGTAGGATTAAAAACAAAAAGAGTGGAAAAGGGTAAAGTTAACTTAACATGGAAAGCTACAAAAGTAGTGCCACAGCATTTTTTCCAGTAAGCTTGGCACTCTTTGCTGAGTTTTGCACTATACAGCCATTAGCAGGCTGGTCAATGCATTGCTTTATGAGGCAATTATTTCAGCATACTCTATTCAAAATACACATTAGAACTTAACCTTCTGAATCCTGAAGTAGCATTTTTATCACCCAACATTAGAAAAGAGTTGGAGTCAGCAATTTCCCCTTTCTTTTTATGATCTGGTATCATTAATAAAGCATTGAGCTGGTAGCTTCTTACAATTCTTCAGGATAATTTGTGACACAAAAGGTGCTGCTGTGATACAGTTGTCTGTTGACTTACTCAATAGCAGGGGAAACATAGAAATTGTGTAAAAATAAAAATGAGGAAGGGAGGGGAGAAAGAGCTCTTAAAACAAATGTACAACTGGTACACAGTGTATTAGGCCTGCTGCTGCTGGATATGCACAAGTAGAAATGGGAAGTTAATATGGAATTTCTAATTAGGGTCACATACTAATGAACTCCCTCTTCATGTTAGTTTTATGCCGCTTCAGAAATTTTTTATCATATGCTTAAAAATTTATGGCTAGAAACATTAATGAAAATGAGGCGTGAATTGGAAATTGTGCTATTATGGAGATGAGTATGGCCATGGCCAGGCTGATTTCTAAGGAGGGATCCTTTTATTGCCATTTTTTTGAGGAATGAGAAATGATAGAAGGAGAATTAATGACTAGACATATTCTTTGCCCTGGCTTGGCTGGCGTTATTATATTTAAAGTTATAAAAGCTGGATTTAATAAAATTTTGAGTTAATTATAAGGGGAATTTCAATCATAATTGGCAGTCTTCTGTAAGAAATAAAACTGTAAATCAGCAGAAGGGCAAAATTTATACAGTGAGGTGGTTATGCTTCCATACACCTATACATGTGTGTATATTAAATATACATTTTTAAATATTAAATATATTTATGTATAAATACAGACATGCTCATACACATATAGGTACAGTGAACATTTTTATGTGACTTTGTTGCTGAAGGCTATCTCCTTTCCTTGCTGCTTGACAACACAATTGCTCTTAAGTTCTGTGGATGAATGTTTGGGTATAAATTTTCCATAAGTGGCATTTTTGTCTCTGGTATCTTGTAAAAATCAATTGAGCTCGCTATTTAAAATGTCAAACCTCCAAACACTACCTGTTGTATTGTTTCCTTTGGTCCCACTAAAATTATCATGCAATCTTGTATAAAATATATTGAAAACATCTGGTAGTCTGTCTCATTGGAATTGCCTTTGGAAATAGTCTAGTAACTTTTGACAGCTTGGCTTTACAAGGATATTGATTTCACTGTGGCTTTATCATGGAAAACTGATGAATGGTCAAAAGCTGAAAGTGATATAAAACCTGGTTTATAGTTTTTATATGAATCCATGTAATAAAATAAAGTAGGTTTATAAAGCAGAGTAAGGTATGCCCTTGTGAAAACATGAGACTTAAAAAAGAATTTTGCAGCACTTTTGTGCTGTGGATTACTCGGGCTAGGGACACCAGAAACATTTGCAGGCTTGTAAGGGATGGACAAAGGAAGCAATGTACTTATTGAAACCAATACCATATGTTGCTAATAGTTATGTGATGCTTGGGAGAAGAGAAGCTTGCATAGAGTACTGCTTTTGGATTTTAAGCATTTTCTTTTGAAATAGACTATTAATACTGAACAGGAACCAATGTGGGAAAAATATTGTTTCCTCAGTGCAATAACACAGAGAAATAGGCAGCAGAAACACAACTAACTGATGGGGCATGTAACATGGGAAACAGGACCTGCAATCTGGGCAAGAAATACCTTTTTTGTACACCTGGGGAACTGAACAGGAAGAATTAAAAACAACATTGGCCATCTGTATTGCACCGGCTGCAACAAAAGAAAGTGAGGAAAATATAGGAAACTAAATTGATTTCTTTCTGGAGGTAGTAATTACTTCACTGGTCAATTAAATATAAACACAATGAGAAGGTGTTGAAGTAGAAACACGTGTGTCAGTCCTGCAGAACAGTGAATTCTGTGTGTACAGAATGCCCTGGGGGCTGGAGGTACATGTTCATCTCCAATCCAGCTGGGTCCTGTTCTGCAAGAAGGGGCAGAGAGGGGGTGAGGGGTTCTTTCTGGATCTCTGAAAAGAGGTGGCTTAATAAAATGATTAGTTTAAAAAGAGAATCAAAAAAGGAATAGCTATAGGGAGTAAATCTAGCATCCTTTCACGAGCTGGGGACCCTACACTGGTGTAGGGTTGGATGGATGCTGGGTCAGAGTCCCCCATGGTGTTGCACAGACCTTGGCTGTGGAGGGAGTCTCCTCCTTTTTTTGGTGATTTTCTTTTGCATTGCTTTCTGACCAAACCCAGGTATCTGAAGGGTGTTTGTAGGAGAGGCTCCTGCTGCACTGCAGGGGAGAGGCAGGGCCAGGCTCCTGGGAAGAGCTGCCCAGAGGCTGCTGGTGCCAGGGCTGGACCAGGCTGTCCTGCAGCTCAGGGACTGTCCAGCACAGCCCAGTCTCAGCACAGGCTGCTCAGGTGAACACTTCCCTGGCTTACCAATGCTTGGGTGTGCAAGGATCACTGAGTTGGGATCAGACAGCTCTCCTGAAGAGCTGGGTGGATGCAGTGAAATGAGAGCAATCACCAGGCTGCTTCTGACAATTCAGCTGAGGTTGACCAATTGCCACTGCTGCAGAACAGATGTCTTGCCCCTTAAGGTATGTCACCAGTGCAAACTGTTATCAGGAAAGGAAAAATGAAAATAGAGATTTACATATCCTGGATTACTGAAACCAGAATTAAAACTGGCACCTGTGGCTTTTATTAAAAAAAACCCTTTTGCACAGTTCTCTAAATGATCTTTCCTTGTGCAAAAGAAGCTATGTCAGCTTCAGCTAGGATATCCTGAGGTAATGGAAGGTAGTCCCAGAGATCCATGTCCAGGCTTGGATGCTGTGCTTTAGAAATGTTGGCCCAGGGGAGAGAATTCAGAGCAGCACAGTGAGGGTGAGCAGAGCATATCCTGCAAAATAGGATGTGAGAAAAAAGTGAACCAGACATTGTCTCCTTGCTCTCCTCAATCACTCAGTAATTTTCTTGTCTTACCCATCTCTCATGTCTTTGAGCACAGCATTTTTTTCCTGTTCTGTTCTCCCTTTTATGAGAACTTTGGGTTGGACTTGATAATCTTGAAGGTCTCTTCCAACCTAGTCATTCTTTGAATTTCAGTTGGCCCTGGTGCTTCTGAGGTTCTAATTTTCATTAAAGAAGGTGCAGCCAGGAGGGACTACTTGAAGGTTGCCAATGGAACTCAAGTCTCCAGAGTATGAATAGTGGAGTTATCACTAAACCTTTCTTCTTCCATAAGAAGGTAAGAGAGGACACAAATTATAATAGGTGTTTACTCCAGGTTAAAGGTCAATCTTCGTTCTCAGAAGAGTGTCAGGTAGAATTGTTCAACAGGTCCAATTGCAAATGGAAAAAGGAACAGGACATGAATTCCCTTGCAAACTCCTCTTTCCTTCTGTTGCTGTTTTTCACTCTGAACACCCACATGGGTACAGCCATGGTTTATTAAATCAGGAAATTGAAGCTAGAACATGAGTGTAGGGTTGGTTTGAGCTGTTTGTGTGAGCTCCAGTGCCCAGGTGTGGTGTGTGCACTGCAGACCTCCATGGGAAGGATGCTGATCCCAGCCCTCATTCCCTTTGCATGACAAGGAAGTTTTTGGGATTGTGACAGTCATTTGCAGAAGCCCTGCACACCTCCCTTCTTGGGAAGTCTAATAGTGCTTTGACAGTGCTTTAATAGCACCCAGTTCTTTGGGTTTGGAAGTATAAAACTTGCACTTGGTCACAGGAGCAAGCAAACCATGCTCTCATTGTCTTGCACTTTATAGCTTTGTGGACAGGTTATCTTTACCTGGCAAGGAATTCCAGCAATTGGCTTGCTTCATCTTAAAAGATCTTCATCTGATTGTGATGAAAAGAGAAAAATAAACCTGCAAGGGTCAAAATATTTGATATTTGATAGAGAAGTAATAAGAAGCATTGGGATTTGTAGAAAAGTAACACATATGAGAAGTTTGTGCTGTGGCTTTATTTGTTACAAACTAAAAGAATTGGATGCTTGCCAACCAGAAGAAAATGAAAGACCCTGAAAGAGAAATATTAATAGATTAAAGGCTTGTGTGTAATACAGTTTGAAATAATGAAATGCTGGAAGGGTATTGCAACTTGATTTTTGAGAAGATGGCTAGAAAAAAAAAATTCTATTCAGTTTTTATTAATAATTTCATACTAATTTTAACTAGAAATGTCATAATTCAATAGACCAAACATATTTTATGAAGCAGCCTTGATCCTGACCTGGGAAGTACAGTAGCTGTATAATCTTTAACCATATATTTTTTTAAGAAAAAATAAGATGCTGCCTGATAGGTCTCATGAATTGTGTTTTATCTTGTATTCAGCTTTTGGATGAATGTTTCCTCTCAGCATTTTAGAGTTAGGATCGTTTGAGACTCAGAAGGATGGGATAACTGTGATGAACATGGTGAAGTGTGCTGGGTTTGAATTTGTAATTGCCAGTGGGAAGCACCCCCTGACTCCTCTCTGCTCAGAGGGACTGTGGAGGAGAGATCACAGGGTGGGTGCCAGGGGGAGGAATGTCAATTTACCTTTCCAAAAATTAGCTAACAGAATTGAGGCAGGGGCACTCTCATTCTGAACCATGAGAATTACCCTTCTTTTAATTAAGGCTGTTACAATATTGCTGGCATTAACCAATTTTTCAAAAATACTTTTGTAGTTGGACTTGATTTTTTTATATGGCTTCCACCTTCTATGCTCCATGAAGACATTTTTGCTCATAATTTAAACAAAAAAAACACTTTAGGAATCTCAGCCACTTATAGATGCTGCAATGAAAAGCTGAAGAAAGTTGATGTGAGAATATTACAGCACATCACTTGATGAGGTACCTTAATAGGATTGCTACTAGCAAGCTTCCTCTTAATGGCTTTTGCAAACTATGGTTTATTATATCAAACTGCAGCTATAAGAAGTAAGGAATTAAAGAGAATGAATTAGACATAAAGGGGAAAAGAAAAAACTTACAGAACTTATGGCCCATCTGAGGTTTATTTTGCATGTTTTAATTTTGTTATGATAAATAATTGCAAAAATTTTAATTGTATATGTTTGTAGCATAAAAGTATAATAAAAAATTGGAATGTAACTTTAAAACAGTCATCAGCTGTAAATGCAGTAGTTGTTCAACCCATCTCACTACATAACGGGTGCTAGTTGGAATTTTGTAAACCACAAAATGGTGCTGCAGCTTTGATGTTCTCTGAGGCAGAAAGGGGCTGGGAGTGCAGCCTGCCCAGGTGGGGCTGTGCTCTGGGAGCACCAGCAGCACACCAAGGTGTGGATTTTCTGTGGTCCAAGCCCATGGTTCTGGCTGTTACAAATATGAATGGCCCAGCTCCTGCTCACTTTACTGTGCTTTTCAGAGGCACAGAGATGTTGCAGTTCTGAGTCTGCAGCATGAGTCAACAGGGCTGGGCACAAGTGCAAACACCTTGAGACATCCTGGTGTTTTCTTTTAGTGTAAGTTAATTTTTTCTCAGTTATTGTCTTAGCATTTGTCAAGTCTGTAGGATGGTGAAATTGCCTTTTTCAGACCCAAGCCAGACTGGGGAGGAGAGAGGAGTTAGGAGCTCTAAGGTAGCATCAGTATCACCAGACACGGTCAGGATTATGCATTCCACAGACCCTAAACTGTATTTTTTCTCTAAGTTGTGTGGTTATTAAATAATAAAGGTATTTAGTAAGGTGACCTGGTTTAAGTAGTTATGATTTCTATTATCTGAAAAAGTGAGTTTAAAAGTATTTCATTTTTTTTTTGTTTAAATGAAAATTATTTGCCATCAAAATGATTTCTAACATAGACTGGTCATTTATTGTACTCTTTTTTTAGCACCTAACACACACATGAGTACATGGATTTATGCATATATAGCAGTCAGATAAAAATACACAGAAAAAATGCTGAAACAGAGTAGTTTGTTGGCTGAACAAATGTTGTGCTTAAGTGGAACATACAAAGGACATTTTAAGTATATGCTGGTCTCACTACAAGCCTAAAGACACCCCATACTGAGTTACTCATTCTTTTATAATTCAAAGTCAAGCTACTGTAGTGCACCAATAGATTTTTTTAGGCTCATATTAAATAATGAATTTTCACAGTACATGCCATAAAGTGAATTGGCAGGTTTTGTGAGTGATTGGACTGTAAATCTGAAATGAGACTCACTTCGTCACAGTTTCACTTCTTCCCACCAACTGTTCAGATGCCTCAGGTGCCAGAAAGGATTAGAAAACCCTGTGAGAAGGGATGGCAGTTCTGCTGAGGATGGGGAAAATGCAACACTCTTTTTTTCTGCTTTTAACTGAACATGGTGAGCACAGTATGAAGCTTTACATTTTAGTCTTAGCCTGGGCCATAAGATGATTCTATTACAATGCATCACTTACCTTTATGCTTATAATCAGGGCTAATGCTGTAAAGTTACATTCTGCAAGTGTTTAACCCTGTTTTCAAGCATTGTTTTTTGTTATACTTTGAGATATGAAACATAACCAAGTGTTACACAATGACAGAAAATAAAGTGGTGGTATAACTTTAAAATTACTTTTTTTTACTCTGATACTAATGAAATTTTATAATGTTGCAGTCCTGTTTTAAGAAACCCCTCCTTTTGTCAGCCATAAAATGAGTTTATGTTCCCAAAGGCATTGCAGGGAATGCTGTCATTAAGTGCAAGTGCCCAGCAGGAGGGAGCTGGCAGTGGCTCTCTGAACCACCTAATCCTGGGACACGATGGGCTTGCTGTGCTTTGGTTAATAACAGGAACTCCCACTGCCTTTTTTAGAGTTCCATTTTGCCCTCAAAATTTAAGTATTCTTAACAAGGTTTTGTTGGGCTGAAAGAACTCGGAGCAAACCAGCCTTTGTCATAAACTGAGCATCAGCTCCAGGCACAGATTCCCTGTGCAGGTAATTCCCTGAGCATTGTTATTTTTGAAGGTAAGGGGAGTTTTGCTGGGAGTTGGTTGATTAAACAGGCTGTTTAATCTGGGTGTTCTAGCCTGAGCAGGACTGACAAAATGCCTGAACCCAGGAGAGCAACATTCACCCTTATAAGGTGTAGGTTTAGCATTAAAATAATGCAAAATCAAACCCCAAGAGCCAAACTCCTTTTCACCACGGGCTGCTGGGTTCCACCACCCATACATTGAGTTTTTCCTGGTGGTTTTGGGGTGTCCAGTGAATCAGGCCCTGGCTGACAGGCCCGTGCCATGGATTGGGGTACCATGGATTTTTGTGTCTGAGAGATGGAGCACAGATGTCAGCCAAGAAAGATCAGGACAGAAAAAGGTACCTGGGGGTCTCCAAAGCTGGGTCACTGTTCCATTGCGTTGGAGAATCCTTTCCCTCATTAATAAATCTGATGCATGTCATCTGTGCTTGTATAATTCCAGGGTTTTTCACTTCGCTTAAAAGCACTGGATAATGTTTGTCCATCAAGAGATTTGTGATATTGTTACCTCTGTGAGTTAGGAGTTACTCAGCAGCTCAGGTAGGGGACATGGCAAAAAAAAAAGTTTTTCTATTTTTTTGTATAAAGATATTTGTCTTGAGAGAAAAAGTGGGATATATGATGTATTCTATGCAAGTTTTGCACATATTTATATTTGTTTTGTATTCTAAAATAACACTGCATGAAACACCATCCTCAGTGAGGTGATCTTACTCTCTTTTGTGAGAAACATTAGAAATTACCCCAGAATGCTGTCATCCTCCTTGGCTAATTAGCAGACAAATCACTCATTAAGATTAAACTCAAACAAATACATTTTGCATTGTGTGAGGTACATAGATCAAAAGTTAAACCATAGTTCTTTTGAACAAAGAACTAATAATGATTAAGAGCTACCTTTTTTCTCTTGTACCTTTCAATTGATTGTGGGCCTGCCTGGCTTGATGGATTAAAATCAGTAATTTAGAAGCTGACAAAACAATACATTACAGAAAGGATAAGAGTCAACAAAAATGATACAAATGATCCTGGCTGTAGCATTTAAAGCTTTTAAAGTGTAACACCTTTGTATTTTTCCCCCCAGTTTCCCCAAAACCTCAGCATTGCCAGCTAATTAATTGGTGTCATGTTTTCAGCTATGGAGAGGGGAGCCTAAACAATTTCAGAATTTAAGAATGGGAAATGAGAAGGGAAAAGGTTGGACTTGATGATCTCAAAGGTCTTTTCCAACCTAGTTCATTCTGTGATAAGAGAAAAAGTGTGAATGTTAGAGTGGAGAAGAGACATCAGTGATGAAGTGTGGAATCTTGCATTGTGTTCTAGATGTTAAAAAAGGGGTTACCAGGCTATGCTTTGGCTATATTACAGCCTTTCACCTTTCACTATAACCTTTCACCATAATTTTAGTGATGCCTCTGATACCACTTATAAATAGTTGTATCACTTTCTAAAGGAATAAGGGAGTTAATATTCAGTTTACAGAGGTGCCATCCTGCTGCTTCTATTCCTGAGAGAGGTGGAAAGACTGTCTGAGGGGATAGAGGGTGGACAATGCAAAAAGGTGGCTGAAATGGTCTGAACAATAATTTCACCAAGGAACTCTGGCAACAGCAATCTGAAAGGTTGTGAGTAAAGCCAAGATGGAAAAAATATGTTAATTGTAAAGTGGTGTGATGAAGAGAGAGTTTAAGTTCTCCAGATGGATAGGAAGTGCTAGATCTTAGAAATGTCACACAGAAAAAATGGCAAGATTTTTCATGAGCTCAGGATGATGAATTTATGGGAAGTTGAAAAAGGAGGGCCCGGAAGCTGACTGGCAATAGAGAAAGAAAGTTCTGCTCTGCACTTGAAGCTGTTGTTAGACATCCATGAGGAGATTTGACAAAGACAAGATTTAGTTCCAAATGTCTACATTAGAGAGCTGACCCCATGAGTCATATGAAAATGTCTTAGGAGATGATAAATGGCCAAAAATAAGATGTGTAGGGAAAAGAGCGGGAAAGCAAGGACAGGCATCTCTTAAAGCCCCTGGAAAAAGCTGATGGCAGACAAGAAGCTGACAGAGATAATGGGAGAGGGCAATTACAGCAGGAATTATTATCAAATGTCTGGCTGATGGCACAGAAAGTGGGGGTAGAGATTGGGTGAGCATGAAGAACTGGCTTTTAGCTTTGGCTTACAAAACATTCATTAGAGGGCTCTGTCAACCACATTTCCTTAAGCAGAGGGATTTCTTGGGAGGACAGACTGGGAGCTGTCACAGGGAGCTGTCCTGCCTATGATTGTGAACTCTGCATTCTGCAGGTTTAAAGAGGTGATTTTACTCAGAAATGCCAGAGAACTCTAGAACCAGAGGGGAGCAGAGTGGTTATGGAAGAGTGTAAAGAAGGGAAACTGGTGTCAGAAAGGGAAGAGAAGGATAATCTTACATGAAATAGCAGAGGTCTTAAGGATTCTGAGGGTGGAAAGGGCTTTCCTGAAATAAAAGAAAGGGAACTGGGATCTTTTTAAGCAGAGCACCAACCCTTCAAAGCCTGGCTGGTGTCTCTGGGAGCTACAGAGGCTGAAGAGTTCAGAATGAAGTCTGTGTGTCTGTCCTGCTGCTGCCCTATGCACAGGGCTGAGCATTCCTACTCTCTTTGTGGAAGAAAGCCATGATTTCTACAAACAAAAAACAGTTTTTGCAAAAAGATACTAAATGGGCAGTATGTTCTCCACTTTTTTAATGAAATACAATGTTAGAATAAAAATAAATAGTAGCACAAAACCTCTTCTCTTTACAAGTCTGAAATGGAACTTTGTTAAATTTATACTTTCTTGTTTTAAGGAGAAAACAATCTATTTTCCTAATGAGTTATTCTACTGCAGTGTTTTTATATAATGCTAATCTTATTCTTCTAGTTTTCCTTCATTTGCTCTTAATAATACTTATAAAATAGGATAATCTGTAGGTGCTACCAAGTCTGAGCCTTCAGGCTATTGCAATCACACAGTTAGAATGTAATTATTGTAAAGAGCCAAGTTGTTGTCATACCTGATTATAGCTGGAAGAGAAGGTAATTGAAATTAAATAAAAAGTTTGCAGAAAATTCTTGCATTTCTCAATATTTTTGCTTTTTTCACCATGTGTCACTTCAGTGTTTTGCAACATTATTTTTATTATTTACTTATTTTTCAAACTATCTATTAAATGTCCTGACTACTTCACTTAGTTTGAGACAAAATTGCTTTTGTTGCATGTGTGCTGCCCTACTGGAGTAGTTATGGATAATAATGACTTAAAGTTGATAATGGCTGAAATTTCACGTTCTATGACTTATTTTTGCCTTTTTATGTAGTTCTAAGGCAATTTTTAGGGAGTAAGCAGTCTCATTTATGAGAAATGCTCACATCAGTGGTAACATATTAAAATAAAATAAATGGCAAAATGAAATACTCCTAAGGCAGATCTCTTTGAATCCATGTTTGGGTTAGTTCCTTTTGCTTGTACGTTGGATATATTTTTAGTTTGAAACACCTTAATAAGCATCTTGCAGGTACCACAGGTAGGGTTTGCAACAGGATGTTGCAAATTCTAAATCTGTACTTGTGTCCAAGGGAAGACTGGAGAATTTAACTGAAAAGAAATCCATCAGAAAATTGTAAACAAACACAAAAATATCCCAAGAAGTTTCAAACCTACAAACTGCTGTGACTGGGAGAGCTCAGGGGAATGCTTAATCCTCCTCTGCCCTCCTACAAATGAGGGAATTTAAAACTGGGAACAGTTCAGAGGGTGGAAATGTGAAAGAAGATGTTTCCTTCAAGTGGAGGAGTTATCTCAGGCAGTTCTCCTGTAATTAAGAAATGGCTACCTGGGGAAAAAAACCCCAAATTGGTAGAATGAAGCTGTTGTCCTCAAAGTAATACTAAAAAAAAAAAAAAAACAACAAAAAAAAAAAAAACAAAAAACACCTCAGACTAATTATTTTTGGTCTGAAGCTATCTGCCTTTGTTATTTACCTGCTCAGCCTACAGTGACAGCTCTAGGAATTAGTGGTAACCTAATTATTGTCATTAGGCAGGTGGGTACCCAGTGTGGGTTTTCTTTTTGTTGTTGTTTGCAATCCCCATGACATCCAGAAGTAAATGTAAAAGGGCAGACAACAATTAGGCATACCTAGAAAAATACCTCCCAAAAAAAGATATTTGAAGTAATTATCTGTTTTGCAGTACCAAGTCAGCAGTTTTTGCAAACTTTAAAATAAGATTATAAAAGATGAAACAGTAAAGCTTATTTCAGCTTTTAAGAAAGATGTAAGCAATTTTAAACTGTACTCTTTCCCCAGGGAGAGTTTAGAAATATTTCTAATGAATTAAAGTATAATAAAATTATTTGCCTGGATGATAATGTGTTTTTCCTAATAATTTCTTAATTTCTGCTTAATTGTAGCACTCAAGGGTGTGAGGTTAAGGCAGTATGTTTCCATGTTGAAAGTATGTACTGTGTTCCTTTTTCAGCATGTGGTTTGTTTTTTTGTTTGTTTTTTTTTTTTCTTTTGTTTTGTTGGGGTTATATTTTTGGCAAGAGGTATTTGTCTTTCCTACCAATTTTTGGGAAAGCAGAAGGTTCCTGCCTAATCCAATGGGATAGTGAAGGACATTTATAGGAGTCATGTTTGTGAAATTCTCTGTTTTTTTGAGATGAATGGAGAGTAGATGCCTTTGAAACAGTGCCCCCCCCAAAAAAAAACCTCCAAAAACTGAGTCTCAGGAGGGATTATCAGTGGCTGCAGGTTGTGCTCTGAGCAAGAGCAGGTACCAGGTGAGTCTAGAAGGTGGCTGAGTCCCTTGTGAGGGTGTGGAGTTGAAAGATGAAAATCACCTGGTTAAACATGTCCTGAAAAGGCAAAGGTGCAAAGCCCAGAGTAAATTTCTGGCTCTGAGTTAGTGCAAGAGTCACCAGTAAAAATGGCAGTGGTTTGGACTTTTGTCTCCAGTTAGAAAGACAAGACTCCACTCAAGTTAACCTTGTAAACTTGAAGGGTTAATGGTTATAAAATGAATGGCTGGGCTTTCCCCATCTTTTTTAGTGCTGAACCTGTAATTGATGTTACCAATTTGAACTCGAAAGTACCTTTAGTCAAAGAGAAAAAATACGTTGTAAAGGAATGCAAATCTCTTAAATCACTTGAAGTATTTTTATTTTCTTTGATCTTACCATTTTTACTGCAGTACAGAATGATGACCTCGTGGTACCTTTAACCTTTTTGTTTACCCCCATAGTTGAAAATATTCCTGTATGTATTGTGGTTGTTTTAACCATAATTTATTACAGGTGTGCTGAAAAGTAACACAGTTTTTCCCACTCAATTTAGATTAAAAAGCAATAACTCTCACCCACCCCTAAAAAAACCCCAAACAACATAGAAATGAAAAAATAAAGGGTGTGGTCCTTTAAAATCTTAAACACATGACACCATGGAAACATTAGGAGCAGGAATGAAAGTGATGCCTTATGGAGGCTGACCTAGAACAGAGACTAGACAGAGCTAAAGAATAAAGTAGGGATATATCAAGAGACCTCAATGGATCCACCTTGGGCAGCACAACCCAAAATGGTCCCAAAATGCACGAGCGGTCACAGGGTCTCTCACTTTTGTAACTTCTGGTCCATTTGCATATTGGAGTTCATTTTCCATGTCCAGCTTTAGCCCATGCAGTCCCATCCTTCTTGTTTTTCTCTCTTCAGCCCATGTTGTTTGTGCTCTTGGGCCTGAGATTTGGATCATTTATCCTTGGTCCCCAGCTAGAGCAGGAATTGTTTTGTCTCCCTGCTCTGTGCAGAGAGCTCACCATCCCCTCATATGAAGCTCAGAAGTACGCACTAAAGCAGCACAGAATCTGAAAAATATAAAAGCTAAAACCTGAGACATCAAAAGATGGGAAGAAAATCTTCAGGAATTTCAGTTAACAAGTGCATCCAGATAGTGCCATGGCGGAGGTTCTGAAACATCTCTGCTGCTGGGTCTGCTTGGGCTTTCCTACAGCTCCATCCTTCCCTCTCACCCTGCCTGCAGCTGTCCTCGAGTGCTCCAACCTCCCCAGGCTGAACAAACTCCAGCCACAGCCCAACACAGTGCTTTTCCTCCTGCTGTCACAGGAAATGAGCTCAAACTGACCACAGAACTTCACTGAAATTAGAATTTGCTAATCTGAAAGTTATAAATTGTATCTCTTATGAAATGGACAGAAATACTTTCTAATTAGTCCACTGCTTTAAAAATTAAATGCAAATAATAATATATGGAATTTTTGTTTGTCTGATAGATTGTTTTTGCAGTTGCAGAGAAATAATCCAATTAAGCTTTAGAATTTCTTTTTTCTTCCCTTCCCAAGTTAGCCTACCACATTAGTAATCTGTGTGTGTATCAATTTTAGTCCTCGTTTCTGTACAAATACAATTTTAATTGCAAATGACACGTTGTTTGGTGCACATATTGATAGCTTCCTGGCGTGTTACATGCTTGGGGTTTATGAAGCCTTTAATATGATTTCTTGTTGACACTTCTAAGCCCTCAGTTTCAGTTACATGTGAGGGACCTGGTTGATATATTTGTTTATAAATATATAATGCAACAATATACCCTTAAAAATGAAACATAGTCTAATTTTAGAATTCTGTTTATATCTTCTTTCTAAAAAAAAAAAAAAAAAAAAAAAGGATGTTTTCATCCATTTATGAGAATAAAACCAAATTCAACCATATTCAGTAAGAGGAAGATGTGTAAGCTACAAGGCAAGAGAGAAGATGTGGGTGAAAGATGTTTGAAGTCCACCTGTGCCAATGAGAACCCTCTTTAACGTTTCCCTCCAGTCCCATTTCCCTGTCTGCAGTGAGGGGCATTGAGCATGGGAAGCTGGGGTTTGATTGCTGCAGATCTGCATGCAGGGATGGGCTGGGCTGCATTAGGGGCTGCAGGAGGTGCTGCACTCAGTGTTCCCCCATCCCATCCCATCCCCTCCCTGTGGGTTTGGCTGCAGCCCAGAGCTGTGGGCACAGGGGCTGGAGCTGCCATAAATCCACTCCAGGTGCTCCGTGGGCTCGCAGGAATGCTGGCAGAGCAAGGCTGCCTCTTCCCAGCAAACCTCCCAGGGACTAAATTAATGGATCTCATATTGTATTGATTGTGGCCAATAAGTGCCTAAATGATTTGATGCAAGGCAGAGGGATTATGAAGGGAAGAGGGAAGAAGCAGCTTGAAAGAAATATGCGGTTTAATTACAGGATGAATTTCGCCAATCTACCTCCCCCTAGGAATTTAACAAATAGGCCTAAGTGCACTTAGCTGTTCTTGACATCTGTTGAAATGATATCTGCCCATGATGAGGGAATCATGGGAATTGGTCTGAGGGTATTGTCAGGATCAGTGAGCTACAGGAAACTGCTTCTCTGGCTGCAAAATTAGACGACAGGAAAGCCTGCATTAGCAGTTTTAGGTCAAGCTGTAATGATTACAATTTCCATAACAGAATTCTGCTTTCTGATTTAATGACACTGGCTCTGTCTTTAGAAAGATGCTAAGTAAATATTTAAAATGGTGCTAAAACATGAGCAATGAAAGTTACGTATAAGCTGGAATCAAAATCAATTCCTGGGGCTGGTGTTGGTGGAAACTTGATCTATGACTTTCAAGAGAAATGTCCAGGTTTATAGCTTTTTTATGATGTGCTATGACATGTTATGAAACTCAGAATCTCTTAGGTAAACAATGGAGAGGGCATAAAACCCAGGGAACACAAAAGCTGGAGCTTCAGCTTAAATTCTCTAGGAAGACAAGCATGGTGAAGAGTGATGTTGTGTGTTTGCTCATTTTGATTACATCTATAATTCAGCAGGAAGTGTGTGTTGCTTAATGCTTTCTACTGCATTTTATAGTATTTATACTATACCTCTGCACCAGAGAACCTGGCAATACCTTTAAAGTCCTCAGAGACATAAGTTTCTTTGCATTATTTGAAAGCTGTGTTTTCTCGTGCTTGGAGCATTTATGTGTATTACCTCATAAATTACTTGTCATTTCCCCTGAAAAAGTAATGAACATTTATTTGAGGAGGTAGAAACAGAAGGTGAGTGTGTATCCTGTTATCTGAGTTGCCTGTGCCTCACTGCCTGCCTGTATGTGCATTCTGACTCTGCCTTTTGCCCATGCAAGAACTAAAAATCCACAAGATTAGGCCCAGGGAGGGGATGGTTTTGTATATAATGCTTTCAGTGTTCTTTTTCTGTGATTTCCGTACAAAATTTGAAAGCAAAAATATATGGTTCATTCCTTTTCACTGTAAAAGACAATTAAGGATTTATGGATATATATGAAATATTTATTGTTAGAGTTTTTACAGGTCAGGTAATTGATGGCATTTTAGTTTGTGTAGCCATGCAGCATTTCCTGGAAATTACTTTGAATTCACATCCATCTAAATTCCTGATGCCCTTCCCTCTTTTACTGGGAAAACACATCCCAAACAGGGTAAACCACAGCGATGCTAAAAATTTGGTATTCTGTTTGGCTCTTTTTTTCTTGTTCAGTTCCTGAAAACATAAATGCATTTGCGTTAGTGATCCACAAAAATACAGACAGCAGCAGAGAAAGACACACGAGTTTTGCATTTCTGCTCTGTTTTTAGAGCCCACCTGACCCCCAGTGATTTGTGTGTCTGTGGGAGGAGCTGGGCTCAGCCTCCCCTGGTGCTCATGGAGAGTTTTATCAAGTTGAGCTTTTCTGTGGGAGCAAACCTGCAGGGATCTGTGCAGTGCCATCAGGCCAAAGTGTAGCCATCACTTCTTAGAAAGGGAATTAGTTCAGAAAAGCAGAAAATTCTGTTTGAAAGTCTGACGAGGCTCCAACAGACTGCACCAATGTCAGAATCAAAACATTTTAGTATCCATTTTGCCCAGCAGACTGAGCCATTTGGTGACTATATAGAAAAAGAAAGCAGCTGATTCCCTCTTTAAAATACCCTAAAAACAAAAAAAAAAAAACCAAAAAAAACCCCAAAAAAACAAACAAACAAACAAAAAAAAAAAAAACCAAAAAAACCAAAAAAAAAAAAAAAAAAAAACAAAAAAAACCAACAAAAAAAAAAAAAAAAAAAAAAACCAACCAACCAAAAAAAAAAAAAAAACAACCCGGAAAAAACCCACCCATGTTTTCCCTTAAGAGTGGACTTGTAGTTACAATTGAAAAATTCATTATATTCTTTGGGATTACTTTCCAATATCCTTTGAAATTATGTGATGTAAAATAAAACCCCAAGTATCTGAGAAATTAGAAATTATTTGCAAACTAAGAATAATTATTACTTTATTTTTAGAGATGTCTTTATTTGATATCTCATTGCCAACTTTCCTGAAACAGAAAAGTTTCTGTGCTTAGTATGTATCTTCTGGTAACAGGATTAAATAGAATGTTAATTTGTTTCCCTTTGCACCTGAAATACTGTAGTCTTTTTAACAGAAATAAAATAGGGATTTTTTTCTCCACAAGTACCCAACATATTAATTGTAATCTAATTACCAGGTGGGTTTTTTTCCACTTTTACATGAATATGAGCTCTCTGCCGTAGTGTATCATATCTCAGAGCAACTTCAAAACCTTTGTGATGTCATATGCACTTATCTAGGCTAAAATTCTCTGGGCTAAGTTTGTTCAAATCTCGTACCCATAATTAGGCATCTAAATATAATGCCCTGATTCTTGAAAGATGTGAGCACTTTTAGGTACAGTGACTTGCTAACATTTGCTGTGCTCTGCATTTCTAAATCCAGGCCATATATGTAGGCAGCCTAAATATAGATTCATGAACTAATTTAAGACTTAAATAGACTTCAAATGATTTGGCATGTTTCTTAGTTCATGTTATTCCAGATGGAGAAAACCAGTGATTCCAGCAGTGGTCCTTGTCTGCCTAGCACTGCTGGGAACAGGTTGCTCCTTGGTTTTCAAAGTGCATTTGAAAGCTCTGTAACAGCTCAGTGTTGTGTCTTAAACAGGGATAATACAATACAAGTTCTGTCTTTTATATTCCAAGTTTCCCAGGAATGTAATGGAGAATTGTTTAGGTGGAACCCTTTCAGTGGGACTGAATTATGGATGGATAATGTGAAATGCCTGCTCTCTTCAAAGCCAGGATGTTTAAGGGAACACATTACTTGCTTTGAATAAAACTCATTTTATATTTAAAAGAGCATTTCCACCTGTCAGACAGTGTGTTGCTTTTTCTTCCTGTGTTGGTGGTATTTTCAGGGCTTACAGAGAAAATGGTTCAGGGGTTTTGCTTTTTGAATTGGAATAAATTGTAAAAAGACTTCAGTGATAGGTGGTTTTTACCCATAAATCTAGATTCTAGAAGACAAAGCAAGGTATTTAAAAATGTGGTATCACTGTCCCAAAATTGCAGTGTAATTGTCACTACTAATACCTTGTAGTCCTGGCTTTGGTAACCAGATGAGAGTGATGAACAAAAACAATTATTCCTCATTTAATGAGGGCATTGTGTGTGCAAACCAGTCCAGAAAGTCCAAGTTCTAATTTGAATGTATTCATTAACATACTTTACTTTTTGTCCAACTTTCAGTTCATTTTCTTATATTTAAATTTGGTGTCTTCTGTTAATTGAGGCTTCTTATAATGGAGATCAAGCTGGGATGTAGATGAATGGAAATTGAACTATAATAGTAAACCAGCATTGCTCTTTCAAGTTTCAGGTTGGTTTAGTTTGGTTTGTGTTTGGTGACTTGATGTTTGGGTTTTTCTTGTTTGCTGGTTCTTTTTTTTTTTTTTTTCCGAAATCACATTGTTTTTATGGACATTAAAAAGTACAGGCATTGGTCTGGGTACATTCTGTAGCAGGCAGAGAAAAGACACATTTATAAAGAATATTCAGAAGTATATTATTGCACTTTCATGTATAGCCTGTGTTTTATTAGAAAAATGACACAAACTTTATTCTCCTCTGTAAAGAAAAATTTCCAAAATGGATAGCAATGTTTGTGACACAGGGTAACAGAAGAATGGGGTTAAGCAAATATTGTGATTCACTGTTCCTCCTAAATCCCCATCATTTAATTCTCCCTCTCACTATCAAGATATTTTCCTGCACACTTTGCCATCTGAAAGAAGAGTAAGGTTTAAAAAACAATTAGAGCTATCAGTGTTAGAAAAATATTAACAATCAAGTTGTTAACATATCTCCACATCTCACAAACCCGCTGTCAGTGTAAGCAAGGAATGAAAGTTCTTGCACTTGTATGAAATCTCTGCAATTCCTTGGAAGCTCAGTGTTTTCAGCATTCCCCTTTCAGAATGCCTGCTGCTGAGCCAACTCAAGAGTCTGATTTTTTTTTTTAAAGAAAATTCTTTCCAGTGATGAATTTAGTTACTTTCTTGCCTCCTCTTTTTTTCATGTGACGTGAGTAATTCATAAGCACTTTGTGGTTTAGGCAGCAAGGTGGGAGCAGGAGTATCTAAAGAAAAAAAAAAAAAAAAAACCAAGAAAATGTGTAGCCAGAATGACAAATCCTTAGGCACAGCTATAAAACATACAGATCAGTAGCACAGAGCCATAAGAATATATTGACTGTGGCTCAAACTCATCAGAAGATTGATCAATCCAGCTGACTTGCATTAATTGTGAAATAGAAGGAACGCCGCGATCAATGATAGGCATGAAAGTGCAGCGGTAATGATGCCACATCCAGCTAATCCAATAATGGAGAACCTGATGGATAGCATATTGGAATTCCACTGCTCGGGCCCCTGTCACAATAAAGTATATCCTGCAATTATGGGGGAAAATCGAGCAGGCAGCAGTGGAGGCAGCCTTATTGGGCAGTGCTGCAGCTGTTTTCCTGATTAAACACCACGTTAAGTGGCACTCAAACACTGCAACTCGGCCAGCTTGTACAATCCTTAAATTCTTGTGAATCCTTAAATTCATGTGAAACACTGTCTTTTAATCAAAGCCAGCTATGAATATTAAGATGTGTGCAAGATCTCCGGTTAACTGTGGGTGTTTGAACGCTGGTCACTGGTCTCTCACTGTTGGCCACGAGCAGAAAGGACCATTGCTGAGTTGTGAGCCACCAGCCACCTGTGCTGCAAATCAGTTTGGTTTTTGAAGGCTTCAAGACCTGATTGGAAAAATAATACTTCTAATAGACCCATGGAGAATTCAAATTTAGTTAACTTCTGCCCATGTTTGCCTACAATTAATAATTTCAGTCTGGGCAGTGTTAAGTGTTGATTGGAGGAGGAATAGATTTTTTTGTTAATCTAGGTACAGCCAGACCTGTGGGTACAGTTTAGATTCAGTGGTCATCTACTCATAAAACCCAAGTGAATCCTTTCCAAAATATAACATCCATCTCATTAAGGACTAAGTCTTTCAGTTCTTATTAAAGATTTTTCTACTATTACTTTTATACTGATACTTCATTTTTATCATTATGTTTATCTCTATGAGCCTGCTCATTGTCATTTTGACTCAACTTTGCTGTTGGCTTGACCTTTTAAGGCCCAGCTTTGCCTGGAGGATGTCAGGAGGCTGCAGGGTCCATGCAGGAGCCCCTTGGCAGTGGCTCTTCAAGGAAGGTGTGTCCTGCTCTCCTGCATCTCCCTGGGGCACTGAGTTCTTCCTGCTGAGCTTGGAAAGGACCACTGGGAACTGCAGAGGAGCCATGACTGTTTTTTTCACCTTATCCCCTGTCAGCAGTATTTCTCAGTTCTTTGTTTGTGTTGGGGGGGATAAAGGACAGATCTTGGAGCTGCTCAGCATTCAAGGTGTCCAAGGGCTGTTTGTGGCGTTTGGGCAATCACAGGGGGAAATGGATGGCTGCCTCACCACTGAGGAAGCACCTGAGCCCATCTGTGGATCACTCTGCTTTGCCTTCTGGAAATCATTGACTGCTTTAATTCTAGTGCTGGATGGGGATTTTTATGTTTCAGCTGTAGAAATTTGCCACTTTTCAGATACAAGTGTTTGTGCATAAATTGGATTGAGATTTTGACACTTCACAGGTCTTGAAACTCTTCAGTAGAAGATGGCTTTATTTCTATGTACAAATGTAGGGGGGTTTTCATGAACAAGATCACTTTTCTGCTGTTGCTGGGCTTTTTTACTTTTTTTCCTTTGTTGAGGCAGAGAAGTTTGGGGACAACTATTTAAGCAGATAGCAAGCAAACTAAAATATTCCCCTTCCTGTTAAAGTGTACTGGTAAGAACTGTTATGAGAGTGAGGAGCTCTGCATGTCTTGCTGAGGCTCTTGGACTCTGGAGCATCCAGCAGGGCACGTGTGAGCAGGAATTGTCCAGCCACCTCAGCCTAATGCCCTGCTGTAGAAAGGCCAGCACATCAAGGCTGCAGCTCACATCTTCTGTTTCCCTTTTAGTGCAGTGTATTTTTCTTAGTTTTGTGGGGAAATTAACGACCAGTGTTTGTGTGGGGCTTGTCTTCTTCCCCCCTAATGTTGATTATACTTGTGGAGACAGAAGAAACAAGACTCCTCCCACGGTTATGTTGTGAATGTAGGGATGCAATTAAGGAGATAATTTATCCTAAGGGTTCTAAGTATTCCAAAGTGTTTGTTTTCGATAGAAAAAAAATAATTAAATACTAGATTAATAAGTGATCAATAAGCCTGAAAGGGTTTTCAGGCTGCTTAAGTAAACTGACAACAAAGACTGTATCTTTCTGTTTCTTTGCAAGTAGAAAATAGAATTCATGTTCTTCAGGGTTTTTTCCTTTTAAAATATTGCAGTATAACCAAAATATAAGTTGACCAAGTTGTGAATGTAATACCACCATCCCGGGTGTCAATAGCATCTCTTTCCGTGAGGAATGGCCTGGTGGAGTGTGTATTTTCTAAACCTATTTTTGATTGTGTGAAGTGTTAACAGTTCACTTTAACCTCCCATCATAGGAGAAATAATAAAGAGAAGGCAACTTCAGACTCTGTGATGGTAGCTAATTGCTATGGAACAAACCCTTGCCTTCTCTGAGACTTTGTTCATTTCTTTTAGCCACCAGGGAATAATTTTAATACATGAAAACTGTATTCAAGTTATGTTCCAGCAGTAAATGAGATCTACTTACTTCTTTCCAGAACAATTAATTTCAAGCCAGCCTATGTTAAAGAAAGTACTGAGCAGTGTGTTTTATAATTGCTGGAGAGCTGTACATGCAATATTAGAATAGAAATATTGGGTTCCTTTTCAAGTTTTGAATAATCCCAGTAGACTTGCAAGCTGCTATGAATAATTCTGTAAAGTCCAAGTGAAAGAGTTCAGATATTTTCCTTCCGCTCTTTAAGATTACTGCAGTTATTTGAGGCAAAAAGGCAAAACACCTCAATATTTTGCAAAATGAAGACACTTTGTTAAGACTGAAGTAATAATGGATAGCCTGAAGGCATTGGTCCAAACAAACTGACTCGAGCAATGTTTTTTTTTTAATGTTTTTTTTTCCTCTCAAATAAGTTGTTAGATGCCACCAGTCATCTGTGAAGTAACAACACAGTATCTTCATAACAGAGGGACTTCTGTAAAGGCTGAACTTGGCTGTCAGCAGTTTAACATCATTTCATAGGTGTGTGTAAATCCTCACAGACATTCCTGAACAGGGACAGGACAAGCAGGAATGGCTTAAACTGTCAGAGGGCAGAGCTAGGTTAGATTTTAGAAAGGAATTGTTCCCTGTGAACAGGGTGCCCAGAGCAGCTGTGGCTGCCCCTGGATCCCTGGCAGTGTCCCAGGCCAGGCTGGACAGGGCTTGGGGCAACCTGGGATAGTGGAAGGTGTCCCTGCCCATGGCAGGAGGTGAACTTGGATGAATTTGAGGTCCCTTCCAACCCAAACCACTCTGGCATTCTGTGATTGTTTGTGAATGAAGTATCTTAGGGCCTCTGTCACACACTTTTTAAGGGGTTTTTTTGTGGTTTTTTTTGGTGGGGTTTTGTTTTTTTTTTCCCTTTTCATTTTTCACTTGTAGCCAAAACTTAATTCATGTCACATAGGACTGGGCAGGTGAAGAGCCATGCTTTTTCCATAAGAATCTAGGTATTCAATAAACTACAGTGACAAGGTGCTGCTGCCTCTGCCTGCTTTGCACAGTGTCATTGCCTTTATTTCTATGTTGTGCTCTTGAACTAAAACTTGTAATGCAAATGGTGACCCTGGAAGGCCTTACAAACTTGCAAGTATTTGAAAAGGTGTTAATGCTTTTCCCCAGGAAAAGTGAGGGGAATTTTAACCTCCTCCAAAGGATTGTTTCATCTGTAATTAGCAGAAGCAAGATCATACAAATACAGAAATCGGTGAGCTAATTGCAGTAGTCTGGCAATGAGGGACTCTACTGGGATCAATTAACATGATCTAGATATTAAAGGAAAGCAGAATGTTCCCTCTTTTTTCCCCTCCTATGATTTGCCACATTTGTCTCCTAAATAAAGACTCTTGCAAGGTAAAAAATTAAGAGTTGGCTTTTATTTATTTATTTATTTTAAAATATTTCCAGAGCAGTAAAAGTCATTGTGGTGATCCTCACTTCTGCTGCCATTCTGTTTATTTCATTTACAGCTGAGACCAAGTGTCAGGTACAGCTGGGTATCACAGAGAAAGGTTGTTGACTGGTGGTCCAGTTTTTTTTTGTATTTAACAGGAGAATTTCTCTCATGTTGAAACAGGCCCTGATTCTTAGGCTCAGTGGTACACATTTGTGGGTGTTTTGCACTATTTATTTGTATTGTGGGATGTCCTCAGACCTAAACATAGGTGGTTAAGATATCTTTTTCCACAGGTATTGTGCATGATAATGCCATATTACAACATATATGTGGCTATATTTTACTGGCAGTCACAGGGGAAGAATATCAGCTTTTTGAAACCTGTAAATACCAGAGCATCATGTCAAGCTTGTCAGCAATAATGTATTAATATTTGACATGTTCTGTGCTCTTTTTTCCATCTCGTTGAAACCATGGACGTGGCATTTCTCAGCTGAGGGCTGCTGGAGCAGGGCAGGGAGCTTGCATGAGCTGCTGTGGGTTTGGTGCAGCTCTGGGCAAGGACTGAGGAGCTCTGACTGCTCTGGGAGGTGTGAGCTGAGAGTGCTCTTCAGGGGAGGAAAGACCAGACTTCAAGGTCTGGTCCTTGAAGTGCTAGGCTGAAACTGTCTCCAGCTCTGCTAGAACCCAGTGCTTGATATTCCACCACTAAATCGATTGTTTTAGTTCCTGTTGGAAGTGACAGGTCCATTCAGGAGAATATTTGCAGCTTTTAGGAAGATTTAACCTGTGCTATCCTGATCCTGGGTGGGGTTGTTCAGCTTAGTGAGAGCTGACTAGCAAGGCTCAGCACGAAGGGGAATTTCTCACCTCTCTGGCAATCACTACTCATGTGTTCCTCCTTGCCTCAGAACAACAGAGGAAAAATGGGTTTTGAAACTTGGTTATTGAGCACTACAAGGAATAAAATGCAGTGAAAATGGACTGCAGTATTCTTTTTCATTTTTAGAAAATAATTCCAGACATCAGAGAAGAGTTTTATATAACCTGGTAATGAAGAATAGTTCTTCTCTTGTTCTCTGGGCCCCAGGCATTCCACATTACTGAAGCTGGAAGATGACATGTACAACAAGAATGTATGAAACCTTTAAGATTTTTTTTTTCTAAAACCTAGATAGCTGCTGAACTTATTTTTTTTCTCAAAAATAAGTGATTATAGACATATTTCTAGTATAATAAGTTCAGAGCTATCAAATAAAACCAAAAGTTGCTAGTCTTCCTTCCCCACTCTCCTTGTGAAATGCCAAGTTTGTCTTATTTCTCATGGAGATGGATATTTAGATAGTGATAGCAATGCTATTTAAAATGCAGAGAAACTCCATCCTTGCTTTTTTTGTGTTTCACTCAATCCATTTCCTATTATAATCCCTATGGATATGGATATCAATCCTTTCCCACACCCCCATCCCCCATCTTGCCTATGCTATTGACTTGCTTTGAGAAAAATATATCCCCTTTTTTCTTTTTCTTTCTCAGTAGGTTTGGGTTTGCAATTGGTTTGGTTTGGTTTTGGGTTTTTGTGTGTGTTTTCAGTTTCTTTTCTCCTGAAGACAGATGGTGGCAACACTGCTCCTTGTAAAGCAAAGAGAAAACAGCTGGTGAGGTGCAAGGCGAGGCCAGACCAGCAGTCCATGGCTGTTTCCAGTGCTTCAGAGTCTCCCTTGGCTTTCCAGAGGAGCTGTTACATAAACTAAGCACAGTTATCTCCCCTCTAACTGTAACAGTAAAAAAAGTAATTAAAAAAATATCACAAATATACTAAATTTATGGCATAGTACAGATGCAGTACCTTTCCTTCTTGGCTTCCATATTTAAATCCATACTTGACTTAGGAAAAATTTGTTGCAGTCTAATAACTATAAAATACTAAGAGGAAATAAAATCAATGTTGGCCCCAGCCTTAGAATGCAAACCACACACACACACTCTAAGATATGGTCAAATTGTGCTTACTCAGGAGATTCAGCTCCAGGAATCGAGCAGCACTGAGAACCAGTATAAAATATGCAGGAAAAGAAAAAAATCTGTTTAATAGATGCTCACAATTTGTTGTTTTTATAAAATCAAGGTATTTTTTTAAATTCCCTTTAGAGAATTCTCATGAATAATACCTATCAGACTTGGACAGGTGAAGGCTGCTTGGTGTTTTTTTCCCCTTCTTTGCAGTGTTATTAATCCCAAGTATCCTGGTTGCTAAATGTACACATATGAATTACAGTGTTTCAGGAATCAAATGAAAGGCTTTGGGGGAAAAAAAAAAAAAAAAGAAAACAACCAACAAAACATCTCCATGGTGTATTTTAAGTCTGGCTTTATTTAGTAAAGAATGCTGTGCAGTCATTTTAATGAATTATTGCTCCTTCCTAGCATGGGCAGCATGCACTGAGCGAGAAGCATGGCTCTCTTGCCAGTCTGCATCTGTAACCTGTCACACTGCTGCACACTTGCCAAGGGTAGAGTCTAGGAGGTTTCCCATTTTTACAAGAAGGCTTTATCTTCACCAACAACCAGACAGAGGTACAGTGAGCTCAGACTGGGGAAAAGGAAAAAAAAAAAGGGGGGAAAAAATATCCAGTTTCGTGTAAAATATGATGTTGTAGAATAGATTTTTGTCTTTATTTAGAATTGAAGGAATTTTTTAAATTCCACTTTTAAAAATGGAGCTTTATTTGAAGAGATTTACCATGTGGATTCTTTAGAGCTACTGAATCTCTGTGACTTGTGGTCTCCAGCTCTCTCACTGGCCATTGGCAATCGGCTGCTGCAGATTCTGGGAACATGAGCCAGGTTCTTGGGTTGTTTGGATGGCTCAGCTCCCTAAAAAAAAAAAAAAACATCCCAGCAGCTGAAGAAGTTTAAAGAAACTGTCAGGGCATTACTGAGCAGAACATCCCTGCAGAGCTTTCCATTGTTTTTGATGATCTGGCAAATCTGATACATGGCTGTCTGCATCACAGAGTTTGTATGTAGCTCTAGGTATGGAAGGATACCTGTTCAGCTGCCTGTTTGGTCACTTAAATAAGATTTTGCTGTCTCTGGAGCTCTGTGAAGCTCTTGCTGACCTGTGCCCAGTTTATCAGTGCTGTTTGGTGTGAGCAAACACCAGCTCTTTCCCTCATGTGCTGGACACTTGCTCATTCTTTCCAGGCTTCCATGGCCTTCCTAAACTTCCAAACTTCAGAGACCTTCATGCCATGCAGCAGATGCAAGACCAAGGCTGTGTTTTCTCTAGTGGTGTTCAGTTCCTTCAAGATTTGTTTCTTTATGTAAGGGTGGGTGTTAAACACCAGAAATGCCATAGTTTAGACTTAGATGTCTATGATGGGTATTACAGTGTAGCTGAGCCCAGGTTATAATTCTTAAGCAAAAGAATCTTTTCACTATGGAAATTAATTGTTATTTGTAATTGTGTGTGCCTGCTTGAGAAACATCAGAAATTTTTATCAAGTAATGAGACACCCCTGTCTCAGAATATGCACACTGAGGTGTAAAAGGCCTGAATTCCAGTCTCTAGACACAATTAGAAATCAAAACAATTGCTGTGATATACTGAAAAGCCAGACAAGTAACCTCATGCAGAGCAGCATTCCCTACCCTTTTAATTGCTGCTTATCCTGTCTCAGTAAGTGAGGTAATTGATGTTTTACTCTCAAAATTGATCTCAGTGTTTCAGGTAGTTAGCAGACTAGAATGGCTTCTGCATCATAGCACTAAAAATCGTTTTGTCTCATAAACTAATCCCAGGCTCAAAAATGAGGCACACCTGAAGGCTCCCTAGCTTAAAAATAATGAGTTTGTTTGGAACTTGGGTCCACTGGACCAGACTGTGATTAATCTGAATAACCACACAGAACTGCACAGCACTGGTCCTGCTCTTTGCAATTCTCCTATTCACAGTTCTCCCCAAGGGCCACCTACATCAGAGCTTTGAGAAGCTCCAAATGATTTCTGCAGGAACTTTGTTCCTCTTACTTGAGTGAGAGGAGTTGTTTGGGGTCGCAGCAAGCTGGCTGAACAGGGGGTGGGTTTCAGTTTGAGCAGCTTGACCCAACACCTCTCAGGAAATGTGCACATTCCTGCAGGTGTGGGACTCACCTCAGGGCCTTGGCTTCACTTTGCTTCTTCCTGTATGTTAATACAGCATTTCTGGGAGGAAAAGGGAAGACAAAAAGAAATAATATGCAGATCAAAATACTTTTTGTAGTATTGCACGTTTATCTTTATGCAAAGTTTATTGTAGGAAGTTGTAGAAATTCAGGTGTAAAAGCAGCACAGGATTGTTCCAAACATTGGAGATGAAAAGCAGAGAGTAAGTGACACCTTGTTTGAGGCTACAGCTGTGGTGTATTGAGCACACTGGGAGTGTTACCTGTATGCAGATGAAGGTGTGATGCTCCTTTTGAATGGTGTGTGCAGTTATTATATTGATCATGTGTACTGTGATGTTGGAATGAGTCATTAATATCATGGTTTGCTTTGTTCCCACCTGCAATG
Organism: Peucedramus taeniatus; assembly: GCA_013400575.1. NCBI lineage: Eukaryota > Metazoa > Chordata > Aves > Passeriformes > Fringillidae > Peucedramus > Peucedramus taeniatus. Next base: position 60,641 of record WBNO01033426.1, read on the forward strand.
GAAACACACAGGCACACATGCACGTAGAGGAGATGCTTCTCTCTTCTCCTCTCCATCTCTATTGTACATAGAGCTGTAGAAAAATGTGACAAAACTTGTAGATGGAATTCTTTGTCCTTGATGACTCAATCTGGGCCAAGGTGTGGCAGAAAAGTGAAGGTGTGTATAGTTATGTGAAGAATAGAGGCTATATTTATTGCAAAAAGAGGTGATATTTAGATCTTTCATGTTTATACAGTGAAAGATTTCTCTCTGCCTTCTCAAGGGACAGGATTTCAGGTCACAGTTTACCTCACCTAGTCATAGCTCATCACAAAGTTTTGTTGAGGTGTTGGGAGCAGCACTTTCATGCATGAGGATGGCATGCAACGTGCCATTGCAATTATTTCAAAAGCTATAGACATGATACAGTTTTAAAGCTACAATTTCATGCTTGTTATCCTGGAGGTCATTGAGGAATGTGACATTTCATTTGCAAAATGAGCCTGGCTGTGCATGCAGGTGCACACACATACACAAGTTTTAAATGTTTCCCTCTCCTTTGCTATTTTTAGGACAGTAAGGCCATTGCCATGGTCTCATTAAAAGGTGAAAGAAAGTGTTTAACTTTGTCAGCAGCACCTGATTTTTGCCAGTGATTGCTCATTTTCTTAACAGAAAAGTAAGGACTCCTTTAAATGAGGCTTACATGTTCAAGGTAACCTTACCACGTCTGAGTGAGAAGAATACAGTGCCCTAATGGCTGCTGTTATATGACAATCTCTAAAAGTCTTTCATTATTAAGTGTCAAGGTTTCTTTTAGGAAAGCTTTAGAAATTCTTGGGGAGAAATGTTTCATTGCAGCAAGCTGTAGCAGTGCCACTAAAAATATATTGCTAATTAAAGTTTATTGACAGTCTCTGTAATGTGTTCCTGGAACAAGTCAGAGCACTGAGTAGTTATTGAATGCGAGGCACTGCATCGTCTATAGTTAGTTAAGCTGTTTAGGAGAGGAGATTAAGGTACTCTGCCCTTCCTTCCCTGAGCAGTAGGCTGTGGCTATTGTGCAGAATAAAATTCTTTCCTCTCAGGATGCTAATGCTGCATACTCAGAAATTTTGGCTTTGTCATGAGCTGTTTCACTTGGTAACCATGGGCAAATGGGGAGCTCAGTTAAACACTGCCAAGGTCTGAAAGGTGCATCTCCCCAGCAAGGAAAAGAATTTGGGCTATTCAGAAAGCAGTTCCTTCAAGGTGCAGTTCTTAAGGTGAGCAAGGGTATGCAGAGTCCCTTCAGCTCAGTGTGTGGCTGTAAGTGAGGAAGGTGTAAATCACACCTGTGCAGTTGTGCTGTGGGACAGTGTGAGGGACAGCCCTGCTCATGTGTGGTCACCCTGGGGCAGCAGTGCTGGGTAAGAGCAATTGCATCCTGGGTGTGGCTGCTCACACTGCATGGCCTGTGCTGGTGCCTTGCAGTGGCCACCTGGAACAGAGGTTAGACAAGATTAAGACTAAAAGTGGGCATTTATTGAAGGCCTTCAACAGATACACCTTGGGCAGTCAAAGCCTCCCAGAGGCTGCCCCCAGGATGGATGATGGGCCCGAGTGTTTCACACAATTATAAGTTTGGTCCATTTCACATCAGGGGTTAATCCTCCAATTACAGCTTCAGTTAATGAAGTCATTTGCCCCCAGTTCATTCCCCAAAACTCACTTTTGTTTATACTTTTTGGAGCCTGAGGCTGTAATGTGCCCTTGAATCACAGGCCCAGAGGGATTGTTTTGTTTGACCAAAATGTGAAGACAGTTAACTACACTTTATATGGAGTTCAGAGCTTTGCACTAATGCAGTCTAGGATTTGAAAACTATAAAAGCTAAACTCTCAAGACATCGGTGCTTTGCTGGCTTTGCTTGTATTGCTTATTTAGAAGCATAGAATACATTGTGCTGTAAGGGATCTTTAAAGGTCATCTAGTCCAAAATTACATCTGTGATTTCTTACTGGTATCATGAACCTGGAAAACTCTTACAAGTTGTTAGATAATGATCCTTGGGAGTAAGCACCAGAAGCACTTGCACTGCCTTGCCACATCTCTGGAATACTCTCAGACACAGTGAATCTGTGAGCAATTTTGTAAATGCAAGGAACAAAGATTTATTCTTCAGATGGCTGCCAGAAGAGTTTTACTCTTCTTTAAATCACAAAGTCTAAGCTACTCGTTTCAGTAGAGTTCCACTTCAGTTCTGTTGCTGTAAGCAAGGGCAAAGTACTGCCTCTGGGAAGTAAGATTTACAGCACAAATCAGAACCAAACCAGGATTTTTTACATGGGCTACGAGTGAGTATCAACAGCTTTCCAAAGTGATTGGTTTGTGGCTCTCAGAGCCAAACATTCTGTCTGCTTGTACAGCCTACAGTTCCACTGAGGAACATTATCTGAGTTGTAAAAAACTATGTAAAAATTTCCTTATGGCAGGCTTGGTCCTAGAGCTCATTAAATTTCTGCCTCCTCTTTCTGCTGATTCAAGCTTCTTGCACGCACAGAAGTGGCCAGAGGAGCTGTGGGATGGAGAGGGGGAGTGAACCCTGATGCAGAGCCAGGCTGGGCTCGTGCTGTGAGGGTAAGAACAGCCCCAGTACAGGGAGACAGACATGATTTACCCTCTGGGACTGATTGATTAAAAACCAAAGAAAACCCTCTCCTGATTTTGGGTGTATTTACTGAGCATAACACACAGGGTGTGAAGTTCTCTCTCTAAACTTCACCAAAGCAGAATTCCTACATGTCCTTGCTGTGCTTTAGGGAAAGAATCTCACCTGCAGAGTCCACAACTTGATAAATTAGTGCAGCAAAGGCAACCCCTGCTTCTCTCAAAAGATTCATAGCAAAAAAACCCTGGTAAGTGTGTCAAAGAGCACTACACTTGTGTTTTGATTTGTGTGTGCAAGCACAGAACCTAGCATTGCATTTCCAGTGCAAAACAGAAAGGTATCTCAATGTCATTAACACCTTAAATTACCCCTTTTGTCCTATTGAAAATGTGCGTGGACACTAATGACCAACTTTCACCGTGGATTTACATCCTTGAAATTCTCTCCCAAGAGCTAAAGATAAGCAGCATGTATGTGTTCCATAAGTAATGAAGTTATCCACCAAAATGTCAAGTTTTAGGTAGAGTGATAGATGAGAACAGACTGTAATTTTAATGTGCTTCATGGTCTTCACATCTTTTTTGCATTCAAATTTTACTGACAAGAATATGTATATAAAGTACATGTCTGTATCTGTGGCTATAAAGAAACAAAAGCCTAACGAAAAACAAAAGAAAAAAAAATCAATAGCTTGATTAACCAACTAAATTACAGTATAATAGGATGCTGTTAATTATCTGTCAGTTTAAAAACAATCCTGGAATAGAAACAGTTGTTGATATGAAACATTCTAAGGTTTTCCCTTTTTTATCTACAGATGAAGAAAGTAAGTTTTGCAGATCAATTTGCAGATGATTGATCTATGAGGTTAATACTGCAGAATGACCATTTAGTATGCTTTGGATCACTTAATATCAAATAAACGATTTTACATATGTAAATACACCCATACACACACACAGCCTTTCACTTTATGACACTCTGAAGATTCATGTTTTAATTGGAAAAAGAGCAACTCTGAGGAAGGGCACAAATGAAAGTCTGTCAGTTCATTGTCTTCTTGCTGACCTGGCAATATCTGGTTTCTCAGACCAGTTCCTTCTGTAATGACCTCTCCAGCCAATAACGTGGATCTGCCAGATAAAAGCTGTGTTTTGGGTTTTTTGTAATTTGTCAAGCATGGGTGACTGTGAGAACTTGGCTTATTTTTATCAGCACACAGGCACAGTGAGTAGGCTTGCAGATGTTTGCTGATAGCACACAGGCCGTGTCTGTAGGAGCAATTTGTAACAAAGCTGGCTTTGGTAATTGTCTGGAAATCCATGCCTGTCTCCAGTGATATCCTCGTTGTCAGGCTGCTGTTCTCTTCTCTGCCTTGAAGGGTCTTTCTGAGTCGTTACCTGCAGATGGAATCACTGCCACCTTAATAGGCTAGTAGTAATTATCTAGAAAAAATTCTGTGTAAATGGAGTTTTTTTCTTAAACCCAGTTTTAATTTTACCATACATTCTTGGCCTATGGTTTTTTGTTGTCATCTTTGTCCATGATCTTTACTTCAGAAAGCCTATTAGGCAGCACATCAGATTTATTGCCTTGTTTGGGTAATACAGACCCTCAGAATTCAGCAGTACCTGATACTCAGATACCAATTACTATCTCAAATTTCTTCATTCTATATTTACACTAGCTTCAGAGTTTATCACTTAATTGGTATTCATACCATTATCTGTAATTTTTTTTTCTGCAGAGTGTTTAAGGAAAGAAACTTAAAACCCTTTTCCCCAAAGGTGCAAGATTTTACAAGAGTAAATTCTTGTGATAATGATATGCTTATGAAACAAGAATTGTTTGTGCTGCAGTGAATAGGATAATGCCTGTCATATGCCAGGCTTGGTTTGGACCTGTTTACATTGTAAGGTAACAGACTTTAATTCTATACTGCTTCCTGTTTAACCTCTCAGTATTTTTAATTATGTTTTCCATAGTGTTCATTTATTTTTTGTAGTGCATTGCCTTTGCCTTCAGATTATTCTGTATATTTTCTGTGCTATGCAGAGAAATTAAATGCACTGTGGCCAGTCTTTTATGTATAAAAGGAGTTTATATTTGAATACTAATCATAGATCAAATTTCTCATGGGATTGCTTCATGCAGAGTGTACATCCAGAATTTCATCTTGAGGCTTTCCCACACAAGTGTTTCTCTAGAATGGTACTTGTAAAAGATATTTTCTTCAAAACCATTTTCTTAATTTATATTAAAGTCCTGTGTAAGATAGTTTCCAGAGCCTTAATGTCCAAGGATTGGTCATCCACTGAGCATGGACCCAAACTAAACCCAGCACTGTCCTGGTCTGCACTGTACTTTTCACAAGGTCATGGCAAAGACCCACAGCTCCCAAACTGTTTGAAAAACAGGGAACTAACTGTGTCACAGGATGTGAGCACGGGGAAGGCTGCAGTGCTGGCTGCTCTTGTGCCATCCTGCAGGGATTTTACTCGCGGGGATGTTGAAAAAGGAAGAACTTCCAGGCTATGCTGCAACACCTCAAGTTTCCTTGAACACTCTCAGGGAGCCAGAGGCAAATTTGGTCACATCTCTGTCTCTGTGATCTGAAGCATGCTTTGGGCATACAGCTAAGGCTGTTAAAACACAAAGAAACCAAAAATTAAAGCAAAAAAAAACCCAAAGAAAAACCCAACCCCCTATTTTAGGTAACCGTGATGTTCAAGCAATATGGAAAATCTTGATGAAGAAACATCTTATCCTGCAGCATAGAAAAGGTGAAAATTGGACTTTAGGGCTTCTCAGTTGGTTAAAGGAGCCATTTTGCAAAACGAAATAATTGACTACAAACTGTTTTAATGTAAAATTTTTTAAAAGTGTTTCTCTTTTGTTTTTGGAGATTTTCTACTTTTCCTTGTCTCAGTAAAATGATCCTGTTTGGAATATGTTGCTGATTTGAGGGCAAAAAGAAAAGGGGGGAGCGAGAAAAGCCTATAAAACTATAGATTATTTTTTATGGATGATGAGATGGTCCCCATTTGCATTTACAGCTTTACAAGGATTGTAGCACTAGGCTCTTTTTCTTTTTTTTTTTGATGGAAATGCTTAATCTGAGCTCAATGGGCCATAATAATTGCCTGTTTCTTCCAGTAGAAATAAACCCACTTGTATGTGACACTTGAAACCTTAACTCTGCTTAGTATTACCCACGGAATTGGAGACAGTTCTTCACCCAAATATATTTATGACAGCAGCACCAGTCGATATACAATACCCAGCCAAGGGCATTGGAGAATAAATCAGTCCCTCCAGCCTCTGCTGGAGCACAATAACTGATGGTTGTAATAAAACCCCAGGAAATTAAAATTCTGTGCATGCAAACATACATACCTAGCCAAGAGAAACCCAGAGCTCTCTGTTCTAGAAAGATTTTGCATATGCATAGACATATGCATTCTGTCCCCCTTTGTGTTAAAAAAACAATGGAAGTGAAAGTTTGTAGGTTGTCAGCACATTATCACCTCCTTAGACTGTCCTCACCTTTTGGGGGCTTTCAGGACACATGTCCATGAAAATGTAGGCATCTTGTAGTGGAAAAGAATGATCCCAGTTACTCCTTGAGGAAGAAATTCTGATGTTATGTTTAAAAGCTTCTGGATGTTGCTGTAAGTGACTACCAAAGGCTCTGAAATCCTCATTTCCAGTTCATTTCACCCAGTATATTTATGCAATTACTGGTATTTTTAATGAGTCCTCTGTGTTTGAGCACCTTGGGCTCTACTTTGTGGCATTGTGAGCTCTTGGGATGGATGTTGTTTCTTCACTTGTGTTTTGGGGTTTCATGTGTAGTACTGAGGCAGTTTTAAATTAATACACAATATTATTTATACATTTATGTACAAGCCCACACTCTTTCCATGTATTAAGTAACTCGGAGTATTATTTCTTCTGAATTCTGTGAGGCAATGAGATAATGAACACTAATAAGTAATAAAAAGATGCAGGGAAGAGACTGTTTCCAAATGAAATACAGCAGTGCATGGTGTGTGTCCTTGTGTAGCACAGCCTTTCTGTGTAACGTGGCAAGGAACAAACCCAAGCATTTAATATTTGACAGAAGACTTTTCCAGTCAGATGAGTGTCTAATGAGAGAAAGCACTGGCAGATGGATTTTGCAGATAGTATGAGAAGGTATTGACTGTCTCACTGTGCCTGGTGAAACACAACTGCTGCAACTGTGAGAGGATAATCTATGGTTTGATTTCAGCTGTTTAACCTATGTATGAATGAGGAGGAAGATGATTTCTCAATCAGATGGTGAGCAGTCAGCAGCTGGGAGGTGGGTTCTGGTAAAGGCACTGTGACTCTGCTCCGTGCCAAGCTTTGCTCACCTGGCTCTTGAGCTCCACAGTTGGTGTGTAGGTACTGACTGTAATAATGAAAACAGGCATATTGTTGAAATTCTGGTAATCATATTTGGACTGTCCTTTTTGAGATGTAAAAATAAAGGCACCAATATCAGGGAGCCTTTCATTTGCCATGCATGTTTAGTTATGGTAAAATATCTAGAAGATAAAAGACATTAGGTGTTCACCGATTATTTTTAAGCCACTGGGACTGTGCTCTGTTTCAAATAGCCTCAATCCTGAAAACATATTGAATTTGAAAATGTAAAACCAATACTTGTGAATGTTGAACTGCAACAGAAATGTTCTTTTACATTTGAACAGACACTGTCTTATTACCCTCCTGTTGTTCTCTTTTGCCTACCACCTAAGCCCTTTCTTTAAAATGACACATAAAGAAATTGACAGCAAAAAATCCTTCCCAGGTGGACTGTTGGTATTCCTTAACACCTGCAATAATGCTGTTGCTCTCTCAATCTGTTCATTCAGGCAGAGTTGGGTCCCATTTTCCTCAGGGCCAGGACTTTTGTGTCTGTATGAAGAGTGGATAACTGATAAATATATTTAACAGATATTCAGTCTCCCCCCTGTTACTGTTACTTAAAGAAAACAGAACAAACGTCCCCATTCTAGTCCTGAACTCACTGGGAAGTGACACCAGCAGGTTGCACAGTATTTCCAAAGGGTCTTTTTTGGTTTAAAATGATGGAGCCTGACAGCACAAGTGTCTGCTGTAAGGCTGAGTCCTATAAAGGAGTCTGTCGTTTTTTCAAAGTTTTTCCTTGATAAAATCCTTTAAAGGGATTTTAGGCATTCTTCCACTACACTCATAGTAAATGAGAGCTTGACACAATGACACTCAACATACTGACCAGTCTTAAACTAAAATAAATAAGTAGTTAATTGCATATGGTTGAATCCAGAGCCATAACAAAGTAAATTTAGGATTGAGAAAGGACATATTTAAAATTGCAGGATGTGCACAAGGTTTGCTTCTAGGCTCTCTTGATCATTAATTAAATATGTTATGGCTTTCAGTTTTTCTCATTTATCTGTACAGGTTTACATATTGTAAATGCATTATTTATGTTTTCCCTTAAGTGCTCAGTACTGCCAGGATGTTTCTCTTAAACTGGCACAGATAACAAAAAAGACAAAATGAGAGAGCAAATTTGGCACTGGTGAAATGCTCAGAGAACTGCTCATGTTCAAATGAGCCTTTCCCAGATGTATTTCAATAAACTTGATCTGACAAATAGAGGGCCAGACAGGCAGATGGCATCTGTGTTTCAACTATGATTATTTTTTGTTTGTTTGTTTTATTAAGGTAAGTTTGGTTTGTTTATTTTTCCCCTTTTAATCTCATCCTAATAATGCCTTATTACTAAGCCTTTCTGCTTGTTTTCTGGAAAGCTCTTAGGATGAAAGGTGATGAGGGAGCTGTCTAGGTGGATGTTCACTCTGAGGGAAGCCATCTCTGAAATGGATTTTTTTTGTTGCTGCTAAAACACAGTTTGGAATCAGCCATTTGCTGAACTTTAAACCAAGGGAATTGCCACCATTGGTGTGTCTTGTCCCCCTGTTCAGAGTAAACTGAGTGTCTTGCAGGTGGTTGAATCAAATAATAATTAAAAATAGTGTTCTCACATTCACATGAAAGCCTTTTGTTTTAAAGTAAATTGATGGTTTTCTTCTGTTGGTTGCACTGCCAGATATGGAGGAGCTGTTGGATGTTAAGATGTGGTTATCTTCTTATTCACTTACTCTTTGCCTCTCTGTTGTATTCTCCCACTGTTGATGAACACTTTTTTCCCATCCTAAATACAATTTTTCTGGTGTCTGAGATGTTAGGTATCTTATGTTTCAAATTACAGTAGCAAATAGCTGCTAACTAAAACACAAAATTAACTATTTGCTTAAATAGTCAATAACTATAACCCTTGTTTCACTCTATTTGATACACTTTTTTCTTGTTATCTTCGAAATTTCACCTTTCTTGCATTCCAAATCTCCCCCCTCCATCCCAACACCAGAGGTTAAAATCTCTTAACCCAGAAAGCCTAAATGATAAAAAAAGACCCTGAGCAAAACAACGCAAACTCACTGCTAACTTTTGACTAGATGATCACTGCAGGTCCCTTCCAACCGAAATATTCCATTCTATTTATTTTTAATCAAGGTAAAGAACTTCATGTGGAATTCAGATCTGGAATTAACTCTTGAGACTTATGCAAGCACACTTAGAGCATGGACTAATATAACCTGAAAGTGACTCATAAATGGTGTAAAGTCATGAACTTTAAAAAGTGAAATCATTAGTCTGCAAGTGACAGTCACTTCAGCTGTACTTAATTTGACTCCTTAGGGGAATTGTAATTAGACCTGTTCTGAATTCCTGTACTTCTTATTCCCTGCTGGGAACTTCAAAGAGCATTTGTTTCTGTTAGGTTTGTATTTTCATACAGGACTCTGTTGTAAAACTTCTGCTCTACAAGTAGAAGGTTAAGCCTGTAATGTACTTTTTAGTACTCCTGTGCTGTAAACCAGGCAGTTTTATTTTGTTTGTAGTAACCTAACTTAGAGAAGTTGCCATTTCATTATCACTACAGAGTAAAAATATCTTATACAAATGGGTATTGGTTGGTGTTTTAACTGCTTCTAAGCACAAAGTAGTGATAAGTGTATTCCGAACCTTTGAAGATATCTTCAGAAACATTGCATCCAATTTAATGTTTTATGGATTATTGGCCATCTACACTCATGACAGAACTGACAGTGATGACACTTTCAAGGCTAATTATGATCCCTAATAATTCTAAAATTATTCTAAAATTATTTAAATAAAAAAACCCTCAAAACCAAAGCAGACGCAAAACCCCTTTCTCCACCTGGACAGATCAACACCAAGTGCCTTCCTGAGCAAAGCTTTGAAAGTTTGGTTCCAGAGGTCCATGTGGAACTGGAAAGCAGGCTGGAAATGGGAGTTTCAGGGCAGTTGTTGTTCCAGAGCTCTTTCTGGAGGAGCCTCTTCCTTCTGGCACAGTTGGGGTGTCCCAGGTTGTGCTACCACTGCCCCATGTTTGGTGTCACAGGGAGTGAGGTCCTGCTCAGCCAGCAGCTCTCACACTCTGAACAGTGTTTCTTGTAAATCTGACAGAGCACAAGCAGCATTATGGAAAAAAAAAAATATCCAGTGGAATCAAATAATCTTCAGTGTGGCTTTTACACCAGATTAGAACTGGACATTTTCATAGGAAAGTGTTTTATCACTTTTGTGAAGCTTCTGTATCTTTATTCCTGAATTGTGCTGTGAATATATCACATATCAAAGCAGTGGGATATCCACAAATACAACAGACAAAAGGAAGAAAGCTTCTTCCTGAACTGGACTACCAATCAGGTGTTTGAAATCTAAACAGGATTATTTTCTACTTCAGTTTTGTTGTAGGTTCTGATGTTAATTTCATTTTGACCTTCGTAAATTTAAAACATAAGTTGAAAAAATATATTTTTTGCAATAATGATTCTGTGTAGATGCACAGGACAAGATTGTGTTTAGATAAATGGCTGCATTTCCAATATTTATATGTGTAAGATAGGTAGATTAGCAGCTTTGTTGTGACAAGAATGTTATGCTTTCAAAGTTATTTTGGCATTTTTTTTCTTTTTTCCCCTTATAGAGTTCAAAACAACAGATGAATTGTGAAAGAGAACAGCTAAGGGTAAGTGCAATGATATGCAAAATGTTCTGTTTCTTTAAAACATAAGCAGAATTTAGTCTGTGCTATTGACAGATGAATTACTTTGTTTAAGACAAACATATTTAATTTGTTTGTTGCTTGTTGGTAAATATTGTACATCTTTCAGTATAAAGGAGCTAGATAAATGCTGGGTTTTTTTCTGTAATGTGGGGAGTTTTGGCAGTGAAAATCTTCAGTAAAAATCTTTGGCTCTTCATGGGACCCCTGACACTCAGTGAGCTTCTCCTGTGCTCCATGTGCAGCTTCAGCAGTGCCCAAGGTCACTGTGCTTCCCAGACTTGCTCCACTCTGAAATTGTTTCCAACAAGAGGAGGTTATCCTGTGATTTTTATATTGTGTACTCTTAGAGAGGAATCAGTGGTAGGGCTGTGAGGAGCTGTTATTTCAGTGTGTCTGTTGGTTGTGTACAGTCTGGAAGGATATGGAGTTCCTGAGCCCAGGCTGCTGACCTCTCTAGTTTTACCCTTTCCCTGTATTAAACAGCTTTTAGTCTCTGCTGCATTTAAATGCTACAGATCCCTGAAGATACTTTTCCACTGCAATATTTCTTGACTGATTCTAGTATTTGTTTGGGAAAGTGTAAGAGCCTTCATTAACTAAAAGAAAAAAAAAAACAAAACCACAAAAACCCAACCAAACAAAAGCTTTTTGGTCTTCTGAGTGTTGCTTAATAGACTTATATTCATTGATAGCACAGGATGAGTATTTACTTGAAATCCCACATGCAAGTAGAGAGGGAGAGGCAGGCCTGAAGGAAGGGTAAATTTCTATACAAACAAAAATATTGTTGAAAATAGAAAAAGCAGCTTTTTATTTGTTTGCTTTTCTGCTGTTTACTAAGCATCAGCAGTGCCTGCATGACTTGCAAGTATAAAGAATATACTTGTCTTAAAGTACATTGTGCAGTGTTCTTGTCCATCCAGCCATTCTTTAGATTAACTCCATCAACATATCTAGATGCTTCAGCTGGTCCTCACCACACTTGTAATGGGATTTTTGGTAAACAAGTTATGCAAGAACAATGCATCACATATTGTCCTCAATTCTTTTCTTCTGACATGTGACTGCATTGCATTGTACTGGAGCTGGAGTGACAAAGCTTTGTTTTATCTGTAGTCATGTCTCAACAGAGCAGCTGTCAAAGCTAAAATATTGCAATAGTACCTGAAGGACAAGCTTTTCAAGAGGTAGCAGTGCCTTGAGAACAAAGAAAGTTTTCATTTCTTTTTATTGTTTTTATTTTCTCCCTTGAATGAAGGAAAATATTGTTTTTAAATATAACATGAGGAGGCCACCAGCTCTTTCTTCAAGTAAATTTGTGTGCTTTTTCAAAGCAGTGGATGAGATGTGGTGCAGTGAAACTTTCATGTATCTTTCTATTCCAGTATTACACATTTATGTCTAACAATGAGCTCAGTGCTTAGGATGCCTTTGTGTCATAGCAAAACCTGACACCTAAAGACAAAACCATGTCTGTAACCTACTAGATTTAGCTACATCTTCTTCCATAACTCCTGTGATGTTCATGTTACCCTAAACACAGTTTCCAGTGTAAATTCTACTCCTGTCCCCCATGGCTTTCACACCTTATCTGCTGTGACAAAAGGTCAGGCGGAAATTTAAGTGTACTCTATGGACATGTTGCACTTTGGACACTATGAGGGTGTCACTTGACCATTCTGCCACTTTTAGGTTGGCTCCATAACTGAGCAGTGCTGTTAAAGAAATGTTTCATTGCCTGAATCAGGTTTTGCAGGCCTGCAGTATTTTCTTTTGGTGTTTGTGACCTGCCATGGGTACTTGGATGTGAGGCAGTCTCTTCACAAAAAGTGGTGCTTCGTCCCAGCTGAAAGAATTGAAATAGAACAAGGAAACAGATCAAAACAACAAAATGCCAACATCCTATTGTTTGTTAAACAAAGTAAACCAGATTATTGTTAGGTCATCTAATAATACAATAAAAAAGATACTATATCTCCCATTTCCTTGCTAAGTCTGAGATGAAGATGTCTGCCCTCTCCTTTTTTGGTTCTCTAGTAATTCCTTAGTCTAAGAGTCATTAAAAAGTTTCAAAAGAAAGGCTTGTTAAAAACATAATAGTGTAAATAAATAATTAGTCATTATGGTGCCTTGAGTGGCTACCTAGAACAGAGGCTGGACAGAGTTAAAAGAATAAAGTAGGGATTTATTAAAAGGCTTCCAAAGGATGCACTGTGGGCAGCACAAGAGCCTGGCCATGGCTCTGCTCAAGATGGACTCTGAGTCACAAGTTTTCACACTTTTATAAGTTTTGGTCCATTTCCATATTGGGGTGAATTGTCCAGGTTATACAGTCCCATTCTCCCAGATTGCTCTCCTCAATTCCCTGTTGTTTGCACTTTTTGGGCCTGAAGCTGCAATGGATCCTTGGTTCTGGGGCTGGGAAAGGATTGTTTTGTCTCACTGAGCTGTGAGGAGAACTTGCTGATACTTTATGTGAAATTCAGAGTTACACACTAGGGCAGTGCAGAATCTGGAAAATATGAAAGCTGAAACTTAAGGCATCAATTGAGTGGCTACAGAAAGAAATATCCAAGTCTGACTGAAATAATTTCTTCAGATGTTTCTCACCTCTTATCTGTTTCACTGCCTTGTAAATTCTGGATGCAAAGCAGCGTGTCACTGTTGTGGAATAAAGCATTTAGAATAATGAAACTCATCCATATTAGAGCCTCTGGCCATTATACATTATATCTATAATGAATGGTAATCCTAATAATTAAGGAAGCTGGTGTATTTTAACGCTTTTCTACTCAATATTTGAACTTTTCAACTACCACAAGTTTGTAACTTATTTGCCCTGCCAACCTGGTATAGTCCCCAGGTAAACATTAATGTCATTACCTGAATGATTTAAATGAGAAATAATACAAAAAAAACCCTATCTGATTTTTATTTCTAACAAGGCTGGTTAGGGTTTTTTAATTCCATTTGGAAAAATAGCATAACCTAACTTTGATTCATTTCCATTTGATTTAAAAAAAAAAAGCATCAATGCCATTTTTCAAGTTTTGCTTTCTCTTGGCAGTGATTTTCATTACAATGTGCTGCCTTGAATAATAATTATTTTTGTGTTTCTTAATGCCCTTTTGCTTTCTAATCTGGTGTCACTTAAATCAAGTTATACTAAAAAAAAAAGTGTGTTTTTAAAGGCAAATTGACTCATCAGTATTGCTTTCCCCACCTCCCTGCACACACTGTGCTTCATCAGTATTTCCTTTAAAGAAATTAATGATTCCCTTTACTCCTCTTTATTGTGTTTTGAGTTATCCAGTCATGGTTTATAAATCTCTTTTTGGACAGTCACACCCTCTCCTCCTCTCTCGCTCTCTCCTGTTGCTGCTCATGAGTGGCTGTGTGTGGTTGGCATTCTGATGCATTAGGAATGACCTGTAAAGACACAGAACTCACAGCTTGCTCAGAATAGTTTAAAAGTGCTTTTCTGCTTGTATTTCAGTCTGAAAAACAGACTGTGAAACACGCGTGGTCCAGGTTATTTAAGGCTGTGAAGAAAATTGGGATATGAGCCCTAAGTAGAGATTATTTGGAGTACATAAAGCTATAAAGAAGAGCAGTGACAGCTCAGAAGTCTGTCTGCTGTTCCCACTGAACCTTCCTTGCTGGTCTGACTTGAACCTGGGGTGGTACTTTTTTATCATAGCCTAAGGACATGACTTAAATGTATAGGCTAACTTAAAGCTCACTGAGCTTTACCCAGCCTTCAACTCATAATTTATTATTTTGTATTATTAATTCAGTATAACTGTTTAAAGTGAGGTTCATGAGTTTTGCCATAGAAGAGAATGCTTTTGGTCCTGATGCAGCAACACCAGAGGAGCTCTCCAAGGTGGGCAGAGAGCAATTTTAAACACTAATGTTGGGAGGCTTTATAAATGTTCCTGTGAATACCAATGAGGTCTAATGGTAAATGGTGTGATTAGCTTCCTTGATGTGAAATTCTAAGTGACCCAGTTGTTGCTCTAATTAACAGCTTCTTTCACATGTGCTTATTATCAAGATGCATTATATGCAGACAGAGTTCCTTCTCTGGTCTGAAACATGGGCAGGGCAGGCTCTTACTATCACCTTGTATTTAATATCAACTTTTATGTTTTTATCGTGTTCTAATTTTCAATGAGACAGAAAGAAGTTTTGCATTTAATATTGTTCTATTTGTCTTGTCTCTTAAATGGTAAATGAAAGAAAGTACAAAAAATGTATCAAAGTTACACAAGGTAGAGAGAGAACAAAAGCAAATGCATTGATGCCCAGCATAGTTTTTAAGCAACACTGATCCTGCAGTATTTAGCTTTATTTGTGTCTTTATTTAGTGCATTAATTTATCAGGTTTGTAATGTGCTGTATTGACTGTATTGATGAGGGCTCTTGGAAACTCTTTTAAAGAAACTTTTTGAAGCTTGTCATTAGCTTTCTCCAGTGATTAAGAATAGTCTGTTGACTCTTTTTGTGTCCAGTGTTTCTCTGATGCACTGAGGAGTTACATTGTGATTCAGTGATAGACACTAATTTTTTAATTGGTTTGATCTGAACCAAAACAAAAAACTGGAGAGAAGAAGAGAATCAGAGTGGAAGTGGTTTCTTAAGTAGATATTATCTCAAGGGTTTTCTGAAATTCCTCAGGGTGATAGCAGGGTAGAACATATGTGGTGGTTGGCCAAGAACCTCTGCTCTCCATCCACCTCTTCCCCCACTGGACAGGAGACAAAGAAATGGGTATGGGCTTGTTTTGTGAGTCAGTGATGTCTTGTTACCAGAGAGAAACAAGTAATTCATAGCATTTCTGCAAAACAGGACAGCTGGTTCTGGCCAGTAATAAAAAGGTCACTTTTTGCCTTTCCTCTGAAAACTTCTTGGTCTGCATTTGTAAATAGTGTGTGTGTGTTTTGCCTGAAAGAGTAATCTGGAACTACCAAGTATTACATGTCCCACAAAGAAAAAGGGTTCAAAGGGGAAGTAACTTCTAATGATTGGGTCAATCCAGTGTGCTTACTACTCATCCTTTCCTTAGGAATTCATATGTGCTGCATTTGATGTGCCAGACAAGTGGCTTAGAATGATCCTGCTTTAGTTCCTGTAGTTATTCTTGCAGTGAGCTCTGTTCAGCCTCCATGAAGGTGTAGTGTGAGATACAGGTAGGTGAGATCAATAAGAAGATGTATTTTTGGTTCCTGATTTGTATTACACATTGACATGGAATGAAATTGGAGTATTCTCACTGTCTTACCAACTCTATCCTCAGAAGTTCCATAAAGAGTAATACACATCACAGCTCAGGGGAAAAAATCTTGGAAATAAGATCTAAAAAAGACTGGAGAGAAAGGTTAATTGTAGGGATGTGATTTCATTTAAATTTTAACTTAGCCTGAAATAAATGTGTGCCAAAAAAAAAAAAAGCCAACTAGAAAAATGTAAATTTCAGTTGCAGTCTTGCTTGGCAGTTCTGCTAAATTTTAGGAACCTTCCCAGCTATAGTAACTCATAATGTTACTATATAAAACTCCAATTTGTTGCTTAATATTATTATGGCTAAAAACAATAGCAAGGTAATGAAAACTGTCGAGGTTCATGTTTCAAGTGCCATGGCCTCTCACCACAAGGACTGTGTTCTCTTCAAATGCTGACTGCTAATAGGGCCCTTGGATCAAGAGAATAAAGTGTTTGCAGCACTTTGTTCAATAGTGGTGCCACTCACTTCAGGCTTCTTTGAATTCTTTCAGGAATAGTTAAGAGGCCTTTAGGTAATGTCCTGACTCTGCTCTTGATGGAATGCTAGTCAGAAAACTTTCCATTGCTGTCCTGATGTTGTTTTGGCATCTCTCTCTGAGAACAGCAGGTGGAGGCTTTTCTGCTGTTCAAGCGCCACTTTCTTTTGAATTCAACTTTGATTTTTGCACAGTCAAGGATTTTCTCTGTATGGTGCTTCATAATTGCTGGGACTGAAGGACTACAGGAATTTTTGGTGAGGCTGAAGCAATACTTGCACTAAGTACCCGTCTGGTTAGGATGACTTTGTATGGAATTCAGCAGCTCCTCAATGTGTGTTTAAACTCATTGTTTACGCTGTACACAGAAAGCAGGGACAGGGAATAGTTCACTAGGGGTAATGAAGGTTCAGGAAGTGGTAAATTTGTGAAAGGACAGAGGGTAATATATTTGGACGGTTTAAGGGCTGCTGAGACAGTACCCAACATAAATTAAATATCCCAGTGCTCTCTTCCTCCTGCTGCACAAACGTGAGCAATGCCCAGTCCTGGATCCAGCCTGGATTTGGGAACAGCTTCTGCACTCAGAACAGCAACTTTTGGTTCAGACTTTCTGCAGTGACTGCACACAGCTCCTGCTGCAGAACACTCGCTGTGAGCAGGGATGCTGTCCTAGAAAAGAAGAAAGGTTTTCTTGCTTAGTTTGTGTTTGTTGAGAGGAAGCTCTTTTTTCACACAGCTTTTGTAGTTTCTCTTTGATCATCTGGAAACCAGACCTTTGAGTGCACAGCTTTAACAGTGTTTATACTATCCTGACTTATTATTTCAACCTCTGCTGTTGCTGAGGCAATTTGACTAGCAAAGATCATGGTCTCTTTAGTGTCACACCTAATTCAAGCAGGAAATGCTATCTAGTTTACAATGCAGTTTGGAGAGATTGTGGTTTTGGGGTTTTTGGTTCTTTTTTTGCTTGGTTGATTCGGGTTTTTTGCAAGTTTTGGGTTGGTGTTGTTTTTTTTTTTTCCCCTGGGTGTTTCCACAAGGCCTTTCTGGCTTGGGTAGGGGTTGTGTGGTTTTGCATGGGTAGTGCTCTTTACTTTTCTTTTGCACTTAGGTGAGAAAAAGTGAAAACCCAGGAAAGGCTTTCCAGCTGCAGGTAGTTGGGCTGTATTTTTAACAGCCTCTTTGGTTCTTCTGCATGGTGGATTTCTAGTCTCATTTACTCATATAAAAAAGAACAGACTGAGCAACAATATTTTTAAAGGGAACAAGAAAGGTGTTGAAAATATGATAAGAACTGAGAAAAACCCAAACAAATTTACGTGAACAATCCAAACAATGTGGTGGTACAGGGACATATGGAACAGTCACTGAGCCATGTTGACTTCTTGAACCAGTATTCTTTCAAGTAGAGAGAATGAAGGAATATTGATTTTAATATGTCTATCATGTCCTTGTATTGATGTTAATGGTCTTTTTCTGTTTTTTAAAATCTTTCTAAACTTTACTTGTTTAAAATGGTAAGGTGTACTATTCTACAAAAACATTTAATTATGCTTTTTTAAGTAGATGCCAATTTTTTTCAAAGCACCAAAATTACAAGGAAAAATGAATTTCCCTTAAAAACCCCCAGAAACGCATGAGTCAGTATTAATATGCAAATATATATATATATATACTAGTATGTATTTGTGTCATGCATGTATATAAATACAGTTAAGGATCCAGTCCTTCTGACTTGTGGTTGACATGTACATACATTACATTATTGGATAAAGAGTGAAATCTTGATTTTGGGTGGGTCAGGATTTTAGAAGTCTGTATCTGTTCTTAGTCTCAACATTTTTAGTAGTAAGAATAAGTGAACTGTAAGTGTGCTCTGTTCTGTTCTGCAGCAAAATCCCAAATTGTCCTGAAAGCCAAGCATTTGTGTTCAATAGGAATGGCTTTCTTGATACAAAATCCCAAAGAAACCCCTCCATGGAGTCCCCAGGAAGCAGGATAGAGAAATAAAAAGAAGATACACCAAACAAATAAAATTTGTGTTTTATCAAGCTGACAATAGTTTTGTGCTATCTTGAAGTTTTGGGCTCAAGAAGGAACTATACTTGGTGTTGGAAGACAAGGGAAGCACAGAATTTAAAAATGCCTTTAGTTGACCAATTTTTCTTCTTTTCACAAAGGCTTGCAGCAAAATATTGTTTAGGAAAAAAATGTATTATCCAGAGTTCACACTTTTCCTTGTGGGGGCCTGGACAGGCTGGAGATGTGGAGCCAGGTGAACCTCACGAGGCTGAACCTGGTGCAAGATCCTGCCCCTTGCCTGAGGCAATCACCAATATCAGCAGGTACTGGGGGACAAACTGATTGAGAAATAGAAGAAATCCCGAGCTGGTATTTTCAGATTTGTAGCATGGTATCTGGAGGATCCAGTTTAAGAGCCAGGAAGTCGAGAAAGGCAAAAGTGCTCTGCTGATTTTTAGCATCTTTGTTGTTTCTCACCCCTGGGAGAAGCTGACCTTGTTTTGGGAATGTTTTCTCCTCCACATCTGTGTGCTGTTGTGTATTTTGAAGCTTTGATCACCTCTGTTTTCTTTACAGACAGTGTGGCTTAGACAGGGAGAGGGAGATGTAAAACTGAAGTGCATCAGATCACAGGCATTTTCTATGCTCCACTAATACCAGAAATTTGAGCCCTTCATGTGAAGGAGTGGCTACAGATATATCCCAAGTATGTAATCAAATGCCACGTAGGCTGTTATTCATAGGTAATGGGCAAAAATACAGATGCACTCAGTGCTCACAAGTTCATTTCCAGCATTTCTCTCTCATGCAGTAGTTATCTCTGCCTTTGGGTTCTTAAGATCTCTTTGAGCACAACACTGAAAGTAAAGGAAGTGGTGTTCATCTCAAGGTCACTTTGGTACTTGAGAGCAGCTGCCCTCCGAAGAGCACATAATGAATAGTTTTATTACCTTTTCCTTGGTTTTCCCTACGTGCTGTAGATTGCTTCATATGCTATCAGCTCATTTCTCCTTTTTTTTTTCTTTTTTTTTTTCCCTCCTCTGAACTACTGCTTTCTACAACTGTTTTCATCATTGTTAAAAATCATTTATATAGCACCATAAATTACAGGCACTTTACAAGCACAGAGTAAGATACTGCCTTTGCCCCAAATACTTTATGGTTCAGATACATCCTCGATATCTGGTGTACCTTTTTTTACTTAACACACAGCCTGGGAATTTTAAGGTAGATTGCATTAATCTCCTGTTTTATTCCCACAATTTTTCATGATCAAATGATGGTGAGGGCCTTTATGTGATGCAGATAACCAATCATCTGCTTGCTACTTCCCATAAAGGTATTGTAAACATTCTACTTACTGAGAATTCCAGGCACAGACTTCTGAACTCATACATTTGCATCTAATACCTGTAGGCACTGGAAAAAACAAATCCAGCCTTTTGATAATTTAACTCCCCTCCTTGTTCTTTTATTCTTGACACTCTAACTGGCATTTCCCAATTTTTGGAATGACATCTCCCAGGAATTTTCATGGGATATTGCCACAGTGCCCATGGAAAAACCTGGCAGCATGATCTTTGAAAAGGTAGTTTATTTTTTTGAGTTTTGGCTCAATTGTTAAGCTCCCAACTCCAGATATCTCATACTTTATTTACACTCTTGCTTCCACTAATGCAGATATTTAAAATCTAATTGTAGCTATCATTTAATTTGAAGTTAGGATATTTTTTTATGTTTGTCTGCATGATAATAGTCCAAAATACATTAAAGGTCTGCTACTCTATTTACTCTTCCACCTTTAAACAGAGATTTTTTTTTTTTTTTTTTTAAACCCCAAACAAACAGCCATAAATCTAGGAGAAAAAACACATAAATTTACTTAACAGTCTAATTTTTCCTAAGCCCTTGAAATGTGCAGGTCTTGGATGCTGGGCACCTTCCAAGTCATATGCTCAGCTGGAAATGTGGGATTTTGGGGGTTTCTTTCAGTTATGATGATCTTGTGTCCAGAGTATCTGTTCCAGAGACAGGGAAGTATTTTGAATGTTAATCAGTGTTAAAAATATAGCAATACTTTTCTTGACTCATTTTTAATGCAAATTTTGTTGTTTTTTTTTTTTTTCACATGTTGAGATCAGAACAGAGCTATCATGGTGTGATAGCATTGCCATGGAGTTCTTTCTGGTTTGAAAATCAGATTTAATGGCTGCAAACAATTAGTCTCCCATATTCTATTCAGTATGTTAAAATTATATTTCTGAGCCAATTTTTTTTTAAAGTTTTTTTTCCACTTATTTCTTTGAAAATATTTTAGAGCCTCCAAAATAATGCATAATGGTATTAGGTTTACATTTAAATCTCAGGCTTTTACAATTTTTAGAGAACTCTGTGGCTTATGTGGTACCAAATACATAATGATGTGAAAAATATTGGCTTTTATTTAAAAAGGTTGAAAGGAAAAGAAAACAATCATTTTTTAAATTGATTAATGAAAATATGTTTCCATGTCTTATTCAGAATCATCCAAGCTTTATTTTGAAAGTGCTGGCAAACACTGGAGTTATTAAAAAGAGAAAAAATTCACTAAGTGTGCATCTGTAATCATACTACCATCATTGTGGCAATATAATATAGAGGAAATTCAGTTGAAACAAATATTTTTGATGTTATTACAGTAAATAACAAAAGCA
This sequence comes from Peucedramus taeniatus, assembly GCA_013400575.1. Classification (NCBI taxonomy): domain Eukaryota; kingdom Metazoa; phylum Chordata; class Aves; order Passeriformes; family Fringillidae; genus Peucedramus; species Peucedramus taeniatus. The sequence continues at coordinate 81,926 of WBNO01033426.1, forward strand.
GATCGATGTTCCTGTGTGTTTTTCTGAACTAAACCCCACCCAAATGCTTGCACTGTTTATTTTGCTGTGCTGCTGGCACTAAAGCATGGTATTGATGCCCTTGAAATGCATTTTATGGAGCACTCAGCCTCCTCTCCTCCTGGAGACACTCAGAATGCCTTTCCTTGGCCAGGTGGAGGAAAGAATGTAGAATTCTTGGAATTGGATTTGAATTTGGAACATAGAAATAGTCTTAAAAGATGTAACTCAGGCCAAGAGAACTTTTTTGTTTGTTTAATTAGGTGTTGGTGCTCCCTGACCTCAGTGTTTGCTTTTCCACAGCCACAGAAGGGTTTAATTCAGTTTGAATTCAGTGAGTGAATGTGGAGAGTCTCTCAGTGTGCACAGAGCATCCCCACTCAGGGCTCAGAGGAGAACACCAAATATCAGCTCTGAGAGGCCAGGTGGCTTTGTGCAACCTGATCCTGCAGCCCAGAGTCTCCATGCCTGGAAAGAATTGCATTAAGGAGCCATGCTCATGGAGAATTCCCTCGTTTGAAGTGCAGGTGAGGATGGAAAGCAAGCCCAGCTTGTTAGCCCTTTGCTCTGAATGTAACGTGTCCTTGGGAGACAGTAACTAAATAGAAGCAGAGCACCCAATTCACAATGGGCTTTGCTTGTTTGTAATATTGGCACATGAAATTTCATGTTAAAAAAAAAAGAAAAAAAATCAAAGTATCTTTTGAAATGCTTTAATATAGTTTATTTGCAAAGCTCAGTTTGCCAAGATGCTGTGGTTTAGCGAGGTCTTGCTCAGTGAAAAGCAGGCAGTGCTGTGATGCCTTTGATCAGCATTTTGCAGTTTCCTCTGTGAGGGGAGCCCAGCTGAGCCTGTTGCAGTCCCAGAGAGAAGGGATATCCAGACTGTTACCAGCCCTGTGCCCACAGGAGCTGCTCCTGTCCCTTGGGTGTGTGCTTTTCTGAAAACAAGAGCAGCAGGTGTTTGCTCTGCCCCTTGCTGGTGCTCTTTTAGGCTCAATCCAAGTGCCACCAACCTTTTGTCAGGGGAAATGCTTCGGAGCTGAGCAGTAACCCTGGGCTGCATCAGGATGTGGCCCATGTGTTGGTGATTGTCTCTGATGAAAGGTGGAGCAGTAAAGAGAGGAACACAGTGGAAAGTGGTTCTATCACAACCACTCCTTGTGATGCTACTGGAGAATTTCCCTCCTGAAGAGGGAAAAGAAAAAAATCTCAGCTTTCACACATGCACCACGTATTATCAGCCTGTACTAGCAGAAAAATCTTCTTTTTGGTTTGAGACAGAGTTTATATTTCCAGAATGTCACTGTTTACAGAAGTGGGTGTAATTTGTTTTGTTTTTTTATCAATGTCAATACCTGTGCATTTGCTGTTGGAAGTAGTTAACTTTGCATTTTGTTGCTGGGAAAGGAGTATTCAACTGATGTGAACCATGAACCCCCTAGGAAAATAGAAAATACATAGATTCAGAGCATCTCAGAACACCAATTAAATATTTAGTGTACAGGCTGGATCCCTGGTAATGGAGAGTGTCTGAGGTAAACACAGCATCTCTAATGTACCATCAATTAAATAACGGAGAGGACGGGCAGCTCATGGAAGGGGAGAGGATGGATTTTGATTTCAGGCAAAAGAAATGTATGAGAAGTGAACTTTTTGATTGTGAGAATGAATATTCAGACAATCCAGCTTTGGTTTCTGATAGTCCTGGAAGGCAGTGGGAGAATGTGAAGTACTCACAGGTTGGTTTGATTTTCTGGCCTCGTGGTGGCTGTGCAAGTGGGTCTAGAAGCAGAACATTGACATGATTTGTAATGCTTGAAACATGCAGAGAAAATTATTCTAATTCTGACCTTTTGCAAGAAGCTGGATACTCCCAATTTTTTTAAGACCAGGAAAAAAATATTCCTACGTGGGGACGTTGGAAGTGGTATAGTGACCTGGTTATCAAGTGCTATCACAATCTTCTGTCCCAGAGTGTTCCTTGGAGCAGTGCTGTGTGCATTTACCTGCACTGGGGAAGAGCAGTAACTCAACTACAAGAACTCCTATACAGTTATGGTGCATTTAGCTTTCTTCTAGAAAAACCCATTCTTCAAAACCATGTCCTGTGTAAAGAAATCCTGGAAATGACCCTTGGTACTTTGAAGCTTCCAGAGTGAGCAAGAACAGACCATGGATAGCTGCATTCACACCCATTCACAGCTCTGTTGTACTCCAGAGATGCCCTGGGTTTCCTCTCAGGTTTGGACTGATGGGCAGAAATTTTGCAATATTTTTGAAGTGATGTCAAAATAATTTGAGGCCACATCTGAAAATCAGAACCATTTGGCCATGCATGTGCATGATTTAGGAAAGCACTGATGTAGCCTTAATTATTGTCTCACTACTTATTTGTCTTTAATACACAAATATCAGATTTTGGAAAATGTCAAGTGTTTCTGGAAAAGCATAGTCTGAGACCTATTAAAGGCACATGTTCTGTGAGTCTCATGGTAGAAGCCAAAAAAAAAGAAAAAGGGCAATGGAGAAAATCTGCAGAGATCAAGATGATGGAGAGGGTCCTACAAGTCACAAAATGAAAGTCAGGCAAAGATGCCCAAAGTGTTTTTGTGGTCTGGAAGGCAGCCAAAGAGACATTGATTTATTAAAGAGCAGCATCACGGCTTCCTTTTCTCTATGTGATGGTGCCATTAGAGCTCCTCAAACAGTCTCTGATTTCCTTGAGAATGAGGAGTAGAAGATTCTGAAGACAGTTGTTGTTTCCAGGCTGATGCCAGACCATCACTTGGTGTATCTGACCAGGGAATTCAGTGTGTAAAGTGTGAGTTCCCTGATTGTTAAACACAGCCACTACTTGTGCAAGAAGTACCCCAGCAGTTGTGTAGGTTTTACACTCTGCAACTGTGATGTGGTATTTAAAAAAATACAGCTTTAATGAGACAGCAATAGTGAGACACCAATTGTCTCAAAAATGCCAAACTCAGCTGTTTTGTTAATGGAGTTAGCTCAGGGCTGTCCTTGTGCACTGCTAATATACATGGAGTGATTAGCACCTGTAGCATCAGCTTTTTGTCTGGTTTTGTAGATATCTCAATCCTCTTATGTAACTCCTTTTCCCTCTTTTCTCTCTGAATAGCCAGGATTAGTTTTGTAGTTTTCCATTCCAAGCACATGCCTTGCCCCTGCAGTGCCTCCCTAAAACCCTGCCCCTGTGTCTCCTCCTTTGTCACTTGTCCTGCCTGTTTGTCACTTGTCCATGGGCAATGCCTCCACCAGGACACTGCTGCAGAGGCCTTGCTGGTACTGTGAGCAAAACTGGAAGTGCTGGCCAGCCTAACTGGTTCTGGTACTGCTCCCAGGAGTTCAGGTGGCAGAGGAGCAGATTTTTCACCTTTTTTTTGTTGCAGGGCTGCTGTTCAGTGGTGCTGCCATCAGCAGTGGTGCTCTGGGAGCAGGAGAAGTGTGCTCAGCACACACTGTGGATGTGCCTATCCCTCACCAAATCAAAACACTGATATAACCCAGCCTCAGTTACGAGGCTGTTCTCACCTTGTTAAAAAACAAGTGAGATGAGAAGACAGAGCATGAATTAGTTTTGTCAGATATATAGTCAGAAATAGCAGCTGATAGGTTTGCTGTGATAAGTTCTGTATGATGGCTCTGCTGAAAGGTAGGTTGTTCCATGATTTACTGAACTATTATAAGTGGTAAAACTGATCCATTTGTTATCATCCAGTGCATAAAGACTTCAGGATTTAAGGAGCCTGCACTAAATAACAAAGCAATTTATACACTCATAAACTGAAAATTACAGGGAAGAAGTCCTTAAGTCATTGGTAATAGGAGCCTTTTATCATATTAATGATGATTACCAAATGTTAACCCCTACTCCCTTTTTTACAACAAAATCTTACCTTACAATAGTTGCAATTACTTAAAGAAGTCCTAGAGGCAACTTTGTATTGATTTATTATGGAAATGTGGCAAGTTTTATTTATTTATCTGAGTGCCATCCCTCTCCCAGCCCATCAGATCCCTGCATCAGCTGATGTGAGCTGATTGATGGTTCTGCCAGCAGCAGCATGGGGCTGCTGAAGAATGGGATTAGCTGCCTCCACTACTGGGGAGCAGATCTTTACCCAAAGCAAATTTGAGTGTAATATCTCAAACAGAGATTTTTTTGTGTTTCAATAACTAGATAATAGTAAGCAATAGTTGGTTTCAGATTAGCCTGTTCTAAGGAGAATATAATGATGTGTCCTACTGTGAAGATGGAAATACCCTTTGCCAGGTTTTAAAAATGCATTATAAGATTGAGAGTTGTCTTTGTGTTCTCTTGAAGCAAAGATTTTATGGGCATTGGAAAGAAGATGTTGACTAAAGCTAAGCAAACATTTGCCTGGAGGTAATTTTACTGATGACATTAGTTTCTTTTTTTCTGCTCCAGAGTGTCCTGAGATACTTAATTCATTCAATTTTATTCAACCAATCTAAGTTCTCAAGGAACAGATGAATTGAGAGCCACTTGTTACCAGGTCTCAGTATTTGATATCCAGCTTGCTTTGTTTAAGTGTGAATGATTACATGCTGAAACAGATTTGTTTCTTTTTGTGATCTGTATAGACAGAGTATCTAAGATCAAGGGGAAGATTTGCACACACACCTGGGCATTGTGCAGAGGAAAATTGGAGAGCTGTACTAACATTTCAGGAAATTTAGTTAAAACTTTTCCTGCAGCAGCTAAATTCTGATCCCACTGTCCTTGTGTTAAACTTTTCTTTCACAACTCTTATTTAAGTAAAGTCAAATCCATCATCAACCCACAGTAACACTGATCTGACTGAAGCTGGAGTCCAGCTGACATCCTAAAACCAGGAGAGATTATGTGAGGTTTTCCTGTGGCTGCCAGGGTTTTCTTTGGCAGAACTGTTGGCTGAGTCTGTTCTCACCGAAGAGTGAAGAAGCAGCAGCAATATAGCACCTGCCACTGAAATGATGGGTAAGGGATTGGTTGAATTTGGCTTAATTATAATCACTTAGTTGCCCTGAGTTTTGTCAGAATGGGATGTTTGAGTGTTGTGAGAAATAATCCACGGAATTTGTTCCAGACACATCACAAGTGAAGTGTTTGTACCAGACAAAGGGGCTCATGGTTCTCTTCCCATCACCCTGCTGTAAGACAAGGGAAAGCACATTTTCATATTGCTGGTTCTGTGGGAAATGATCAGCTGTGTGCATCCCATGCATGTGCCATGGAATCTGGGGTTGAGGAAGCTCCCATCTGCCTCCCTCCTGCTTGTCCCTCTAGACTGTGCACTGAGCACAATTCACCACAGCCAGCAATCCTGACTGGGGATTTTAAATAGTGCTGAGCTTTAATGACCAGGTTGTTGGCTGGTTGCTCCTCAGGCTTTCCTGGGACAGTATTCTGACCTTGTTGTAGAGCAAATGAGCACAGAAACCAATTTCTTGTATCAAAAGAAAGGCTAAAGCAATCGAAATTAATTGAAAATGTAAAAGAAAAAAAACAACCCCAAACCCAAAAACTGTGTGGTGAAAACACAGAGTTCATAAACCAACCGAGCTGTACATAAAGTTGCACTTCAGTTGATCTTTTAAGCTGAAATCCAAAAAGCAAAAGCCAGAACAAATACAGCAAAACCCACCCCCTTAAAACTGCAGTGACACAAGAACAGATGAAGGACTTGCTTTGTTTCCATACCTCCTAACAATCTGCAGTTTTTCATTTCATATACAGCCATGATAGAGGAGGCTGTTAAGGTGTAGAAATTAAGCATAAACACAAATATTTCTAGCCTTCTAAATACTTCAAATTATTTTTTGTATTCTGTGTAAATTATATGAGATTTTAACATTGTTGCAGCTCATGTAGCATGTGCATCAATTGTATCTTTCCTTGGGGAAGTTGAAGTAAAAGAAACCAGTTTATCACCAGTAATGGCAGTGTAATCATTACCATCATATTCCCTCCCTCCTTTGTCAGGCTTTTTGGTTTTTAATAATTATTAAATCTCTCTGGTTTAAATTTGGAAGAACAGAGATGTTAGTTGAAAACACAGACTCATTAAAGTCTGTAAGTTTTGTCTTTAGTCCATTAGTCAAATCTATGATTTTGATACCCTTCCGTATGATCAAATAGCTCCTAGAAAAACAGAGATTATATCATCTAGCACTGAGCTTGTTTTAATATTCCTGAAGTTCTGATGAATCTTATATCCCTTGCAAAAGGAGGAACTTAGTCTGCATTTTCTTATCTTCCAATGCAGTAAGCAGCAATATCAGTGCTATTTCCAATCTTCTGTGTCATTAATAAATATGCCAAGATATGTCTATGAATTATGGTCCTTTAATAAGGTAATGGAGCTCCTAGAATCTAGAGCTTGATTTTTTAGAAATGGGAACTGTTTAGGTGCCAATAAGAATGTGCTGATCACATATATAACTAATCTTGATTAATTATGAGTTCAAAATTTATAGTTTCCTAGTTGCTATTACCAACTATTTTTATCTAGCCTTAATATCTCACCAATCCCTCATGATTCTGTAGGGAAAAGAAATAATATTCTGATTGATTATAAAAGTTCAGGCTGTGGTACAAGCTCACAGAGCAGTGCTGGCTCTGAAGCTGACAGTACCTGAGAGCTCCACGTGAACATCTCTGGGAGCATCAGAGGAACTGGGCCATTATAGCAGCAAATACCCAGATTGGTAACAGAGTTTCTGACTGCCTGTTTTTAAAAAGAACAACAAGGTTCTCATTGATTTCAATAGCCTTTGACCTGAACCTGATGTCATCTCTCTTGGACCAGCCTTTGTTAAAATGTTTGTGGTCAGTACCTTCTATTACCTTTTTGCGCATTGTTTGCAAATCCAGAACGTGTAAGAAGTGACCTTAGCAAACAGGGTTCAGTTTAAACTTCAGCCATAGGTGCAAAAAACAGAGTAAAATACCTGTTTTCAGTCATTTTTATCCATATTTTTCTACCTGCCCAGGAACTACAGATGATCTGACAAAGTATTGAATAATATCTGTGTGAAAAATAAAGCACTTCAAATGAATGGTATTATACAGCAGCATTACAAACTGTTCCTCTTGTTTGGAGGAATAAGATGTGAAGAATTGGCTGAGTAACCAATTAAATAATGAAGAGAATTTAGAACACAGAGAGAGTAGTTGAAAGCCTTGGGACATCATTCCCTGAAGTTTCATATGCTGCCCATGCTCCAAAACAGGGAAATTTTGATACAGAAGTGATTTACAGGCAATACCTGTGCACGGTCTTTTATCACATTAATAAAATCTTTAACTAGTCTTTGAAAATTCTAAAGCTTCCTGTGTTCAGTTGAGGTGCACAGATAGAAAGAACTGCTGGCTGGCAGATGTTGAGATACATTATCAGAAAATGTATTTTCAGCCTAACCAGTATAATGTAATTCATTCTAACATGATATTTCAGGTTTATTACAGTGTAGCTGACTACAGAACACAGTGAACTATGCAGGAGACTAAAGGAGGTGAAGGTGTTCAGCTTAAAGGTGACTGGGTTAGGCCTGGTAGAGAGCTGAGTATTGGTGGCTAAACTGACAGATCATTTAAACAACTCAAAACTGCAACAAAAGGGTTTTCTTTTCCTCTTGTAGTCTGCCCAGGTGAAGGAAGTGGCTTTATTTCACGAAGCTGCACTAAACTTATATAAATGTTATTGTTGCACATTACAGTAAAAATTATCACTTTAGGAATTGCTGTGTTAAATCTTTGCCTTTTGCCTCCACTAAAAGAGGCAACATCTTACCTGGCTGTAGTTTTACAGATGAAGCATAAATAGCTGTGTGTGTGTATGTATCTGTTTATCTGTATAAACTTCTCCATTGAATTCTTGGCGTGAAGTGCCACATGAATTGATTGCTTCATTTTGCTGTTTAATCAGCTCTGAACTGTCAGTGGTACAGCAGTTATTTTTACTTGGACTTCACCCTGATGGCAGATTCCAGTTGGTTTAGTGCTGTGGGGTTTAGTTTGCTCCCCCAAGTCTTGCTTTGCTGTTGTATCTCCTCTTTATGGGCTGTTTCAGCAGGTGCCTCTCCATTTGCCACCTGCCTCGGTGAAGTGATTATGCAATTTAGTTAAAGTATTTTAATTATTTAGGTGACATTTTACCTTGTATGGTCAGGCTGAATATGGAGTCTTTAGGTAAAAAGAATGGGATTTGTTTTTTTTTTAAGACGTGAGAAGTTTGTGACCAAAGATAACAAATAAATAATCAAACATAAAAATAAGGCAAAATTTCTGTTTAATGTCGTTCCCATGACCATTTTTATACCTTGTCTCATTAGTTATTATTGATTTATGGTATAGAGTTGATGCACTTGATAGAGAGACTGTGTGTATAGCTCTCCACATCCGTACCCAAAATGTGCCATGGTCAGGGTGTGGCATGCACCAGTTCAAGGCCAGGCATGATTTTCAAATCCAATAATGCAGCCTTAAAAGTAATTAAGAGTTGTCTCCTTGACATTTTAAAATTGTTTCTCACCTGAGGATGATGCTAATTAATTTACTAAGTATATTGTGTGTTTTAATGGGATGGGTTAAATGTGTTAAAAGTATTTTCTTGTAGCAAAGGATAAAAGTCCAAGTGTCAATCAAAAAACCTCGAGTCCCTTGCATGCTTACTCATTTACATAAAGTACATTCGACTTTAAAAAAAAAAAGAGCAAAAGATGCAGTTCTCTTTATTAATCTTTATTAAATATATGGATCACAATCATAACTTTGACATGGAAATATCTATTATGGTTAATAAAAAAAAAATCCTACCAAAAATAAATCAAATTATCCCAAACACTTTTGCTATGGTCTGATTTACTGTTTGTATTCCCTGTTTCTGGTGCTGGCAGCAGAAAGAGCAGCAATAACACTGTGGAGACAGTAGATGGCTGTAGAAAAGTGTGTTGAACACTCCTGTGTGAGCGTAATAAGATTGGGAAAGGCCTTGACCTGACTGGATGCAGCTTTTATCTGAAGTACATTTAAAGAGATAAAGGAGAAGCAGGGTGCAGTACATGTTCCTTTCTTTTCTGTAGGAGCTTTGCTTTGAGTTTAAAAATTTCTCAAATGCGGGATTTGTGAGCTGGGTCCTTCAGCAGGGAGAGGTAATGGCTCGAGAGCCACCAGAGTCACTCTGAGGATTCCCCCCTCCCTCAAGGCATCTTAGAAATCCTCCTATAAATTCGTACAGAGGGGGCGTCTGTAGATCCCATCATAATAATCAGGAAGTGGTATATTCCCATTTATTTATTTATTATTACTTTTTTTTTTTTTCCCTCTCCCCCCCCCTCCAGTTTAGTTGGCTGCCTTTAGTGCACGGACCTGCTCATTAAATAGATACACCAAGAACTGTTACCTAAGCAAGCTTGACAGTAAAGAAAGGACAGACTGAGTTAGAGAGAAAAAGGGAAGAAAAAAGACAGCCTGAAGCAAGTCACTTCACACGCAGAAAGAGCCACTGAACGAATGCTGTTCTCATAAACAAACTAAAAAAAATACCTTGTATAAGAAGAGAACTGTGAGGACTTGACAGAAAAAAGGCAAGATTTTCTACCCACTGTTTTCAGTTTTCCTTCCAGACATACTTGGTGAAGTAAGGAGACTTCTGTTTGCTGACAGAGCCCTTGATTTCTTTCAAGATGATGATGTATTTGTGGGTAGGTAGTGTCTCTCTCCATGTCAATCTTTTGTTAATAAATGGACTTTGGGAGTGTGGATTTTAGCCTGTAGTTGCAGCATGTTTTGTGCTATGTGAGGTGTGTGTGCTGCAGGGGAGCGTGGCTGGGGTGCAGTACTTGTGCTTGCATTTCCAGGCAGAGTTTAAACAAACCGGGTCATTTACCGAAGCTGGAATTTATTTTCATGATTTGCAGGATGTGGCAGAGTGCACTGCTTTCTTTTCAATGCCTTAGAACATATTGCAATTGTGTAAGATTCACTGTGGGGTTCAGTTACAAAGCGAATGCTGCATCACTTGTGGCTGCTCAGAATTTGCTTTCTTTGTAAGAAATGAAACAATCTTAATGTAATTAAAACTTCTAATGTGTGTTACTTAACCCAGTTGCTTTTATACTAATTGTCACAGACTGTCTTGGCTTTTGAAGTTTCTGGCAATTGACAACTGCAGATAAAGAAATAGATATTGTGTTCCTATTTCTGTGATTTTACATTCAGCATTGTTCTGATTCCTTGCAGCAAAATCTGCTCACCTTAAAAATAAGGCTGTGTTGTGGCATGTATCTTTTGAATTAGTAAAGCTATTAACCTGTGAATTCATCCAGGTTTTAATATAGATTTTTTTTTTCCTAGCAAAACAAACCCACAAAGAAATCAGTGAACAAATCTGCATACTTAAAAGCTTTTCTGTGTTCCTCTTCAAAGCGTGTATATCTTCTGGGAAAATATTTTAAACTAATCTCATTTGACAATCTATTTATTTATTTAATTTAAATGTATGTAAAAATAGACAGGCGTGCAGCTAATCTGGGCCACCTCTGCAAAACAGGCTGCAGAGGAGCAACGTTGAATTCTCAGAGATATCATCAGTAATCACTCCTTCTCTTTTTAAACAGCTCGTGCTTCATGCTGTAAATCTCCCTTTATGCTTTCTTCTCATTTCTGTTGACCCTCCACTGTATCTTAGTAACTTTTGTCACCTGTGCAAAGGCACTGCATGTAGACTTTTAAGTTTGTTTTTTCAGTGCTTTGACCTGTGCTATCGTTTCGGGAGCTCACCAATCACTGAGCCTTATGATTTTGTCTTTTTCTTTTTTTCTGGGTTCTGTAGTACAAGTCCCTTGAATTTTCACCAGTGTGTCTGTGCATTTACCTGCAACCCTGACTGCTGCTCGATTTTAACCCTTACCACCATTGTGTATTGAAGCTGCTGGTGCAAGGATTAATTTCATTTTCTTTTTGGGTTCGTAAATCAGATCCCTCAGTTGCAGCAGTGTTTCTTTCACTCAGTTTGTGCTGTGCTGTTAGAGTTGCCATCATCCAAAGGAGATGCCCAGTAAATATGTGAGGATAAGCCCTTCTTTCTAATATGCACACTGAGGTGAAAGGACGTGCATTATTGTGTGTTATTCTGTTTCTCTGTGGCACAGGCTCAGAAGGTTTAAAAGCTGGGGATCTTCTCCCTCCCCAAGCCTAGGAATCATTGTTAATTTGAAAATTTAATGAAATACATTTTCTTGCGGGTAGCTATGCAGATTTCTATCACTTTTTGTGTGCTGTACTTTTTATTTTTGATGAACTTTTCCAGTTATTCTTTTTAGAGATGTATGTAAATGCTTTAAGCAAAACAACCATAGTAACAAGCAGTTTCTGATGTTACCAATTCCAGATTTTCAAAGTGCCTAGTAATTTGTAAAAAGGTTTTAGTAATTAACATTTCACATTTAAAAGTGTGCTCATTCAATTTTTATTTAGTCCTTTTTACTTACATTATATGATGTGTGTTTTGTTCTGGTTTTCTGATTTGCAGAATTCTTTAAACAGTCCCTCTATCTTTTGGCACTGCTACACCTGGGTATTGAGTATTCTTCCCATATGCTGAAACTGAACTTTTCTAGTTTAAATTATTTGTATAAAATCTCAAGATTAGTGGGAAGAAGCAGAGAATAAACTTTTTTTTCTTTATTGTAGCAAAACATTATTACTTTGTGGGTTTTTATGGAAATAGAGGATTTGTATTAATAGATTTTTTTCCTGAAATGTTATGATTTTTAAACTCTATACATTAAGTGGCCATGCATAGGTACCTAAGATGCAGCATATGTAAAAGATGCAGTAGGTAAACAAGAGACTTTCAGTAGATGTAGGTGCAAGGTATAAACTCACAGCAGCACTTGAAATGCTTTCTCCTGACATCACATCAATTTTTTATGTAATTATAAAAAGCTTCTCAGCAATATTATTAAAATTTAAAGTAGTCAACTTGTGTGAAAATGTAGTCTTCCCTTTCTAAAGGGCTTAAAATTAACTTTTTACATTGAGATTTTTTCAGACTATTCACTTGTTTATGTGGCAGTTCTTACCTGTTGTTTCATTTCATGTGTAACATAGAAACATTCTGGATATTTACAAAGTAAAGGGAAATTTTTATTTATTCCCATTTTCTAATATAGTATCCTGGAACAGTTTGATGTTTTTTTTTTTAATTCTACTGATGACATGGGTATCAAGTTCCTTTTATTGCAAGCTGAGTGTGTTTAGCTAACTTAAAACATTGTGCAGGGATGCAGAGCACAAACACTAATTCAGTCTGTTGAATGGAACAGCCTTGATTAGGTGCTGTTTTTTAAATACTTAGTTCAGCATTTCAAAAAGTAGAGAAAGTTTTTAGTACTGTTAACCCTGTCAGAGGAAATCCATATTTCTTGACAGTGTAAGCAATTAAATTATGTTTGTATTTATGCTTTCCTCCTTCCCTGGACAAAGGAGATCTTTTTCTGGTCTGGTACTTTGCCCATTGACAATCTGTGCTGTAGCAATCAGAGTTCAGCAATGTCAGAGTTCACACTGACCAAGAAACTTTGAAGGCTTTCAGGCCTTGCTGATTTAGGAACTAGTGAAATCAAAAGGGAATATATTCTCTCTGAAGGGTATAGACCCTTTTACCTCTGCTGCTGCTGCAGATTAATACCCCTTTATCCCCAAAATAAGATTGTTGCAGTGACTCAGGGTGTTCTGGATCACTGCAGATGATCATTCCCATTTCCTGTGTAACTCACCTCCCCAAAGGTAATGGGATTTGCTCATAATGTAATAAATATTTGTGTTGGGGTTTTTCCAGTTTGAGGGTTCTAAAGTTGCTGACTTGTGCTTAGTGTGTAACTTTTGGTGGCTGAAAGCTGAGACTGCTCCCAATCTTTCAGAGCCCCCAGCCTTCCAAACCCCTTCTTTCTGTACATCATTCCTCCTCCTCTTCTTCATACTTTGAAAAATAAGCCTAGTTTGTCCACATGACAGCACAAGCAGCTGCTTGATTCCCAAGCACACAGTTCCATGGTTGGCTGTTTTCCATCTGGTTGTTCAGTTCTCACCAACCTCATGTTCAATTTTCATATTCTGAGTTAGAAGCTGAGCATTTAAAGTCATGAAATGTCATGAAAAGTCAAGTGCAATTAAATGTTGTCGTAGGAAAAACTGGAGCAAAATCATTGGTAAATATATTTGTAAAATACAAATTATTAGTTTTCCACATTTTGTTCTATGCTACCATGCTGGACTAAAATTACCTTAATGTACTATAATACAGTTTTATAAATTTTATAAACATCTAATTAATGTCTGCTTAGTCAGAGTAGTGCTTCATTCCTGTCAGTCTGCTGTTCTTTTTAATAATAGGGAATGAGTTGTCAGAAATTTTATGTATATTTAGCAGAGATTTTTTTCAGTAGGAGCTTCAGAATGATACTTGATCAAACAAGGAAGAAAGCATGTCAGCAAATGAAATTTATTTTTTCCCAAAACTAGAGTAGGCAGATACAGAAAAACAGATTGAAAAAAAATTGTGTATGCAATAGCAACAAGATAATTTCTTCTGGCAATAGGATACTGTTTTGACAACTCTGTAGAATAAAGCTTTTGGGTCCAATACAGAGAATTTTACTTGTATGAATTACCAAAATGTTCCTTAAATGAACATCTGGGAAGAAGTCTGGAAGAAAAGGAAGTAACAGACTCTAGCACAAATTTAATCTGGATATTTAAGAGTTTAAACTCCTTTATGGTTGCATTTCTGGTGCTCCTCCTATTTAGAGGCATCCTAATACACATATATGAGTCTGTGTCAGCTCCCATATTCAAAAGCAGATGGTATTTTATTCAGCTGACCACAGTCTGCATGTTTTTATGCACCAAATGTGTGCAGGCACAGAGTGTGCCTTGCTCCTGGCTCAGAGAAGGGTGTCATTTCCAGCCTAACTTGTGCTCCTTGTGTACTCAGTGCTGCAGGACACCTTTGTAAAGGCTTTTTTCTAAAGGAAATGAGAACCCTAAAGAAATGTGAAGGTGACTAAAATGATAAAGGAACAAAACCTTAGAATTTTTAAATTGGAGTAAGGAGCAAATACAATGCTTATATTTTTGGGGGTAACTTTACCTTCTGTGTATTTTGTAGCATTGACATTGTGTGCATTAAGCAGAGGATTGCTCTCTTAAATGAGGGCTCTCCAAAAATGCCCTGGACTAAGACAAAATGCACTGCTGACTGTGCTTAAAGAGCTACAGACAGTGAGATCCAGCATGAGCTAAGCTGAAAGAATAAATGACTGCACTGAAAACATTGTCAGAGGAACACTTCAGCAGTATAGATTTTATTGCATGGAATTATAGAGTAATCAAAGTATTTAGATCCTTTTAGTTTAGAAAAATCAAACATATTAGCAGAAAAGCTGCAGATATCTTCAGAGTCTGATCCTCATTCTGCTTTCCACTGAGACCTTGAATAAAACATGTAGCTTCATCCTCTGCATCTGACTGCCTGACCACTGATGTTGAATAAATATGTACCTTTTATTATTAACACAGAAAAATACAAAATTATTTCGTAATAGAGTATGCTGATGTGAATAGTAAGGATCTTCAAGGGTATCTGGCTCAATAAACTTGAATAATGAGGTATTGCAATTTATGAATCTACAGTCTTGATGGCTAAAATGAAAGGACTGGCAGAGGTGTTGAATGAAAATAAGATTACAATTAGTTATGGTAGAGTATAAAACAATTCTCAGTAGGCTGTCTTTATGTATCTATTGGAACACACACATAAGTTGGCTTAAAATCATATGTATAATAATTCATGTTGTGATGACAAAGCTAAAAGTCACACTAGCATGCAAAGCATGAAGACATTCAGCAAAATCACCTTTTTTAGTATGAAAAGATAAATGAAACAGAAGAGAAAAGCAATTCCAGTTCAGAATATTTGACAGTAACTTCTGGTCTTTGGGTACATTCAGTTCTTGAAGGGTTTTCTTGCCCTGCTACAGTATTTTTGCAGAACATCATTCTGTTATTGATGTGGGGTAAAAATGGCAAGAGAACAAATCAGGATGATGCTCTCTTATGTCCAGCACTGGGAAGTGAGACAGTTTTGGTTTGTAAAAGCAATGTACATTCCTTTAGACACAAACACACATAAGTGTTTGATGAAACTCAATTTAAGCAGGATCAAACTGGGTTTCAGCATCAAGAATATATGTATTATCACTAATTCTTGCATCAGAATCTGTGCATTTTGGGTAAGGCAGCATAACTGACTTGCTCTGCTCTCTTCTGAAGTTGCATTATATGTTCTGTATAGTTTAATTGCTGAATCTGTTCTCCCCCCTTCCTTTAGCAGGGAGTTACACTTGTCCAATTAACCTTATCTTCATCATGTCCCCCTTAATAGCATTGGTTTCCATCAGAGCTTTGAATGAACTGCGTGGGTGTCTTTATCAGTGCAGGGATGTGTGTGAGGAAAGAATTGAACAAAGGCTGCATGAAATGTGGCTGGGTGAGCAGGTTAGAGTCCTCCTATTGTCCCATGATTATTATCTCTTAGTGGAAATCCTTCCTGAGCACCACTTCTGGGACTGGTAGGTTTCAGCTCTGCAGCTGCTGTTGGAATGGCCTTAGCTGGGGAGGCAGAGGAATGAACAAGTCCTGAAGATTTTTCTGGGCAGTTGAGAAACCTTGTTTGTGTTGTGAGATTAATTTCTTGATGTGTTCCTTTTGGATATTTATTCCAGTGAAGTGTGTCTGTTTGAGAAGCTGTCATAGTCCCTGGGCCAAGGTTTTCTCATGTTTTCACTGTAATGTGCAAGTGCCACTAGGTTGGATTTACCTTTTATAACCAGTTAGACTGTCTCACAGTTTAATCAACAGAAGGGGATATTTACTAATCAAAGTCTGGGTATCGGTTCATATCTTTTGATGTCTTTCCATATGACTTCCTTTTCCCCTTCTGCTCCTGGATTGATATTCCTTCCTTGCCAAACAGATGAATCTGTGTTTGGATCCCTGTCACAACCTAGTATGGAAATCCACCTGTTCTTACTGCAGCCAGAAAGCTGAAGTCCAACATTGCTGCAGAAATGACTGCTTTTCACATAGGTTTCTGTACACTAGGTATATTTTTCCCCATCAGGATGGCAGTTGTGTCACGGGTTGGACCCAGCTAGCAGCCAAATTCCCTCTCACTCTCTGCCTCAGTGGGACAAGGAGGGAGGAGGGATGGGAAGAACTGCAGTGAGAAAGCTCAAGAAACCAGCAGGAAATATAGAGATCACTTCCTGATCACTGTCACAGACACAGCAGACTTGCCTTGGAAGAAATGACATTATTTATTGCCAATTATCATTTCTGCCAATTCAATTTGTCGGTTTAATTTCTGATTCAGGTAGTGGAAAACAAAACCAAGTTTTTGTTATCACCACAAGTTAAACTCCCACTGTTCAGTGAGGCAGTAGTGACACGGAGGGATTACAGTCAGGGCACAGGAGTTTCTCTCTTCAGCTCCCTCTCATTCTTGCTGTGCTCCCTGGGTGTTCCTCCATGGGCACAACACGGATTTAAGTCAGCCAAATACATCAGACTAAGTCTGATTATTGGCATTTCAAGTTTTTTTCACAGATCGTTGTGTTTGCAGACTTTTGTACATTTCATCTTTTGTGATGTATATATAATATTCAGGGACTCCTTTTATAGGGGAAAAACTGATATATGTTTGAATTTTACTTTTCAGTGAGCTTCTCCTCAAATATAATTACAGGAATTCGAGGAAGGATAAAATGTGACAACATATTTGTGAATTGTGAGATTTAACAGAGACTGAAGTAGATCTTATTATTGATGTGCTTCCTGCTTCATTAAATTCCCCTTAAGGTTTGCAGCATGGATATGGATCATTTGCAATAATAATTATGCAGTGATCAATTGATTATGTCTGACATTGTACTTGTCACCTTGAAATGCAAAAACCATTTATTTTCAGTGTGTGAACATTCCTCTCTAACATCAGACACCAGCATGTACCAGTTGGTGTTAGAGAGGAATGCATTTCATAAAGTTGGGCACTTCATATTAACCTTTACCTAAAATGACGTGCCACTTGTCATTTTACAAAAATATAAATTGCCCAACCAGCAATGGTTTTAGATTAGAAAGCACTGTCTAAGTTCAGAGGGATTGTTAAAATTGGAATGTTTGCTGAAATCAGTTGGCTGCTGCCTGTGTGTTACAAATGTGGGGCTTTCAATAGGTCTGTGATGAGATGGGTTAAAGTGAGCACACCTAATAAAACTGAGGTCTCTGCTTTGGGAACTGGTGTGTGTCCTTTGGAGAGTCTGTGTGCCTCACTGGGACTTTGATTCATGGCAGTATGAATTGGAAAATCAGCAAAAAAATCAGCAAAAAAAGCTCCAACTGTAGTCATTCTGTGAGTAAAATGCTGTACATTTCATGTTTTGAGTGGTGTAATCATCATGACAATGTAATCTTCCTTTTATTAAGAGTATTTGTGGCAATGAATGAAACTCTGTCCTTTGGGCTTTCAGAATTTTGTTTCTATCGAAATTGCAGGGAAGCAGCTGGTTGGTGGCTGCAGTTAAAGTGAAGTTAATCTGTTATTTCTCAACTAATAGTAAAGCAACAGCCAAGGGAAATGTTGTTTCTACATATTCCACTTGGAGCTTTTGCACAGCATCCATTGTTCTGGAATAGGAAGTGAAGACCAAAACTAGGTTTGGTGAGATGTGATTTGATTTAAAAAGTGACTTTTTCAAAGCCAAAAGCTGGCTTCAGATTACATCAAACCAAATATTTATTATTACTTTAATTTGAGATTTAAACTTTTTCTCATAGGCCTAGTTTACTTCAGTTTTGATTTGTTTTAATCGGGATTTTTAAAACATATTTATGGGCTTTTTATTGAAAAAAACAAAATTTTAAAATTGTAAACATTTTTTAGGGTGAAATGTTGTGCAGATCATTGTTTTTCCCTCCAAGAGTGAGGACAGGTAAGCATATACATTGGAATATGGAAATGTTTAATATATTGATTCTCATACAACCAATTTGAAGAGTAACTGCAGTGTTAATGTTAAGGTGGCAACGTTGATTGTACTGCTGATTTAAAAATTAGGAATTCTAGTTTTTCCCATGGTATGGTCACTGAATAGAGCTTGCAAAACTGCTTTAAAACTGTGACATAAGAAAAATAATTCAATTTTTTTTAAAGCAGTTTCTTTTTACTCAACACATGTGTAAGATAACTGAGATGCCTAACCTGAAGAAAGGTTTCAGCCTTACTGTTTTCAGCAATTGTACTTTTTTAGCTTGTGAGTTTTTCAGAAAATATCCCAAGTCAATGCTATGAATCTGTAGAAGAATCTGAGATAAATTTCACCACCTGGGAACATACCCAGTATATCCTATTCTTCCCCATTAAGTTGTAATTGGAATATAGTACCACTTTTTTCTTTCAGGTATTCAATTCTCAGCCATGAGAAACTCCTAATTATAAATGCAAAGCCCAGCTGTAATTTTTTCCGTACTTCCCATGTTCTTTATCCAGTGGAAGTGTTGAGAAAACTGAGGGAACTTTGTTTTGTGAGGAACACTCACAACGGCCGCGACTGTTCGTCCATTGTACCTTCACACTCCAATCTTGGCTGGAAATGCAGCATCCCAGCAACAACAGGGGTGCAGATGAAAAAGGAAAAAACAATGTCACTGAAAGGGAAGGAAGAGGAAGGAGAGAGGGGTAAAGGGGCTGAAATGGAAGGAAAATAGTTAAGATCAGAACAGTCACTGTCTTTTCAGTTAAATGTGAATCAGTTAAATTGTGTCCTCTTGACATCACTAAGGTTCAGCTTCTAAAGCAACCCACAGGATGAACTTATTTTTTTGTCTTTATGTGTTTCAAACTCTATTTGCTGTCACAGAATCTGGAGTATCTCACTAGTGCTGTTAATAATAATGTTTAATAATAATGTCTTTGCTATGCTTTGGTTGTAGATATAGATGGCACCACCCTCTCAGATAAGGAAAATTAATTCCAACAGAGACCATTTGTAAAAAACCTTTATTTTCTGGGGAGTCATTTTGGCTGAAAGGCAATTAAACCCTTGCTTTGGAAAAGGGTCTCTTTTACCCTCCTGGTGGGACTTGGCTGCAATTCTTTCAATCGGATGATTCAGAGAATCAGAAGAGTCAGAGTGTTTTGTTACTTTTTTTTTTCCTTGCATGTCTGGCAATATGTTTGATGACTCTATAGTCAGCAACAGGATAATAATAATAATAGGATGCAAATTTTGATTTGTATATTGGATAATTCCTCATGAGAAGTAGGACAAGTAGAAGAGGTTACTCTCAAGCAAGGAAAGAAAGCTGATCTAAGATGAAGACAAAATTACAAATGCTCTAGGAAAAAGGTGCTGGAGACAAATGAGGGATGTGGAATTAAGTCTTGTAAAGACTAGGAAAGTAATTTAATAATACATACAGGCCTAGCTGAGGTGGCATAAAACATCTCATTCTACAGCTCACGGGTGAGGAATCCTGTGGTGTGATACAGTGACATGTTACTGGCACTTGTAAAAATTCCTCATGCACTTCTGTTTCTTACTATTCATTATTAATGTGTGTGTTAAACATTTACTCTCTTATTTCAGAAGGTTATCATATGCTATTAATGCAAAACTACACAGTGAAAGCAAAGATAACAATCCTGTTTTAAGTTAATATATGGATGTTCACAGCCAGTGAACAAATTCTTAATTTAAATTGGTTTATAAAAAGCAATTATAAACAGACAAGTCAAATTTATCTGTTAGCTATAAAAACCACACACAAGTGAGCCACATGCTCAATTGGAATCTTTCCTGCTGAAAAGCAAGCCTGTTCGTGTCTTATTCTGTTGGACATGGAGAAATTAATATTTACTCATGTTTTGCAGCAGTGTATTACACACTGGTGATTTTTTTACTATGATACTACTGAAATAATATGGTCCAGTCATCTTTTAAATGAAGTGACTCCAATTTACTTTAGAGATACTTTAGAGGTATGCTTTATCAGGGAACAAATTTAATAATTTTATCACAGTCAAATAAGCTAAATATGACCAAGCAATCTTGTTTCTATTTTTATTAGATGCACATTATTTAACTGGCTAAATATTGTAGTGCATCCTCCCTTATAGAAACTCAGCACACACAGCTTCACATGTGCTGGTATTATTTTAACCAGTCCTTTCAGTCTTGTTACACTGACTTTGTTCAATTCAAACCCACCATTTTTCACAGCAAGACAGATCTGTGGGATCAGTTGTTTCGTACATGATTTGCTGTATGGGAATCTTGGTTTCATATAGATTTTATATATGTTAATAGTTCTGTTCCTTTGGAACCATTTCATGTAAATGCCATCATGCTATTACTTTTCAGATGAGCTGCTCCTCAACAGAATAGTCTCAAACAGTAAAATTTATTGGGATTTCATTAGGGCAACTGTATAAATTACAGTTGTTTTGCTTCATAGTTTATCACTGAATTATGACTATATATTGGAAAAAAATACTGGGCTGAATAGCCAAGAATAGCTAAGGAGTTGTAGGATAGGCCTGAGAATGATTTGTTAGTGTCACCTGATCACAGCACAGTATCACTTACTTATCAAATTGTTTTCCCCCCTGATTTATTGTGAATTGCTAAATTTTGGAGCCACCTGTGTGGCCTTAAAGAACCCGAATGTGTTGAGCAAAAGATACTTGCATAATATGAGAGGTGATTCCTGGACAGCCCATTTGGAAATCACACTGGAGAAGTTTATCACTGATTTCTTTAAATCTCCCTCATCTCTATTCAGGAAGAATTTCAGATAAAAAGTTGAAATCTGTGTTCTGGGTCTGGCTGTGGTGGAGTTTATTGTCCTCCCAGAAGCCATGTGTGCTGTGGGACACATGCACATGTGTGGGTTTGGGTGTGAGGCAGGAGCACCTTTTCCACCAAGGGAAATCCTGAGCCTTGCTCCACACTTTCACTGCTTCTTAGCCAGCAAATCAATTCTTTCACTCTTCTTGCAGTCATCTCCTTCTCAGATTTTGGGATTCTGCTGGGTGATTACTCCCATCCTTTTCAGTTTCTCAGAGTTGTCTCCAGTGCTTTGAGTCCAACATAATGATTCCATTATTTTGGTATTCATATCCAGTTTTTTGCCAGGATGCCAAACTACTCTCTGAGAAGCTCAGGTCACAAATGGGGAAAAGTATTTTTGAATTGGTTATATCCTTGATGACTCTAAATGAAATGTAATGTAATGTAATTTAAAGTTGAATTTAAAGTGTGTAAACTTTGTGGGATTTTTTTTTTATGTTTTAAAGAACTCTTGCAAGCAACAGAGACTGCTCTTCCAAAATTCAAAATGCAAAATGCCAAAAATGAATGGTACTCACCCATGTGAATTAGGAAGTGCTTTGTAATAATATAGTTTCTCCCTTGTAGACTGCAACCTGGTTAAGAATAATGATTTTTATATTCATTGATACATCTAGAGCCACTTGTAATTCTTAAATTACATGTAGTACTCCAGGAAAATAAATATTTCATTACCAAGTGTCAGACTTATGGGCTAATTAACATTTCAGGAATGAAAGAAGTAGTGTCATTAGCTCTACTCATAGAACTATGCAGGGTGTTGATCCTCACTACTTCTGTGGAGTTTCTGCAATGGAAGTGAATAGACAGAATTATTAACAGTTAAATTTTGGTATTGAATGAGAGGAGTCCAGGTTGTGATGAGATTGCAGAACACAGAGAAACTTCCACAAAGCCAGTTCGGGGACCCACGTGGTCCAAGGAGTCAGTAGTAAATGTGTGGGAAGTCTCTGAATGCCAAGAGCATTTTTCAATCCAATTAGCAAAATAATATCTGATCTCTTTTGGTGACAAGGAGGAGCCCTGGCAGCATATGAGAATGAGATGTCAGTGTCAGCTTATGTTAAATGTTTTATCTTTTAAGGAAAGGCCTTGCAACTAAAGTACCTGGGGTCTAACTCCACAAGGGCAATACTCCCAAGTTAAAATATTTAATGCTTGTTCTTTAGTGGTCATCTGTTTGCTTGTTTGTTTGCTTGCAGCCAACTAGTGTTGCAGGAATTGTCTAGGAAGGATTGAGGGGAAGACACATGGGAGGAAAATGACACAAAATTCAGGGTTTAAATTAGGTTCTCCAGTAGCAAGTTGGCTTTCCAACTCCATAATAAAGTTCAAGGTAGCAATATTTTTGTCCTGCTGTCTCCTATGAGACAGGTGTAGAAGCCTTGTGGCAATATAAGGCACAATACTAAACTGTTCAGTGATTGATCTGGACAGTTCAGTATCCGACATGGTTGTTAGGGCAAAATTAGCTACAGCAGTGAAATACCCAAAGTAAAAGACTGTAGTCTGTCAGGCTCTTCCCAGTGAACACAGATGTGTGATTGAGCCTGGAAAGGTTTAAAAAGGAGGGGAATTCTATCCTTTCATTTGGGGATTTCTGACACATTTACAATGTTGTGCAAATCTGTCAAGGGCATTTACTTTCTGTCTTCTCAGCTGGGCTATATTGCACACTGAAGACAGAGCTTTTCAGAGAGAAAGTTAGAGTGTTCTTCTCTGGAGTTTTTGCATGAGGATGGATTGTTCTGTCCAGAGATCCACTGTGAACAATTTTTAATGGCAATTTTTCCAGTTTAATAATTGCAAAATTAGACCACAGACCTGTCAGTATGTAAAGTAATTTATAAAATGTAGGAAGATGGCATTCTGTATAACAGGTATCAATGCAGATTTTTTTCTTTTTAAATACTCAGAGCATTGTGGCTTCAGCTTTTACCACAGAGTATCATTTGGATTATTTCAAGCAAGCAAAATATCGGATAGCTCTTCTTAGTTTGTTACAGAATCATTTGTTTTCCATTGACAAAAACATATAGAAAGCTTTATTTCCATTGATGTAAGCAATCGTTAATAATAGGGACAAGTATTGGATTATTCTGGATACATCAGTTCTTCCAGGTGTTCCTTACAACAGGCATATTTCAGAAAGAACTAGGTTTCAAATAGTATCTACAAGCTCAGAAATCCACTAGCTTTAAATATTTCAGACTGGAGGGAAAAGAGTGATCAGGCTAAAAAAGGAGCACAAAATGAAACTTTATCTGAGCATTAAGGCTTTGTATTTGATTATAATAAAAAGTACCTGAAATGCTTATCACTCGTCATTCTAAAGGTTATAATATTTGCAGCCTAAACCTGCATTATGCAAAGTAATTTATTAATTTACATGTATTTCTGTGTGATAGCAGGTCAGTGAGGCATATTTCTCTGATCTACTGTGCATAATAAGTGTATGAAATATCTATTCCACATTGTCTATGGACTTCACAGTATCAGTCCCATTTTGAAATACTGTGGCTAATCTAAAACTATACAGCTGAACAGAAAAACAAAACCAGTCCCAAATATGAATAAATGATTTGCTACTTAATATGTCAGTGTTTTTTGTCAGGTTGATAACATTAGGCTCAGCTGCATTCAATTCTAAACCCTGCAATATTTGAAGCCTGATATTGTGCCTCACTAAATTTAATACATGGACCTCAGTAATAGAGGAAATCACTTTAGCACTTGGCAGTTTGTAATGCTGTATAAAATTGACTGCCCTGCAAACACAATAGCGATAATAAAAATTGTGGTCAGTAGGGGGGTGTAATGCATTTTCCAGCCTCAGCAAAGGTCCAGAGGAGATTTATTGAGATTTTGCTGTTTGGGTGAGGATCAATAGAAGCTTCGTTAATAAATTGTTCGAAGGGCACCCTTCAGGGATATGACATTTTACTTTAAAACTTTGATAATTTGGAAAGCAGGCCCGGTGATAACAATGTCAAGTCCCTGTGTTTTGTGGGCACGGATTTTTGCATTCAGCTTGTGGGAACATTTACTTTCCCAGCAATTACATTTGAAATCATTCAATATATGAAGCAGGCCGGTATGGATAACAAGATTCCACATCTTCTAATGCAACTCTTAAGAAAGAATCCCAAACTCATTCTCAAGTCCTCCATTTTGTCTGTTGTTTTCTTCTGTAAGCAGGGAACATTTAAACATCAGTCTGTGATCTCTTAGTGGTACATAATTTTCATGAATATCTCGAGCTACATTCTTATTTTCATGACTGTAGAATTAGGTTTCATGAGAACTCATCCCTTTACCTTCCTAGTGCTGGCAGCCCATAATAACTATTAGGTTGGCTTAGATATCTGTGCTTCTTTTATATTTTCCTGAAAGAAACTTCACTTTCTGTGCTAAGTAAGCCTTCCTTTTCTGCCAGCAACTTTTGATGGACACTGCTGTTTGTAAGGAAACAAAAATTTGTCATCACTTGCAGTTGGAACACAGAGGGTATAGCAGAAGGATTTATTTCCAATGAGCATGCACAAAGTAAGATTTATGACTTTTGCAGCTCTGATGACGTTCCTTACACAGTTGCTGAGCTACAGCAAATTAAAGGATCCAGGAATACTGAGGGGTGTGTTTTTGTAATGAGGGAAAAGAGACAGAAGCAATAAGAAGATAATTAAGGTAACAACTTGTGAAAAATTAAAGTGTTTCTGTCTTTCATTTTTGAATCTCTGAGCATAAACTTTGTAGTTGTTAATTTAATTGCTGATGTTCTCTGTATCCCTGAAGAATATTAAGGATTAATCATCTGGTTCATTCCAACAAGAGATAAGGCCTAAGTGAATTGAAATTTTACCAATTTAACCCTCTCTCCCTTCTAATATGACATGATTAACATTCTTCAATTAACAACACATAATTATTCTAAAGGCCTCATTTCACTTACTCGTTTTCAGTTTCAGGTTGCCCTTTGCAGGTATTTCAAAACTGAATAAAAGGCAGGCTATGTTTTTGTTCTGTTTTATCTGTCACTTAAGTTCAGACAAAATACAAGAATTGAGATTTTTGACTTTTACTTCTTTTGCTCCTTTTTTTCCCCTAATGATCTCTATGGGCATGTCCTGAAAATCAGCTCTGATTAGCTGAACATTTTCTTGAGGGCCCCTCTTTAAGGACAGCCAAATATTTCCTTTCCAACCTTTGCCAATCTGAATAAATTTCCTTAATTATTTGTGGCAGAATACTGATTTACAGAACTAGCAATTTCATCGAGCCCTAGAATGCAAAGATTTTGATTTAAATATTACTACATAATGTATTGTTTAATTTTTTAAATAAAAGAAAATTACATTATTTACATTCTAAGACTTTGATTTTGAGCAACACTTAGTAAAAATGCAGCACTTTTATGCAGCCTGGTATTTATTGAAGTGCTTTCCAGCATCTTTCACTGGGTAAATAGTACAGAGTTGCCTTGTCTCTCATGGATAATCAAGTAGCTGTTAGAGGGGAATCATTAATTTATGGTAAAATAAGACAAAACAAAATCAGATAGGAAGAAAATACATCTATTTTCATTCTGAAAGCAAGGAGGTAAGGGAAATTTACTGATTTGTAGAGTTATAGTTCTGGAATTGTAGATTTCTAACACTGGACACAAAAACGTTACTGTTTTTCTTTCAAAACTTTTAAAAGGAAAATGATGTTGCTTCCCTACCTAGTGCTTAAAATATTCCATATTTTTTTCCTCTTTAAGGCCTGTGAACCTTTAAATACCAATTATTTTCCATTCAAATTTTAATGGAGCAGTTGCATGATAACCATGAATATTCCTGCTGTATTTGTCAGGGTTCTGTGCAGTGAAAATCTGGGATATTTTGTGTAGGGACATGATGAGTCCATTGTGAGACTGCACCTCTCCAGTTGTTAGTCCATCCCCAGGTACCAGCCTGAAGTGACAATGCTTTCTCCAACACATCAAACAAAAGTGCATTAGGGGAGAAATTAATCACATTAATGTCCTTTCATGCATTAAAGTTGCAGGACTTTATTGGAAACTACTAAAATCAACTATGATATGCAGGGCTACAGAAGGGGCAGAAATCTAACCTGCTAGAAAATACAATCAAGAATGATTGACATAGAGATATATGATCAGGGACACAGTTGTGTGTGTGTACACATATGTATATGTTTATATATAAATACATATTTATGTACTAAATTAAAAGACGTCCAGGTTTTTCTCTTTCAGAAAAAAAACAAAACGTCAGCTTCTCTTCTTTTGTGAAAAGGAGACTAACATCTTTAGGGAACTGAAACGTGCTATCTTTTCATGGGTCAGAAAAATTGCTTCCCAACAATTAAACATAGTTGTTATTTTGTTATTTCTAGAAGTTCATGTTCACTTGATGACCATGACAGGCAGGGAAAGGATGCCCACAGACAGCAGTGGTTCTCTCCATTGCTGCATTTTTAAAAATGTGTCAGGGCTGAATTGTTTGAAATTTTGCTCAAGAGGAAAAATACTACCAGTGGAATAATCAGCAAGTGAAATGACTTCGACCCCAGGCACTACCTGTCTTTGCAAATTTCTGCCCTGGGTCCCTCCTTCCAGCAGGCAGGCAGGAGTCTTAGAATATTAATGTTAAATGTGAGGAATGCCTTGGACACTGTTGTTCATGCACCTGTGTGTGCAGTTGTGCTGTCTGAGGTCAGGGTGTGCTCAGGGAGCTGGGCTGAGGAGGACAGCCTGAGCTCTGGAGCATTCCAGGGAATATCTCAAATCAGGATGGCAATCAACACCTGCACAGCCAGCTCCTCCTTCCCTTTCCTGCTCCCTCTGCAACGGATGCAACAAAACAAGAAGCAAACTTTTTTTTTTCCTATTTTTTCACCTATGTTCTGTCTTGGTCACTATTTTGGGGCTCAGCACCTGTTCATCCTTTTTTTAGAAGCATTGATGAGCACCACTTCCTAAAAAGAGCACGGGACCTGTGCCAGTAAATCCCCTCTGGATGTTTTAAAACATTTTTCAGAATCTTTCCTTAAATTTAACCAAATCTGCTTTCTTTGAATTAGCAAAGGAATTTCTTTTCTCAGTGAAAGTGAAAACAATTCTTTTGTTTAATCAAAGGAATGGCAAACAGAGATGTTTCACTCATTTTGACAGCCGTGATAAGCAGGATGTGACTCTAGCCAAGACAGTGGTAATAAATATTTAAGAATCAGCCTATATTACAGAAGTAACTAGGATGAAAGAGATCCTTATTTGAAATAAATTAGTATGAAGAATGAAACATGAATTACGAATTTCCCTCATTGTTCTGCAACAGAAGGCACATGAGCACTGGTGATGTGCACAGGGAGAAATAACTCCAAATGAGAAGAACTTCTGATTTTTTGGTGTGTTTTGTTTATTTGTTCCATAGCTGGGTAGTTTCAGATTCATCAAAGAAAAGCCATAGGAAGACCACTAAATCACAGGCTTAATTGCACTTTCTTCCTGTGTCAGCTTTTGGGGAGCCAGGTACTCTGTGGTGTGAGCAATGCTGAATGTACTCATTAGCAAGACAGCTGAGAGGAGCATCCCAGGGGGTTGCTCCTGGCCTGCAGCCCCCACCAAGACCTACAGCCTAAGCTCTATGGCATCCTTAGGTATTTTACACTTTATTTTACCTCTTACAACAGGCCCTAGCCTTTCCTGGTTACTGCAGTGCTGTGTTACTCTAATGCATGAAGGCAACTGCTTTGCTCTGGGAGGACTGCTGAAAATTTTCATCATAGAAGCAGCCTCTGAGGCTTGGTTTAATTTATTCTGAGGAACTCTACGGAGAAATATACTAGTTAGTGAGAAAAACCTAGTTATTGTATGCTCTGTAATGTACTGTGTGCTGGGGGAAAAGAGTGAAAAATCCTGTGCTGTTTGGCTACTTGAAAAAATATGAGGAAAGAGGAAACAAGATAGACAACTGAATCTGTAATCCTTGAGATAAAAGACTCCTATATTGTTCTGTACTTTGGTCAGCAAACATCCTCAGATTTAGTCACTTTATTTCTGCTGAAACAATTTCTGCAGCACTACAAAGTTGTATTAGGCTCCTGAACATTGGTAAGCTTATTTGTGGGGTAAAAATAAGCATAAGACTGGAATATTCAGCTGAATGACAGGTTTTCAAACCCTTAACAATCCAGGGTTTTCTCAGCCACTGCCCTCTCCAGCTGCACTGGAGGAAACATCCATGTGACCACGGAAAAGGATGCAAGGAGTGGATACTTATCAGCCTCCAGATTTAAATCCTGCACAATTCATCACCTGCAGAGCTGTTTGTGATAGATTCCAGGGTGAATGGAATGGGCTTTCATGATAAGTTTTGATACTAGGACAATTTATTGCTGGAGTTTAGAATGTACTGAAAAAAAGGAGCTTTGTTTGGCTCAAATTCATGTCTGATGTGGATGGGGAAGTCTTTGTGGAACTTGTGTTGGCATCTACCCAAGGGACAGGAAATGTTTGAACAGCTAATCCAGGTGAATGCAGAGAATTTATCTGTGTCTTTCTCTGGGTTTACCTTTGTTTATTGCCTTATTTAGTTATTTATCAGTACAATACTCTTGCTTTAGAACATCCATGTTCTCCAGGTAAGTCCTGAAACCCATATTTGCTACACTTGATTGCAATTAAGGATGACTTAAATGTGTGCAGCGACTCTGATTTCCTCTGTGCAGACAGACCCCTACAGACCTGAAATACCTTCTGCAGTAGGGCTGCAAAGGCAGTATAATTCAAAGTAAGATAAATGCAATGTTAAGCTTCTGACATACAGAATTTAAGTAAATCCAAGGTTTACTTCCTTTTTTGGTGCCCGTGAGTTGTGACCCATCCACGTGCTCCTAAATTTCAAGGGTTTGGTATTGATTCAGTGATAAATGATGAATTATAGGTGATTTTCCTTTCTTTTGTCACTGGCAAGACATGCTAAGTATGGTACCTTGCTGCTGGTAGATTTACACCTTCATATCCAAACAAAAAGCAACTGAATATAGCTACAAAAACCAACTGATTCCACAGGTGAAGATGTAAAAAGCTCACTTATATACTGTGGCCTGTCAGAAGCATGTGGTAAGCAGACTGGAAAATATGACATTCCTTCTCTAGCATCTTTTTCTAAGGATGATTTCATATGCAACTTAGAGAAAAAAAAAAAACAAAACAAAACAAAATTATATTTTTTTAAATAAAATGACCATTCATATTTTATTTGAATTAGCAAATAACCCAGTGTGAGTATGGCAATTAAGATACAGGTGTCTTTTTTATAAGTCTGACTTATGAAGGTTTCTTCTTACTTCCTTAAGTATCTCTTGGTAATTTATCCACTGGTATTTCTCTCACTATTAAATGTCCAGGAGAAAGCAAGGTCATATTTTCAAATAGCTGTTTCTAGTAGCAGGAGCCTTGCAGTTCCAGGGTACTCAGTTTCAGAGGTGTGGCCATGTATTGAATATCTTGCCTTTAACTTTGAATCATTAGTCACCATTTTTAATTTAGCGATAGCAGAGTTAATGTCTGTAACCTCTGGTTTGGTCTGAAACAATTTACTGAATATATGCAGATTAATGAAATTTAATTAGTAAGTGAAAAACTGTGTTTTCATTAATTTCTAGGAAATGCTGGTTAGCAGATGACAAGGGTGTCTTAATTAAGTTAAGCTGCTGTTGATTTTTTCTTTTGAAATCATTCAGTCTTGCCCTGACAAAAGGACAGAGGGGTGAAACTCAGATTTTCATCATTTGCAGGATGTTTGGCTGTACAACAAGCTGGGCCAAAGAGGGGGTTGCTGGTGCTGCCTGTGTTCCCAAGGCAAGGAGTTCACACTAAAGGTGACCAGGAAAGGACTCAGGCTCTTCCCCATTAGCTCCAAATATTCACCCTTTGAAAGGCTGAACAAATGCTCACTATTTTGAAATATTGGCTTGAACACAAAGGCTGGCTCTTGAATTTCATGTGCCAGGGACAACAAGGGCTGGCCAGTTCAGTTCTGCCCAGCCCACAGCAAGGCACTTCAGTAACCACTCTGGCAAAAAAATGAAGTTTAAAGTGTCAATAAGGACTGCTGTTGAATCTAACAAAGCCTTTTAGACTGTGGGAGCCACTCCAGGTCATTCACATTAACACAGATTCCTTGTTGGTTAGGCTGTGGAGCAAGAAAGTTTTGAGGTATGGATAATTTCTGTGTCAAATGCACACTGCTAGCTAGATTTAATTACATCAGATAAAAGATCCCTAAATTTCCCTCTAGTAATTAATATGCATTTCTAGAGCAGTTTATATCTTGCATAAAGCAGCAGTGCCTATAGTCCAAAAACATAATAGTTGATCTTTCAGCTGACCAGCAATGCAGGTAAACACATAAAAATGGGAATAGAGAAAAAGTATGAAAATAAAGAGCATTCTATGAAGAGAAAATATAGCACAATATTCAATTTTACCCTTGCAAAATTATCTTTTTTCAACTGACCATGGTATACTTTGAATAGAAATTGAGGTCGGCAGTTCTGGGTTTTGAATCTAATGTGTATAAGGATTTTTTTGTTTGTTTGTAAGGCTTGTTTGTTGGTTGGTTTTGTGTTGGTGTTTTGGGATTTTTTTTACCAATTCAGGTACAGAATTCTGTCTTTACTTTTTGCCAGGGCCTGTTCTACTTTTATAAGAGTTTCAAAGTCATCAAGGCTAAGAAACAGCAATTTTATACTGATGGCAGTTTCTAGATTTTCGCTGTAATATGCAACCAGCATTGTAAAATATGGCATCATGATGATGTCAGAGAAAAATCAGTAAATTTTTATCACATGTAATTCAGTAACCAGATTAATGGTATCACTGCATGAATGTACAATATCACCAGGTTAATTAACCAGAGGGGAAATGAAATTCACACCAGAGTGATTAAATACTCTCTGTGTAAAGGAGCAAAAACATTTGAAATAGGAATGCTGTTATGGGAACATCACCTTACTGTTGCTGTTACCCTATTTATAGATATATGTGCAAGGATGCTACATCACACACAGTGTGGATAAAAGTTGTACTCTGTGGCAGTATAACTGAAGCAATATAATTTAATTATCTTTTGACTTGTGTTGTGCTCTGTTTGGATTGAGTGACTTAGTAGCATTGCATTGTTGATCAGTGATCACATCTCTTCAGTGATAAAATAGCTGCAAATTTATTCACTTGTCTACATCTGCTTTTATTAAGTGTTTCAATTTTTTGCTTTTTATCTGCAAAATCCAGAGTTAGGTACCTGCATGCACTGAACAATGCATAATCAGAACACACAAAAATGGATGTGAAGAACAGAGTCAGTTGTATTTAATATCAGCATACATGAGTGCCCCAAGTCCTACCCCTATAGCTTACAGAGGAATCAGGAACATTTGATGTCCGTGGTAAATTCAGAACTAAGAATTTGGGATAGAAGGCTTTATGTAGTTTTTTAAAAGTAAGAGCAGTGCTTGTTCTTTTTGAGGTACAGCCACTGGAGTCCAAGTCAGTAATCCAGAGATGCCCCTTTCTGCCTTGCTCTGTGGTTTTGAGATGTCTCCTCTTTAACAGATCATGCAGAGCAGCCCACAGGTTTTCTTTTGAGGGGAAAGGGACAAAGTTTATGACTTAAAATAGTTCACATCATTTGAAAAAGGGTACACTGCATACTTTTAACTGTCCAACTCATTGTCATAGAATAATGAGCATGTCAAAAGCTTGCATTGTTCAAAATCCATTTGATAAACATGGGAAACAAGTTCATGATGCATTATTTAAGCAGAAGTGATTGAAACAATTCAGTGCAGGTAAAAGCATCACAGGGAAGTTCATTATATTGCTGCCTTATTTCTCACTCTCCAAACTTTCCAAGCCTTAGACAAATCTGGAGGCAGAATTTTGGGACACTTTTATTTGATGAAACACAGTACAGTTGCTGATGTGTTATGTCCCTGTGTTTGGCAGTGCATGACTGAAGGGTGTTCATCACATTTTACTTGCAGACAGGCCAGATGAAGAAACTTGAGCTCAAGGAAATGCTGCCTATTTCTGGTGCACCTTGCTATACAGGGCCCATTCTGGCTTCACGTCCAAAAGGGAAACACTGGGGTATCTTTTAGGATCATCATGGTAATGCTCTGATGTTGGTCTGGAAAGGTTTATGCAAAGCAAAGGTGCAGCTTTATGTTTAAAGTTTAAAATACAAGCCATCAAACACAGGTTCCACATCCTGCTGCATCACCCTCCTTAATCTGTTTGAAACAATCTGCCTTCCAGAAACTTAAGGGCAAAGAGGCAGAGAACCTGATTTGGTCCCGAAGCAGGAGTCATTAACCTTGAGCACTGAGTCACTGAACTTGTGGTGAGCAATGCTGCTTCATCTCCTCTAATCTAACAGATTCTGTCTTGGCAGTCTCTGGTGGTGATTTCCCCAAACACCGATGAAGCCATGGAGAATAGCATTAAAAAAAAAAAAGACATAAAGTAGAGAAATAAAGGAATCAAGCTTCATGGTTCTGAAATGCATTAAGTGTTTGTTCCAGCTATGCTGGTGAGTGATAATAAATATATAATAGAGCCACTATTGTGGGAAGATAATTTGAACAGCAAGAAGTTGTTTCAGAAGAAAAACATGCACACTGAAATATATATGTATACACTAGGTGGTATGGATTTCTAAACATATGTGGGGTCTTTATTTCAGAATGATTCCTGAAAATACTCAATATGGTCTCTAGTTCAAGGCTGCACAAGAGGAAAAACAGCACAGTAGCTTTCCAGTGAAAGTCACCAGTCCTCAAAAATAAAATCCATATTAAAATATTTAATACTACAAGTATCTTTTGTTCAAAGTCTAAATATCTTGACTTTTTAGCGGGAGAAATCTTGGTGTGTTGTCATTTGGTTCAAAAATGCAAACTGTGTTTCTGCTTTACCTGCAGAAGGTATTATTTTGGCAAACTCTATGTGCATTAGGTCATGCAATGATACAGCTTGTTTAGACCTGGCTGCAACCAGAGGAATTCAAACCACGTCCTTGCATTCAGTATTATTATAGTTGATTATTCACTAAATATTCACAGGCTTCAGTGTCATTAAGAGCATATAACCAAAATGACATGGGCAGTATTATCCTCATCAGTGCAGGTTAATGAAAGGAAACTCATCTGGGTTAATGAAAGGAAACTCATCTGATGTTCTTTTCAGGAGTCTCAGCCACTGCAGAGCTTTTCCTCATGCATATGTACAGTGTGACAGGCAGCTCTGAGGAGCTCTGGGCTCGGGGATGGGAAGCAGGACCATATGCTTAGTCATTAAATACATTCCTAGGACAAACTCAATCACTGGGAACATGTGTAGTACAAGATGCCATTTCAATTTCAAAATGAGTTTCGGGTAAACAGAAGGTTGTATCCCATGCACAGTGTTATAATATGGAATCAAAAGGAATTTTATGCAAAAACTGCTAGATGGTTTATTCAGAGTACTTGTGCATTGTGGTTTTGTTAGGGGTGGTAAAGCTGTGTTGAATGAATGAGCCCAAAAAAGAAGGGATCTGCAGCAGCTGTGCCAGACTGAGATCAGGTGGCAGCTGATGGCAAAGTGATCAAAAGAATTCTGCATCTTACCATCTATGTCATGCACCTGATCTGGAGTTAGAACACAAATTTACTATTTATGCTTCTCCATTAAGGATGTGTATCTTTAGAAACATCTTGCTTACTTGGAGAAAAATATTGTGGGGATTAAACCCTCACCCTTTGCCTGTCCTGTATTAAAATTTAAGTCCTCTCTTTGTGCTTTTAACACATGTATTTTAAGCACAGAGAATATATTTATATTCTCTGAAAGGCAGGCTCATCTAGAAGTTCCCTCAACACTCTTGTCTCAGTGAAATACCACTGGAAGACATGAAATTTAATCAGTATTTTATTGAAATTCATCAGCTTTTCAACATAAGAAGCCATATTCCCTGTTAAGGTTAGACATTTTTTCTATCCCATTATTCAAGCCAACACCATTCACAGGATATTTTGATTTTCAGAGCTTGCCTGAAATTTAAGTAGGCAACAACACCTTTCTTTCACTCTCAGTGACTGAAAGTGACGTAGCAGTGACTCATGTTTTATGTCATGTTTTCACTTATAGAAAAATTACATCAACCTAAACTTTGGTATTAATGAATTCTATAACTTAATAGAGATGCCTACATTATTTTATGAAAAACATTGCCAAAGCTGGGTTTTTGTTATCTGCATCTTGAATGATGATGCTTATTTAGTGTTTGCATCTAATGATACACATTAATTTTTCTTTTAGTTAGTGCATGTAGGCTTAGGAAGGAACTCAAAGGATTTTTAAAAAAAAAAGAATCAAAACCCCAGTTCTCTCAGCCTTTGGCATGCAAACAATGAGATAAAAAAATCTTAAAATTACTCAAGAACTTTTTCTTTGCTGTGTTTTCTATTCTGCAAATTTCTCTGTTTTTTCCTTTCCAAAGCATTTTTAAGGATTTGGTCAGTCTCAAGCATCTGTTTACATATTTCCTAGTGGCAAAGTCCAAACTTGGCTGAGCTGTTTTGGCTGGTGACAGACAATGATGTGATGCTGGAAAATCCCTTAGGTTTGGTGCCTGTGACAGCCAGTGGAAGGAGCTAACCCTGCCCTGCAGATTCGGGGTGCTCTTGCATTTGTTATAGGATATAAAGATATAGGTCTATCACTTATTATACACACTTCATAGTTCTGTGCTTAAAAGGCAGTGCAATTTTCTGTTCCTTACACAGCCAGTGTCCTACAACACCCAAGGATTTGTACACTCTGCTAAATTTTTGATGTCCTTTTGTCTTGGTTTGAACAGACAGGTGTCTGCTAAGGAAGGCAGGAGTCTCTCTTGAAATGGAAAATGTAAATGCCCTCCATCCAAATTATTATAATTTTGAAATTGAAGGGCTCTCAGGAAAACATATGGGAGCAGGAATAACAGTTCTTTATTAGGAAAAATAAAAATAAACAATGCAGTAATGCAAAACAACCCTGCCAGAGTCAGAACAGGAGCTGACACCCCGTGGTTCAGGGTGTTGCTCAGTCCCATTCCATGGTGGCTGCTCCTCCTGCAGTGCCAGGGGTGGTTCTGTTGGAGCAGGGATCCTGGACAAGGGGGGAGTTTTCCTCTGAAGCTCCAGGGGTGCTGGAGATGGGCCTGCTCTTCCTCTGGGAATGCAGTGGAGCAGAAAGCTGCTCCTCTGGGAATGCAGTGGGCAAAGGCTGCTGTGGTGTCCCAATCCCCAGATTGGATGCAGGTAGGAATGCTTGGCTCCTCCCCTGGGCAGAGCATCTCCCAGTGGGATGATGGAATTTTCTCAGCCATGCAGGGACACTCAGTGGCCATGGACAGAAGAGATCTCCTGGAGGGAGGATTGGGTGTGGGAGAGATAAAGAAAAACTGCCCAATGAACAGCAGAGAACTGCCCCAGCTCTGACAGATGGGAATAGAATACACACCCTCAGACACATCTTGCATCTGCAACCTAAGACACCTTTTCCTCAAGCAGGTGCTACCATTATTCTGTGTGATAAAACAGCTTAAAAGGTGAAGCGTAGAAACTCTTATGGGTTTTTTTTCTAAAATTATGTATAAATTTTATTTTCTGAAGACTCAGAATAAGCCATAAGCTTTCTACAGAGTAGTTCCCTGAGCAAAGCTGGAAGCAGCAGAGGAATAAGCCACGTTGATGTTTCACTGCTGCCAATATGAGTCGATAGATCTTGTCTTGGTTTTCCAATATTAAAGCCATGCTGCTATTTTGTGATGTACCTATTGCCTGGGAAGAAAGGAGATGACTTTTTATTTAAGTAGGTTAATAGGTCCCATGGTTTCCTGAGTTGAGTTTGTTTGGATTTGGGTGGTGAACTTATAAAGGCTTCCTTGTTCCAGCAGCACAGCAGGCAGACAGATTCTCCCAGTGGCACTGACATTTGCTATAACTCGTGTGTGTGTATCTATCTTACAACTCCAGTGGTCTGCTCACCAGAGAGCTCAGCTCTGCCAAAAGAGCACTCTAGGTTTGATTGGAAGGCTTGGGTTATTATGGATATGCACTTGCTTGGCTGAAGGTAAAAATCTAATGAGAAGCAGAGAGGGCTGTGTATATGTGTGCATGTAGAAAAGTTATATCTGGGAATTTTGCTGATTTATCTGGGAAAACTCTGCTTGCCTTCAAAGGCCATGTGAAAGCTGAGCTTATGTTTGCATGCACAGACTGTGTGATCTTGTTCTTTCATGATGGAGAGTAGGTTTTATCCTAAATTATATAAACTATGCTCAAATTCTTAGGTAAATGCAGACAAAATGTGTGATAAGCTTTTTTTAAAAATAGGGGAAAATGCTCTGCACATAATTTCTTACATGTGCTGGGTAGACAAGGAATGTGTGTATGTAACGTGAGACAAAATTTAGACATAGGTGTGTGAGCATCCAGATTTATCATTGCTTGCAGGTGTTTTCTTATGTTGCTACCCTGTATCTTTATCTGATGCGTTGGTATTGGATCATTTTAGTGACCATTAATCATTTCTTTTATGTACAAAAAGCTCAGTCAAGTTACTAGTGCTGGACATTTTTGAAACAGTGATAATAAAATCTTGTATGTGTACTTGCAGAAATAGAATCTTGGGAATGATTTGCAGAAGTATTTGGGAGAGAAACCCAGTTTGTGTGTACAAATTGCAAATTGCTTTTGACTAAAGTTTTGATAAAGTGAGATTCATTACTGTTTGGAGAAAATAAAATGTCAATATTAAGGTACAGAAAAGCTTTATTATGAAAACTTGGAATTTCTAATGTTTCATAATGATGTTACGAGTTTTTTTTACTCTTTGATTCTCTGATTTATTTTAGAACCTTGGCTGTGTCTACATTAAATTCCTTTAAAACAAAATTAAACCTCCAGTTTTCTCTTTTAGAATGTTTTAGGGTAGTGTTTGGACTGAGAAATTAGTTTAAAAGTTGCTAAGAACTGGTGTCAAAATTGCTTCTGCTACATTCTGGATTTAAGATAATGTCCTTAATAAGATTTTTTAACTTTCAGTCAGCCACGAAACAGTCAGGCAGTTGAACTAGGTGACCATTGTAGGTTCCTTCCCACTGAACTATTCTGTTCTGTTCCCTGCCAGATGTTCTGTTTTGCTTATTTTTACTGTTATTGCAGAGGAACAAGTGTGCTGTGCAAGCTGAGCAAGAGCAGTCGGCAGCAACTTGAACATTTGACTGTAGAAAAATATGTTTGCACCATTCTAGTGGTTATACTGCTGCTTGTTGCAGTTTATCCCATTAACAAACTGTGAATGTTCCTCTAAGCAGAGCTACTTTGAGTTTCTAAAATAAAACCAGACACCTATCCCTTGCTGGCCAAGCAAAGAAAACCAGAATAAATTAATAAAGGGGGTTTTATTTTCTGAAAACAAAGCAACTTTTTTTTTTTTAACTGTTCCATAAAGAAGAGTGTCATGATTGATTCAAAAATAAACCAAATCAATGAGCTGAGAACACAGAAGGTGTGTACAAGGTACAAGGGGGTTTGAACCTTTAGGAAGTGTAAAACTTCCTCTGTCCATTTGTTACAGATCTGTGACAACAACAGCACTGTCACGTTTTCAACTCTCTCTCTGTTCCATCCCTATCAGTATCATATTCAGAAAGCTCTGAAGCTGGTTTAGATCTAAGTCTCCAGATTTCTTGTCAGCCTGTCTGGAAAGCAGCAAAGGTTGAGGGAGCATTTAAAATAATCCATCTCTGGCTGACAGGTGAATAAAGAAGAGATTGAATGAGTAGAGAAAGGTGTAGACTAAAGGAGAGCTGTAATATGGCACTTGGGAAGGGGAGGGGAAGGGATAGACAGGATGAGGAAGAAAGCAAGGAGGGAATAAAAGCAAAATGAGAAAGGGTATGTCAGATTTAAGAATAGAAAATATAGCAGGAGGACAGCAAATGTTACAGGGGGAATGTAGGGAAATGTCTGTTGAAAGCAAGAAGTAGGAAGTGTTAGAGTTTTCCTTGAATCTCCCTACTGAAAGAATGGAAATGACGCAGAAGGTCTGCACACACAAAAAGCTGGAGCTGCTGCAACTGCATCCTGTCCCCAAATTCCCCTTGTGAATGAGCACTGGGGAGTGAAGAGAATGGAGGAAGGAGAAGGGCATTACTTCTTTAATGAGGGAGAAAATGTTTTCTGGAAATCCTGACTTCTACCTCACCTTCATGTGTCAAACTTTGTGTTTCTGCTATTCTCCAAGGAGCTTCCACAGAGTTTTGCTTCTGTATAATACCTGTTCTCTTTATTAATTCTTGAAGCTGAATAGTAAAAATTGGAAAATGAGATTATGGGAATAATATCTTAATTATTCTATGTGTATTTTCTCTGTTTACTCTAGCTATTCTTTATTTCAGAAAATTAGGAGCATTATTTTTACAAGTATGGACATGAGTGATCCTTGTTAATATGGGTATTTTTGCCATATCCTTAGAGTTAATACTGTGCTTTGAAAAAGCCTAAGTTTGGAATCGGATCGGGGGTGTTTTCAGTTGTTCTGTAAGTCTTAGGTGTTATTCTTTAGATCTATTCTCATTTTGAGTAGGATCATATCTTTGTAGTTTTTGTAAAGGATATAGTTTTATAGTTTGCAGTTTTTTAAAGTATTTTGAAGCACTCAGATAAAAAACATATTACTGGGGAATTCCGATATTTCTCTACCCTTTTTTTGGATATTTCTTTATCCTTTTCCCTTAGCAGGGATCCATCCCTTTGTAATTCCTTGGAAAGATAACTTGAAAATACTCACTTCCAAATTCAACCTGCATGTTAAAGGAAACATCTACTCTCTGAGAGGGTTAATTTTTTCCAGTAAATAAATTAAGATTACTGGCTGCAAGGAAAGGCCTTGCAGCACAAATGCAAAAGCATCAAAGATAATGACAGCTTTCATCTGTTTGTGATGTTGAAGAAAAACATGTAACTGGAGCCAGTTAAAGAGACCAAGCATCAGTGCCCTGCATCAGATCCTTCACACAAGAGTGCAAAAAAAAATCCAAGAGCGCAGAGGGTGCCACGATCAACCCTGCAGATTGTGTCAGCTCTCAGTGCTGCTGAGATCTCATCACAAACCTTTCCTCAGCAGTAACCAGGCATCTCCACATTACAATACTACTGAATCTGGAGGTATTCAGGCAGCTCTGCCCCATATGGGTTTGTGTTGTTTGTGTGTCAGAGTTCCCTACTTGAAAAACCCCATAAAACAATAGTTTGTCTCTTTCTGCTGGCAGCTTTATGGTTCTGAGCTATGCTTGCTCACCTTCTTTTTCAGCATAGTTGCTCAGGGAACTTAAAATCAAACCCTCATATTTTCAGCTTGGTTTTTGGGAGTTGTTTTGGTTTTGTTTTTTTATAACTACATTAAAAATGGGCAGTTTTTTAAATCATCACAAGTTTCCTATGGTATACTTTGCACGTGCTTTTTTAAAAGAGTTTATATATGACAATGCTTGCTTATGGACTGTCATGCTGGGTTATATTTAGATTTGAATGTTTGTCCCAGCACAAATTTGGTTCTGCTAAAAGGCATTGGCAAGAAAAGGACAGTTTGAAATGAGAATATTAGCATCCAAGAACCAGTTTTACATATTTTGATTTAGAGTGGATAAAGGATGTTTTCTTTTCTTCCATAGTCTGAAAATTAAAATCCCTTGGAATATTTTAGGACATTAACTGTGGTTAAGGAATTAAATGAAGCAAAATGTTTTGGTGTATGTTGAATCAATCAGAATTAAAGTTCATTTATAAGTGACAGATTTTCTATGCACAGAAACTTTCTTTTGGTACCTCTGGCGTAAATGACTCTTCTTTTTAATATGCTATGTTACCTGTGTTTAATGAAGTGATTTAGGTGTGCTGGGTGAGTTATTTGTGAATTTCAGTTCTAAACAGGATGAAAATTGCTTTTCAGGAGTTCAGTATAGCAGGCTGAGCTTTCCCAAGATGAGCTAGGTGGCAGAATTGACTAAGAAAGTGGTGCTTAGTTATTCCTTAAGCTCTGAATGCCAGTTTGCTCACTGAATCATGTAAAGTGCAGTCCATTTTAACTTTATACCTTACTAAAAGGTATTATCTGTTTATATCAAATGCATTTTGTAATATTTTATGCAGAATACCTCGGAGCAGATGTATGCTAATTTCCAAAATGCTACAGGCTCTCAGTGAGCTGGGAAAATGCATCTTGTTTTGCAAATCCAATATGGTTATTTAACAGTTCTGTGATACAATTATTTTTCATGTGTATTACACAATGCAAGGTCTACAGAAGGATTCTGCTGATAGCATATTTCCCTGAGGTTCTCTGCTCTGCCTTCCCAACTTTGCCTGCTTTAACACTCAGTTTTTACTGAGGAGGAAGGTGAAGAGCAGATAGGAAAACAGGGATGACAGATGTTTGTCATTATTGTTTAATGCTCTGTTCTTGGATTCCAAGATGGAGAGTGTGGTATGAAAACAGAGCAAGAACATGTTTTTAACTTAGGTCTTATTGACTCAGTGGCCTTAAATACAAGTATGTAGCTATTAAATACAAAGCAGTGGGTCACTAGTAGTTTTGAATATCAGTGGAAGAAGGTATGTCTCCCATGAAGCTTTCCTGCTGGCAATTGCTACACTCTGATCCAGGAAAAAAAACCACATCATAACTCCCTTCAGGTTCATCTTTTTCACATAGCCTAAAGAGGACTCTGGTTTTATTATATTGGAAGATGAATCAAGAAACATATTTTGACTTCCTTTTCCCTTTTCTTTTTTCTTCCCCTTTCCTCTTTTTTTTTTTCCCTTTCCCCCCACCTCTTTTTCCCCTTTTCCCTTACCCTTTCTTTCCCTTTTTCCCACCTAACTCCCATCTTTTCCCCCAACCCCTCTGGTGCAGTAATGCAGCTCTGAAGGCACAGAGAGGCAATACTGTCTCAGGAGGACTGAGTGTGCACAGCAGGG
Source organism: Peucedramus taeniatus (assembly GCA_013400575.1). Classification (NCBI taxonomy): domain Eukaryota; kingdom Metazoa; phylum Chordata; class Aves; order Passeriformes; family Fringillidae; genus Peucedramus; species Peucedramus taeniatus. The sequence goes on from WBNO01033426.1 coordinate 123,026, forward strand.
AATTAGGAACTCCTGGAATTTGTACCTCTGCTGCTCAGTTGTTTCCCTTTATTACATTTGTTAAGTCACTCAGATTCTGACACGTTTTTCTTTCCATGAAGTGGCTGATAACAGGTGGTGATGATGATGGGTGGTGGCAATAGTCACTGTCACTGTGCTGGGTCATTAATCTCTTTGTAGGACTCTGCTCTCTGAAGGTTCAGCACAGCCTGCCTGGTGTGTGCTCATAAATCCCACTTGTGGTGAGATCATTCCAGAACACCAGCTCCAGCCCATGACAGCAAACAGGGTAAAGAAGAAATAAATATGATAATTAAAAGATAGTTATTCTCATAGGTGGTGGTAGACCAGAACATGTATTGTTCCTCATCCAGAGTCTTTGCATTAATTTGCAAATATACATTCTGCTACTGAAGTAATGCAGGGTGTTTAATGGAATTCTCTCTCCAATAAAGTGGAAACAATATTGAATCTATTAATCTGAGAGTTATTCCAAGAAAGGATCTTTCTTTCCTAGCCTGCTAGGAAACAATTGTCATCCAGCTTTCTTTGGGTGTAATCTCCATTAGCCAATATGTGCTTTTGAGGTTGCATTTGCAGCTGTACTTACTGTACTTTGTTCCTGCTTTAAAAGTAGTGCTGTATTTGTGTTTTTTCTGTCCTGTACAGTATCCTATTTCGACACAGAGCTTCTCTATGATTATGACCCAGTTATGTTGAGTTTACTAGCATGGTTAATAAGAATATCAATAATAATTCAGAGTCTTCTTTTGTAGTTATTAGTGGTGGCCTATTATAATTTTCCTTGGCAGCACATATGGGGGGTGATAAAGTAACTAATAAAAGTGCCACATGGAGCACAGGTCCACTTCTATTTTTTTACAACTATTTCTTTTATCTGATTCATAATTAATGTGCAAGGTTCAAAATAATTTTATGTGTGATTTTGTCTTCTGCTGATGGATTCTGATCTGTAAATGTTGTGTGACAACAGTGATTCCCTGACTTAATCAGCTTCATTATTTCAGTAACCATTGCATAAATGTAAATTAGGTTGGTCAAACCCTATTTACTCTTTGAGTCTTGTTACTGGTTCTTTTAACTGAGATTGAAAGTAAGTGTAAATTTCACAACAGGTCCTGTGGCCAAGAAAATGCATTATCTTCTTTCCCTTGCTGGTTAGAAGCTTAAGCCCTTTAGATGGCTTTTTAGTGCTGTCTTCACAAAGGATGGGATGCATCCTGCAGCCTTCTGCTTGCAAACCGGCTTTTCCCAGTGTCTGCCTGCTTTAGGAGAAGAACTGCAGCTCTTCTGCTGGTTGGAGAACTTCAGTGCAATACCAGGCTGACCTTGGACAAAAGTGAGAAAAGGGACATCCATTTTGTGTGTCCCATTTATTCTCTCTCCTATCATGGAAAGGGATCTTTGTAGTCATGTTACTTCACATAGAAATTATATAACTTTTACCCCTAACCCTCATCTTGTAGATCTGATACTTTATGATGCCTCAAGTGAAAAAGCTGGCAGAGTACACCCCCCACTGCGTTTGTAAAATCTCAGCCTTTCATCTTAATCAGAAGATAGCTGTGTTATAATCAGCATGTCAATGCTAGTTTTTTGAGACTGCTGCTCTATCACTTCTCTCTCTTTCCATAATCCAGTAAATCTCCATTTCTGGAATCAAGCTTCCTATGTATGAAAGCTTTCACTGTGTACTTGTAAAATTCTGGTAGTACAGGCAGCTGTATATGTGTGCAACCAGCATATCAAAGAGAAATCTTCATCTTCACTGTAAATACTCATCATATATTTGGTGCAGTGTAGGAATCTTAATGAACAAACTCTGCCAGGCTCTAACCTACTACTCACTGTTGTCATCTCAAACACACCTGGTTGGATTTAGATGAATCACTTGTGGCAGGACAGAATCAAGGCTTTTTCAGTGAAATTTCTTGTGAAGGTGGAAGTGCATTTTCAGGTTTACAAGAAGAGGTTCTTGGAATTTGAGTATTTTCTCCTTTTGCTCCCACTTTGTTTGTCCTCCCTATTTGTGCTGCTTATGTGTAGGACTTTGTGCTTGGAAACTTCCATCCAGCTGGATAATTGGAGTTAGAATTCCAGTAAAGTTAAATAGGTACATGGCAAACATTCTCACTGGGTTAAAGGTGTGAATTTTTTTCTTTTGTGATCAACCATAGCACAAGTGATTTTCCTTGAGGAAGTAACATCTGGTCTTGTGAAGAGAAGGGAAGGATATTCAACTTGACAAATTTTATCAAGGTTTTCAACCCATTCTACCCTGTTATCCTTACAGCCATATTGGTGCAAATTGGAATGGATAAAAGGATGATAAATCAGCTGGCTTCTGGATTATAGGGCTGTGATGGGTGGTTAGGGTTCACGTGGTGGCTCCTAAGTGGCCATGTGCCTCAGGGTTTGACTCAGAGGTAATACTTCAATAGCAATGTGGAGAGGGAGTGAGGAAGCACCATGAGTAGTTCAAGACAGGGCTGCCCTTCAGAGGGGCTTGGATAAGCAGAATATAAAAGGCAAAAAGAATCATAAAGTGGATGTGGTTAGAAGGGACTTCTACATCTGCTCTGGTCCCACCCCACGGCTGGGACAGCCAGAGCTGGCTGCCCAGGACAGTGCCCAGATGGCTTTTGGGTGTCTCAAGGTGGAGACATCCCACCTGGAACATCCCCAGGTGACTGCCAGGGCTCATGGCCCTCCCAGAGGAGCAGCTCCAGTGTTCTGAGGGAACCTCCTGGCTGCCAGTGTGTGCTCACTGCCTCTGCTCCTGTCCCAGCACCACTGGGAACAGCCTGGCTCAGTCTTCTCACCCTCCCTTCCAGCCTTTGTGTACACTGACATCCCCCTGAACCCGCTCCTCTCGGGGCTGAACCAGTCCAGGTCTCTCAGCCTTCCCTCACAAGAGACACGTGCCAGTCCCTTAATCATCTTAATAGCCCTTTGTTAGACTCTCTTCAGTGTGTCAGTGCCTCTCACATACTGGGGATGTTAATCAACGTTGCTAAATATTCATACTGGATTTTTTCCACCACCTTTGATTTCTTTAGTGTACATTGGGCATTTTAGAATAGACAATTCTTCAATGAATATTTCAAAACTGTATAGCTGTAGACTTGTGGGTCAAGTTGCTTTTATTTTTTACTTTGTGTTCCCTTCTTTGACACAGAGGCAGGATATTCACAGTTAATAGTGCATTATATACATGATGATTGCTCTGTCCTCTTTATAGAAAGATGCCTAAGGAAAAGACCGAAGTTGTTGATGGAGATTGTTGATTGTGGATTGGATCTGAGTGACCTGAGGTGTAGGATTGTGCTGTCAGCCATGCAAACTTGTAACCAGTGGTTAAATGGCAAATTTTTGCAGAGACAAAAGCTTTGAGGGAAAAAAATAGCATTCAAATTGTAAATCTGAGGGTTCAGACATTTCCATACTTCATCAGCAATAACAATTTCCCTCCCTGGGGAACAAAAAAAAAAAAAAAAAAAAAGAACCTGTAGTGCTTTTTGTTTCTTCAAAGATCTTGAAAGATTTTTTTTTTTAAGTTTTACCATCTTAATAATGAAAGTTAACTTCACAGAATTTTGACAAATTTTAAAATATATTTTGTTTCCTTTAGCAACTGAGTGCATGGTTGATAAATTACTTGATTCTTTATGTTGTTCAAATGCTTGTGGACACAACGTTAACATAAGGAAAACTAAACTGAAAGCAATTTTATGCAGCTTTTTTTCCTATACCCTTGAGCATTTTCTAAGTTTGCATTTAATCACAGAATCTTGGCCATGATATTTCTGACAGGTAATTTCCTTAATGCGGTTGACAGAGATGGATTACATGGAAGCCTATTGGATCCAATGCTTTTGTGTGCAAGTGATAAGACTAGATTAGGGTTATCTTGCTCTGAGTGCCTGGAAAGATACAGCCACCTAATAATTCCCCTGGTAATATGGATGGGTTTGGGGGAGCACAAATTCCTGGCTAGATACTGGCCTGTAAAACCATAACCAGATTCTGTTGCACCTTGAGAACATCTGGGGTGATGTGTGTTTTTCTGTCACATGATAATAGCAAATTATATGTCAGGGAAAGACAAATGTGGTAAATATTCGGCAGATTGGAAAAGTGATAAGACAAGAGGCAGGCATGTATCTTGGAAATAGTAATGGTATTTAAAAATAAAATCATTTTAGTCAAAAACTATGAATATTATTCTTATTTTAGAGAGGAATAACAGAAGAAGTAACATTTATCCTTTTAGCTGTTGTAATTGTTTGTGTGAGAAAATCGATGTTGTCTTGTTGCCTTATTGAAAGGCCCTAAGCCTGAATGTTCTTAATCAGGTTGGATTTTGAAACAGGATTTAATTATAAATAACAAAATCTGAATAAGTTTTAGATGTTAAAAGTATTCTTTTGCAGTCAAGACTTTTGAACAGTTGCGTACAAAACCCATCAATATATAGCATATTTTTATTTACCTGTAGCAGGCATTCACCTCAGTGAAAACAGAATTTTTCTAGTGATCTCTAAGATTTTGGCTTTTTATAACTTCCTCAAACTTAACCAGAGGAAGAAAATAAATTTGATGGGCTGGTAGTCAACAGTGTTGCAGCCAAAGTATCTGTGAGTGGTCTCTGTTTTGGGAACAGAATTGTTGGGAAGCTGAAGGTTGGAGACAGGAACAGGTCGTGTTCTAAACCAGACTCCTGCCACTCCCTGTGCAGTCAGCAGAGACAGAGATGTGTCTGCAGGAGGCAATTCAGAGTAAGGGTTTAATTTAGGTGCTCTGAGTCACATCCTGGGGGATCTTCTTTGTGTCTCTCTCCTGGTTGCTCAGAGGGCTCAAGTGAGCAGTTTTCCTAAGCTGCAGGCAGTTTTGGGGAGTATTTTCTGGAATAGGGAGCTCTGGAGATGTGAGATGCAGAATGGTTCTCGAGGTTTTACAGCATTTTCAGCAACGAAGTTTGCTGTATAGATAAAATGTTCAGAGGTGTTTTGTGGGGCTGTATTGGGGGAATACAGCCACTTGTGTTTCTTGGCATCTCTTGGCTCCTCTGGAACCAGTGTCTGAAAATCTGTGGCCATGTTATTTCTGGAAGACACAGCAAGTGGGAAAGACCATGCCTCTACCGCAGTTAAAAAAGAAGAGGAAAAAAAGCCAAACAAACCCACAGATAATATTTGGGTTTGGTGTTGCAAACCAACAGGGAAGCTCTGTGTCCTTTGTGTTCTTATGTCTTGGCCCTATAAAATATATCACCTATCTTTTCCTTGCTTTATTTTCCAAGGGGAAAAAAAACCAAGCCAACCATTTAATACAGAGACTGTCTCATGAAAAAGGATCACGTAGGTGTTTAATATATGCTGTGATGAGTAATTTTGGTCATGGTACATCAGAAAACTACTTTCCCCCACCTTCTTTCTAATAAGAATTTTAATCCATTGATGACAAAACCTCTAAAGTATTTCCTTGCTGCATTGTAATACACTGTGACGAATTATGTCTCAGGAGTTGTAAAATTTTCTCATAGCTTGTAATACCTCATTTAATGAATTGATCACACTGAAATGTAAAGATGAAGCAGCATTTATTTTGTATGTTATATTGCATATAATTTTTAGACTTGACATTTATAGCCATGGAAGCTGTTATTTTACATATCATTTTCAAACCATATCAGCCTTAAACACATTTAAATTTAATAAGCAAGTAGATTAGATTTGCTTTTAAGCTAGGCATATCATTATAGTTTGTGTTCCCTTCAGTAGGGCACATGCTTACTATTTAATGCAGTATTTAGTTGTCTTTTAAAACCTAAAAATAATAAAAGGGGATGTATTTACAAAAGTAATTGAATATAGAGCTGCTTTTGGGGACAGTGCCTCAGTCATGATTTTTCTAGAATGTAGACATTAAATTAGGTTTTGGGTTTTATTAAAAATTTCCCTGTTTTGAGGAAATATTAATGTAGGAGCTATATGGGTTCCAGTTATGAAATACCAAATCTGTCATAGTAACATATGGGCTGATCATCATCTCCTGCAGAAAAATCCATGGGAGGGGAGAGCTTATTTGGAAACTCTGCATGATTTACCAGGCAGACTTTCTGATGCCTCATCTTTCTCATCAGAAAGAATTTGTAGCTGCCAAGGAGGTGGATTCTTACAGCCTTCTAACTATTTAAATGCCTTACCATCCATAAAAAATATGCTGTTGGCAGTGGGGAAAAAAAAGGCAGCCCTTGTTTCTTCAATCCTGCCTCTTTTCACCATGAAAGAAACTTTATGGAATGTCACATAGAGAAACTCTGCTGTCTTTGTGGTCACTTTGTGCTTCCCAGCTCAGAATCTTGGTGGATGCAAAAGCAGCTGAGAGAAACCTAATGAAAATCTGAAATTTATAAAATCTCAAGGGACTTTTCTCTGGAGATTATGTTGTTTATCCTACTGTATCTGCTAAAAGATAATTCCAGCATTGTACTTGTTACTGTGGGACAAAATTAGGATGCAAATGAGAGACGTTTCACCTTAACTCAGAGGGAGGAACAAATTTTTCTCTAGTTTTCATTCTTCTTTAAAAAATAAGGTATTGAAAAATTATTTAATATAATATATTGAAATAATAATATAATATATCGAAATAATATTGAAATAAGGTATTTAAAAAAAAATTAAAAATATGGTATTGCATTTTTCCAGACTTTTTGAAATTATTTTTCTCCTTTTGTCAAAATAAGGCTGATGGCTTTTTATCAAAGTTCTTTCACCAAACTGGAAAACATAAGTAGAAGACCTTGTCTTAGAATGTCTTTGAAGGTTGTAATTTTAAAGTTACATTTTGAGGCATTTCTCCTCTTAAATACATCATTTCACATTGTGCTCTTGTCCAACTAGTTAATGAGAGGAAAATCAGATGGGTTGCACCAATACTAGTAAAAAAAAAACAAACTGGGACAACCCAATGATTGGTGCATGTTTCTTATTTCTTGTGGTGTAACGTGGCCAGTGTTTGGTCTGAGCCCAAGGGCAGTGCCTGCCAGGCCCTGGAGTGCCCCTGGAGGGGGCAGAGACAGGAGGCAGAACCTGCTCCTCCTCCTGCAGAGCTGATGTGCTGCTCCCAGGGAGATGGGCAGCAGTGCCATGGAACAGCTGCCTGTCCTGCCATGGAGCCCATGTTTCATAATGGGATGGTGGCAAAGAAGGCAGAATCCTTATAACCAAGGAAAGATACCTCCCAGGACTTCAGGAAGCTGCCAAGGCTCTTGTCTTGGCTGTTCTTCTCATCTTTCTAAACTTAAACTTATTGTATGTGCTGTCCACATTGCCAGTAAAAGGGTTAAAGGAATTATCACTGCACTGAATTCAAGTATGTATTGCAGAGGAGGCAAAAATGGGCTCTTAAATTAAACCACATCCCTCAGCTGACCACTCTACTATTTATTTAATGCCCTGCATATAAACACACCCTTGGCTGTCCAAGCTGTGATGAGAGCAGATTTCCCAGCCACATCAGGAGATGGGGAGGGTACTGCAGAGGGCCCAGGGTCAGTGAGCTGATAAGCTCCCATGGAAGTGCAAGGTTCAGAAATCAGTGGGGTAACACAGAAAAGGCATCAGGAGAATTAGCTGTTTGTTAGACGGTTTGTAAGAGTGCTATTTAAAAATTAGGTGCATACTTACCGTTCACACAAACTCGTATAAATCACCCTGAATTCCACCCTGTGCATTTCCCTAGATTATGTGATCTCTGAACTTTTGTTGATAATTTTTTTTTTAGTGTAGAAGATTGGCAATGTACGGTGTCAGCAAAATATGTCACGCAGCCATGAGGCGGAACTGAAGAACTGAATAATTTGTATCATGTCTTGCTCACAAGGATAATTAAATGGAATGGCATTTAAGTTGATGGAGCTACAGGGGTGACCACTGGCTAAAGAATTGTCTCCCGTTTTTTTCCAGTAAAATGAGCATCAGTATTTTGTTAATTTCCCCCCTTGTCAGTGTGTGTTTTAATATCCTTATTTGTCCTTGCACTTTCAGTGGGAATAACTTGATTATATGGACTAGGAAATAATTCTAAAATAAAGTTATTTAAATAATAAGTCATGTGTTTGAGGGAAATGAACACGTAGCTTCTTTTCAAATGGAATCTTTACATTCTTTTATTGAAAGGGGATTTTCTGCACAGTGTAACTAAACTTAATAATATTAAAAGTAGTTTAAAAACCCAGCCAAACAAACAAAACAACACCAAAATACTCATTTCTGGAGGTTTGTAATAATGCATCTTTGCGCTTACCTCAGCACTGAAGAGGCCATTTAAAAAGATAAGAGCTTAATCCAAACATCAGTGATGATTATTTCCTGCAAGATGATAATAAATACACCAAAGTACCCTTTTATCTTTAATAATTCAGAATTCATTGAGCATTTAAAAGTTTTTCTGTTCTGTCATTTAAGAAATCTGATAGCAATTTGGTAAAAATAATGAGACATATCTTGAGAATAAGGAATAAATTGGTGGAGTATGTAAGGGATGCTATTTCAATATGGCAGTTTTTGCTGCATAATGGGTTAAAGATTTTCACCTTACTTGCTTGCCTTCTTGAAAACTGTAATCATGAGAATGAAGTCACATGAATTATTTGGAAGGCATCCCCTAAAGCAGTTATTTTATAAGAATCTGCTCAATCCTCCCCTTGAAATGGTGTATTAGAAGCCCATAAAGTAAATTTGTACAAAAATAATGCTATGCTTTAACAGGGAAAAACAATTAGTCTGAATAACTCTTTGTGGACAATAAAGTATTTCTTAACTGAGATTTACAATTTTATTTCCATGATTTTCCAAAAGGTATGCATTTGGGTTTGTAATACAGTATAGGGAATTGTAACTCCTTATACCATTTACCTGTTTTTAGTCAGTGTCCCCTTGAATGAGAAGGACAGGGTATAATGCTTTATAATTGCAACTTTTTTGGGTTTTTTTTTTGCCCTGAAGGACACCATCCTAAGCTGAGAATTATTTGATTTTTCATAGGCAAAACATTCTCAAGCAAGCTTCTGTATTTCAGATTATTGTGTTAGTCTTGAGTAGATTCACTTGTGCTTAGACGAATGAACCACGAGAGCCAAGATGTGACCTGAGAGCAGGATCTGAACTGAGATTTCACACCTGGAAGCAAAAAAGAGCACATCTGAAACTGCCTGAATTAAATATGCATATTCAGCAATTATTCTGTGAATTAGAACTGGTTAGAGGTGAGGCAGTGGGTTCCTGGGAGAGCTCCCAAAACCCAGCTCCAGTTTGGGTGAGTGGTTTGGGGTGTGCCTGCCGAGCCCACCAGCATCGTTTGGAGCATCAGGTCAGTGCAGAGTCATTTCTGAGATTTCTCAGGCATTACCTCCTGCTCGAGGGGCTTGCTTAGAAATACACTCAGGCTTCTAGAATTTCTGCTTGTGAAAAATAATTTTTTTGCAGCAGATGAGCAGAGAGCTAAGCATTGGATCCGAGTTATGCATTGCACTACCCTAAGTTGCTGCTGGTTGTCATGGTAACATTTTAACTGGTGGTGGCTGTGGTTTGACATCAGAACATTTTCTGTTAAGTGGAGATTCTTCTGAGATTGTAATGGAGTGTTTTAAGTCAGTGGACCTTTTGTACTCAATAAAATATTTAGTAGGTTGTAGTAAATATTAATTTGTCCTCCTTTCAAGATAACACACCATGCTGTGTATTTACAGTTCTGTGCTAATAGCATGATATTCCTGGAAAAGAGTTAATCCATCCTGAAAAGTCAAATTTGCTAAATATAAATTTGCTAATAATGCTCTAAATAATAATTGTAGAAGCTGTTTCCCTTTATCCTTTCAAAATATCATGTGGCAGATAAGTTACAATGTGCTTCATCTCTTTTTATGCACTCAGTGGAGGAAGGATTTTAGTACTCATTTGTATTTAAAGCTGAACTTACACATCTTTACACTGGAACTTTCTTGTTTTGAGTGAGTGAAAATAAATGCATTTACAAGAGCTTATACTGGGGGGGAGGGCAGGGGTAGAAATGACTTCAGTAGAAAGCTGGTAATGGAACATCTCTCTGTCAATCACATGCTCCTGTACTTTGTGTCTGGCCATGTTGTGCTGGAGATGAAGCCATGTGAATGCTGCCTTATCCCTCCCTGAGATAAGCTTTCAAAGGTGATCTCCAAATCATGTCTGCCACAGAGCAGGGATTTGCTGAGAGTGACAAACACATGCCTACTACATTTCCCGTATGCTTTTCAATAACTGCATTCCGAGGCTCCTGGCAGAAAGGAAACGTCTTAGAAAGCCCTCAATAGTGAGCCTCAATGCAGCTGAATGCATTAAGTGAAAAGCAGAACAGTTTCTGCAAGTCAGGATTTATAAACTTTAATAATGCACTTATCGGGCCGAGGCGGAAATTCAGCGTGGAGTGTTTGGAGAAATCATCTTGATGGGTAATGCTAATTCATTCCTTCTTGCTGTTGCACTGCTCCATGGATAGCTCACATGGTTTGATGGCCTTTTGCAGCCAATTTAGCCCTTTGTGGCATTATAATCTCATCCCTGTGATTTCAGAGGCTTTATGGAAATACCAAGATGTGTATGTGCTTTAGCACGGCTGATAACAGTGTCTTGGGTGACCCCATCAGTCTTAATGACATTCTCTATTAATCAGCAAAAGGCTTGCAATGCATTCCTCTTTTTATTTTCTTCATTACCTTCTCCTCTTACCTATCTATCTATTAAACAAAGGAATTATCAAACATTTCCCTGGCCTTGCCTTGCTAAACTCAGTTTTCTGCATACCCACCAAATATTGTTTAGCTGTGCACAATTTTGCTTTTTCAACTGTTATTCTCATCGTTACTCTTGGCTGATATAATTGTTTTGTCTCTACTCTTTCCCTAGACAAGATTAATCCGTGAGGAGTTGCCCTGTGGCCACCTCGTAGATCTAAAAGTTGTAAGAGACTCAGAAATTAGAGAAACCTGCTTTAAATTCCACCTTTCAACATCACATTTCTTGGAGTCAGGGGATCCTCAGGAAACAAATATATGAAAAAAAGAGAGAAACAGAATGACAGCACTTTTTATACATGCAGGGAAATAGAGTTTATCTTCAGCTGTGATTGGTATATAATAATTACTGGGTTCTTTTTGTTTGCCATTAACAGTACCAATTTGGAGTTTTGCAGAATGACAGACTGCAATTTTCTTTTTTCTTCCATGAACTTTATTTCAGATGGACACTTCAAGGCATATATTTATTGAGCAATAGGAGAGATTCTTTTCAATGCAGCATTAAGATTGGATGTATTTATTTCTGTTTCTGCATTTAAAAAAAAATGTCATTTATGAAGAAGCACCTTGAGTTTTAGAAGGCAATTTTCATTGTATCAGTGAGTCATGGACTCACTCTGGACTGGAATTTTGCCAAAAGCATTTTTAACTCTATCATCAGCTAGAGTGACCAAGAAATGTTATGTGGACTTAAAATACAAGGAACAGAAAAATAACAGAACATTGCATTTCAATACGTAACGTGAAAAAAAATCATCAAGGTATGTGCAACTGCTTTTTAGACATGTTACTTTTTATATGTCCTAAAACCCCACAAGGAATACACCTCTTGATTTAGCACTGCACTTTACATTTCAAGATGTAAGTAAAATTCATTGTTATTACTGTAACAATTGAGGACCTGTGTGGGGAAGAAAAAAGACAAGGTATCAGGAACATTAATCTACAAGCACTATGTACAGAAACTGTTCCTGAGAGCAAAAATATCCTGAAATTTTGTTCTCATCTGATGTAACTATTTTTAATCTTTCCTGATGATGAAATCCTTTGTGGGAGCTCACCCTCACCCTGGCCAGCCAAGCTGTGTGGTGGCACAGGAGCCTCCCTGTGTTCAGCTGTAAATGCTTTTTTGTTGTGTTGTACTGTAACTCTTCTTTCCTTACTTTCCTTATACTTTTTTGTTCCCCTTGGAGCTGATATGTTCTGGTGCAGTGCCCCTGTACCTCCTCCCTGAGTCTTTCATGGGTCCCATCTTTCTTCATAAAACTAGTCAAAGTACTCAGGATATGTTTTTTTTTTTTTAGTTCTTCTCTCAAAAAGCATAAGTTTACTTCAGTTCTTTGGAGGTGTGGATGCTATTCTGTCAAATCACAGCTTTTATTTCATCTGGCTTGACAAGGGTAGGGCTTCCCTGTTCTTTTTTTGACTTTGGGTATGAATTTCAATGCATTTTTAAAAAAAATCTCTTACACATATGTCACAGTATGTATTTAGCAAGACAAACCTACTATTCCTGGCTAAGGAGGGCTAATGCAGTTCTACATTTCTGTCTTCATTGAAAAAAGCATTAAACAGACATTCTGGGGTAAAAGTGAGATTATTGGGATAGCCAGAGCCACCTTCCCCTCCCCAAACCTAATTTGGAATTTTACTGTGAAAAACATGTATACAACTGTTTTTTTCTCCTTGTTTTGGCAGCAGGATTTATTAGATCAGATACAGCTCTGTGCTGGTCTGCTTTCCAGTTTGGATCTGGTTTGGAGTTTGGCACAGTGAGCTCAGACCTGGCTTTTCAGAGTCACTCCAGAGGTATTTCAGCAAAAGATTCTGCCTGACAAGGTCCAGTGAGCCAGAATGGTGTTCCTTCTTCAGAAAGATAGCTTGAAAAACTACTATATATGGAGGTAAAACAACTGCTTAAAAAAACCTTGCACATCCCTAAAAAAAACCAAAACCAACCAAACAAAAAAAAAACCCACTCAACAAAATGCCATACTCCAAGAACAGATGTAAATGGTTTTCTGTCAAAGTAGATTAATGGTTTTGGAACAATTTTAGAAAAGGCTGGTTTAGGACTACAGCTAAGTGTTTTCATTATTGACATGAATGGTAGAATACGAAACATACTTTAAAAATTACTTGAGAATGTCAATCTGAAAGAAGCTGCAAGCATACCTTTAGAATTAAAAATTCCCTTGATGAGTGGGAGACTGAACAGAATGCAATTTAGAGCAAATTAAAAGGTCTACACTTAAAAATATTTACCTGAGAAAATGTAGATGCCTCATGACTGCATAGATGTGCAGTACAGTGATTTTGGTTTCTACTAAATCAAAAGTTGGACATATTAAAGGTATGCTGCTATTGCACAAAATGCATACACATGCCATATTTTTTATACAAAAACAGAGTAAACATCAGTAAGGCCTCTGAAATAGTACTCCTGAAAAAATTGGCACTTGTAAGGCTTCAGCTGCCAGGCAAAATTCTGGGAATGCTTCAAGAACAAAGTGGTTGAATCAGTGGAGGTACTGGGGAGAGCAATATAAAGCATGAGAACTGTGGAAAATGTGACCTACAGGGAAAAGCTGGGGAAGAGAAGCCTGAGCAAGGACTTGATAATAGTCCTCATGTACATAAAAAGAAGCTGTGAGAAAGTAATCAGGTTTTTCTCTGTATTCCCTGTGCAGTGGGCTCACTTTGCAGCAGGAAAAACTTTCTAATGGAAAAAGCATTTGAGAACTGGAAGAACTTCTTTAGAAAGACAGTGAAATCTCTAGTGCCAAAAGTGTACAGAAACAGTTTAGACAGAAGCTGTAGGTGCAGCCCATCCTGGGAACTGGAGGAAGATGTGCAGCACTGAGAGGGGCAGCCAAGCTATCAGTCCAAATCAGTTGTATTTCACTTATTTCCTTACCTATCTCACACACTGGGGACAGTGATAATTTTTACATATTCTTGAGAAAATATGCTCTTCTGCTTGATTACCTTGCTTTATTTTGTCAATTGCTAACATGTTTTGGAATAAATAAAAATAACTTGAAGCGATCAGCTTCAAGTATATATGAAAAATATAGCAGCAAATATATATATATTTTCAAATATAACAGCGTTTATTTGCTTTGTTACATGTGTTTCTTTGCTTTAGAAACTAAAAGGTAAAAAGCTCATTTAGGGGTCTGGTTATTTAATACAGTATATTAATTGATTAATAACTACTGAAGCAAGGAGATATATGAAGGTTTTGGCACCAGAATCAGAATCCCAACTTAGGAGCGTGTCATAGGCATTCACTGCTAAGTCCCTGGGGAGCCCTTGCAGACACTCTTTGTTCATTTAGCACTTCCTGTTGGCTCACTCCCAAAATCTAGAGGACTTTGCTGTCTTTCCCTCCAAGCTGGAAATAAAATTTTATGGTGATAGTTGAGGAGGGGATGTGGCACAGTGGAACTTAGTGCACATGTGTCCAAATGCAGAGTATTGCTCTGGGAGCTGTGGGGACCCAGCAGAGCGTGCCAGATGCATCCCAGTTATGTGCCATGGAAGGCATCATTTGGAAGGAAAACAGGCGTGGCTGTAAGAAGGCAGGAAGAAGTGATCTGTGCGATTTAAAATGTGTAATGTTAGCACAGTAATTCAAATGTTCTAGAAGAAATATTCTTTTCTTAGTGCTGATATCCATGTAGCACTCACCTTTCCCATATATTGAACAGAGTGTATCTCACTATTTAAACCTTTTTTGTATCTGTAGGAAGGAAAATTGTTTAGGCATGTTGTGCATGAAACCTGAATGGCTGCATGTTTATTACTGAGGCTTTGCTTTCACTCACCTTGGTGGATCTGCAGCTCTACTCTGGGTTTGATTGCAGCCTGCTGCTTTCTCATGGGATCAATATGAACAAAGCCTGAATCATGCCCAGTGCCACAGCTGGTACCAGCCCTGGGATGTGGAGTGTCTGTGCCCAGTGCTGGGCATAGTGGGCAGCACTTTGTGTCCCTGATCAAGACACAAACATAACACAGCAGACTGAAACTTAGAGATAGAAAGAGCTCACAAGGGGAAGTATCAAGGTGATCACTTGACAAACTGCCTGCAAGCAAGTCATTTGTATTAACAATAATAATTGAAAACTGTATATGTGGCAAAAATAATATAGTCCATCAGTGGGAGCTTTTATCATTTCCCTAGAGCCATGAATGGGGTCTGGAAGGGATAATGCCAGTTTTGGATATTTAAGCAACTGCCTCACCTGGAGCTGTTTTATTAAGATCTCTTGCCTTCTGTTGGGCAGAGCTCAGGAGTGTTTATAAATTGTTTATAAACTGCAAAGGCACAGAAACTCCATGTACATGACCAGTAGGCTGGGAAATGGAGTGACCAGGGAGAGCTGCAGAGACTCCATGTGACTTAAAGAAAGCAATTAGACCCACTTGCCCAGAGCTGGTAAGTGGGAATTGCTCCCAAGTGATGCACATTTCCCCAGGGAAATGAGGAGTTGACAGAGGCTTCTTCAGTTGAAGCCAACACCCAGACACCAGCTCTGGACAAACTGACTTTGCAATATTTCAGTACTGAAATAAATTAAGCATAGGTACAACTTTTTGGAGAGCTACTTCTGCATTTCTGAGAATTTTAGAGTTTGGGAGTTTTACTCCCAAAGCTTATGCTCTATTTTGAGCAACAGTTGATTCAGAAATACCTTATCTATTTTTTGTTAAATGTGAAAATCAAAGGGCTTTTTTTTTTTTTTTTTTTTTGTCTTTCATCCTCTGGAGAATACAGTTGTAGATGTTTAATGCCACTATATATGTCACTGAAAAAAGTTTGGTAGTGCTGATGGTATGTGGGAATAGGTAATCTCTACTGAATTACTTTTTATTTAGGATGTTTTTGTTTGGTTTGGTTTAAGTTGGGATGGAAGATAAGGAAACAAAGCCTAACCCTGTAAAACTGAGAAGGGTAGAAATGCACTAAGTGCATGAGAATACTTATGTGCCAGGTGCTGAACATAAAACATTGTCACTGAGGTATAAAATCTGACAAGCAAGTGTAGCTGCTGACAAGGAACATTTTATCTGTGTGACAGAGAAAATATCATACATATTGAAGAGAAAAAAATATCAATTAGCTACCTATGGTATATAAGCTTTCAGTTTTGATGAATACTGGCTAAAATGGCCATAAATCTATTTTCTAAGAATTTCCCTTTCCATCCCACATGCTTTCTATTAAGTATGAAATTCTTAAACTTCCACGTAATTTTTGCAGCTTCTAATTAATATCAACCTAGACAATTATCCAAGAAATTCTAAGTACATGTTTTTAAATTCAGTATTTTATACAGAAATAGCAATTAAGAACCACACAGGAAATTCAAGAGGAATGGCTAACACTGTACAATACACTCCTGATAGATCAGCTGCTTCTAGGGAGAAATAAGAGAAAGTGCCATGTTTTAGGACCTATTTTCAAAACTTGTTCCTAAAATGATTTGAGGCAATAAAAGAAATGCAAGAAGGGTGAAAAATTCTCCAGAGTATTTATTTTAGTCTTGTTTCAGTTACAGCATGGCTGTTCAAATGTGTTCTTATAGTCCAAGGTTAATTTTTTGTGTGTCTTTGCAAAACTACATCCTGATGAAGATAAGGAGTAATAATGTAGAAAACATTTCATGATATAACCTTGTCATAGCTTTTCCAAACTGTCTGGGAGCAAGGAGTTATTAGAGTAGAATAAACATAAAATTTCAGTGCAGGTTTTCTGGCAGGAAGAGCAAAGAAACATAGTGTTTATAAATTACTTAGGAGCTCACAGAGGAGAGGAACTTAACAAGCAGACAGGAAGGAAAGAAGAAATGCCTAGAGAGAGGTTTTTTGGGAACAGGAGAGCACAGACCTGTCCAGCAGTGAAGCATCTGCAGCACTGAGCAGGATCCAAGTGAAAGGAGAAGGGGAGTCCTGAGAGGGTTGAACTGGAGGAGGAGGAGGAGAACTGAAGCCAGGAATGGGTTTAAGAGACTTTATGGGTATGAGAGAAGTCAGCTAATGCTTGATGAAAGGGAAGTGAAAGATTAAGAGAAACTGAGTGAGAAGACAGTGAGAGCAGGGAGTTTGTGATGTTCAGAGTGCTGCTACGAGAAGGAAAGATGGAGAGGTCAAACATGTGAAGGAGGAGAAAATGGAGAACAAGAAAGAACAAATCCATGAGGACCAAATCTTTTAGTTCAGTGAGGCTCCACTGTTTTATTTACACAAGCAAACAGTGGGTTTGCTTCATGTTTTACAGTGTTTCTGAGGACACTTGAGTACAGAAGGAGGTACATAAAGACATGTCTGTATTAATAGTATGCCTGTAGTGTTGGTTTGGAGTATCCTGTAGTGCTGGGCCATATAAATCCACAGGAAGAAGCAGTCTGGGAACTGGCATACTTCTAACCTGAGAGAAATAACAGATCATAGATACTGGGAAAGTAGAAACAAAACAAAACAAAGAAAAAAAGGCACCTGCAAATCTTCTGCACCTGGCTGATAGGTCTGCTGACTGGAAATTTGCTTCTTCCATGTGGGGCAAAGGCCTCACAAGAACAGACCTTGAGGTCTGTGCTTCTCTGGGGTGAGTCCCTCTTGTCTCCCACCCTGGCTAGAATCACTTGAAGGATAAATGCTTTCAATGTACAGATAAATTTCTTTGTTTGTTGTTTTATGGTTTAGGCTTACTATAGGAAACTTTTTTTTTATTTTCAAAGCTTTTTCCTCTTTTTATTACTTAATCTCACTGCAAAGAATTAGTTTAAGGCCATCACAGGTAAGGAGAGAAGTATAGAATGAAAGGGCTTAGATCATGGATTGGAATGTACATTCAGTGGTTTGTGAGGGGTTTTGTGGGTTTTTTTGGTTTTTTAGGGTTTGTTTGGGGTTTCTTTAGTCCTTCAAATAGAGATATTAGCTAGTGACAAATGTCTTTTTTATCAGTCAGAGGATACCTGGGGTGAGAAACAAGTACTTTTTGTCTGCAGCATTTGCAGCCTCAGTGGTGGCATGAAAGCTTCTCTAGGTGTGATTTGCAAGACTGTGAGCTGCAATTATTTGAACGTAAGATGGTGACTTCTTAAGGTATTTAATTTATAGTTTGTAATGCTTTATATCTTCTCCAATAGAGCACTGCTCTATTTCAGTGCTTTGCATTTCAGAATTTCCAGAAAGAGCTGAAGTAGCTTATCATAGACTTTATTTGTTGCTTTAGTCTCTGTCTCCAGGCAGTCTCTCCAATGTAGTGAAATTCAGCATGCTCTATCTGAAGTCATGGAGAGATGATAATTTTTTTTTTCCTTTGTTTAATATCTTTTAGGGATAAAAAAGGTAGTGAGAAAAGCTCAGTATTAGTCTTTTACCAACACTTGCAGTTAGTAAACAGAAGCAGGCTAAAGGCATCCAGAGAAATTTCATAGGGTCAGTGCCTGTTTTTGCTGTGCTAGTGGTAGTTTTGTCTTGAGACAAAGCCCCAGTGTTTAGTGAGCTATCAAGCAGTGAGTGATTTCTGTACACTTGATGGGATGAGATCAGTAAATTATCTGGAAATGGTTTTAGGAGCAAAACCATTTCAGCTGGGCTAAAGGTCCTTCTCTCATTCTTTGTGCTCTGTGAAGTTATGGTGTTTCCAGATCCATTATCTGTGTGTTATATGGAGATTTATTTACTTTCAGCAGCAAAGTTGATCTTGTTTACTTCAGTAAGTGCTAGCTTTAGATGTTTTCTGAAAGGGATAAGGAGGAAAAAAAGCTGCTTTTTGAAATAAATATTATATTCTGGCCACTGCTAGCCTTCATTACCCGCTTTTTATAAACTGGAGTTTGCTGGCTTTTTGTCTGCCTTGTTGCAGAGCTTTGTTAAAACACTGCCATGAAAATGAAAGTTTCATACACATTGACATAATTAATGAAGAGGCAGGCAGCATGCTCTACCAATTAACACCACAGGGAAAAGTAAAATTGGCTTCCTTTTTGCGTGTTGTGCCAAAGTGAGGAACTGTAACACACAGCAAATAAATAGAGATCCTTTTAATGAGCTGCAAGATCGAGCTGAATAACTCTGAAAGGATGTTGTGTAAACATTGCCAACTATTTAGAGTGTTAAGAGTAATTGATGAGCTTAGTTGAAAGTTTTGAGCTTTTTTTTTGGGGGGGGGGGGTCGGGGTAGGGTGAACCTGTCAAAGAATGGAAATTCTGCTTGTTAATAAATAAATCCTGTTTTCAATGCAGTTATTAGGCATGTTAAAAAATGTAACAAGCACTTTAGAAGAAATATGGAAAAAAAGAAGCAGTTTACTTCTTGCTACTTGACCAGGTTTGTCAGAACTCATTTTTTCAGCTGAGTATTTCTGTACTTCATATTTTCTCATAGAAAACTTGACTAATTTTTCTCTCATGCTGATTCCAAGTAGCACAATTATCTGGCAAGACAAGACATCACTCAACTTTGATTTTTTCCAGTTATCCCAAAGTCTTAATAATAACAATAGCAGGGAAGTAAACAGGTGAAGTTTTTCTGTGCTTTATGTGAAGCATTCTGTTTGCCTTGAGACATAGGTGTAGAAAATTCAGAGCAGTTAAGGTTCAATTTTTTTTTTTAAGATTCTTTCATCAAGCTGAATTATCCTAAAAGCCTTCTAAGACTGAGTTTTTGGAGAATACAAAGCTCCAAACCCATGAAGGCAATTTTTAGCTTAAAAGAATTAATGGGCATTGAAAATTAGAAGGCCAGCATCATTTAGATCAAAGTATATGTAATAACAGAAGTGCAAATTTGACTGTTCAGTGGCACCAGCTATCTAAAAATGTTTTTATATAAGAAAATAATACATCTTTTTCACTTTCTGTTCATTCTAAATGATTTTAATATTGACAATAATAAATTTTTAGTATTTTATTTCAGTCCATGTATTGCTTCAGGTTAGATCCAGCATATCATTTTACATTGTATGCAAGCAAATCACCAAGATTTATCTATGACTCTCTACACCTCAACATCTTAAATAAATCTTAAAATATGTCAGAATTGTAATTAAGGAAGCAAAATGTGGTAAAGCTAAAAGTAATAATTAAAGTCGATAAAGATTGTGCTAAACATGCTGAACAGCTGACCTTTGTAACAGTCATGCCTGCTCTCAGTTATCATCACAACAGAGAATTATGTGTCCCTTCACTTGGAATGTTAAAGGTGAAACCAGTAGTATTCAATAACTGTACAACAAAGAATATAAATATGCAAAACCAGCTAGAGACAGTTTATTGCGACTGTGGTGGAGTCCTTCTATATGTTAAGAGACATGCATTGCTGAGTAGTTATTTAATCGTTTTTTTCTCTTTTTTTTATCTTTTTACTACCTCCCCTCTGCATCTCTTCTTTTGTTTTTCTCTTCAGCCTATCACATACCCACCTCTAGTCTCACTTGTGTATTTTTCTTACACATCTTTATATTGCCTAACCTTTTTCTAACCTAGATTTTGTCCTTCAAAATGCTTAATGGACTCTGTTCTGTCCTCACTGCTGGGCCAAGTGTCTGCTGTGGTGCTGTTCAGGGCTGCCTGGCTGTTCCCAGTTAATCTGATGGCTGTCATCCTCTCCTCTCAGCCAGCTGGCTCTGCCTCTGCTCTGCTCTGGCTCTTGCCACCACCAATGAGCATAACAGTGTCTCTTCTGTCCCAACTTCCTCTCTTTTGACACCATGTGCTTTTTTCTGCCACCCTTTGTGGTCCAAGTGCCTTCTGCTACAGCCCAGTAGAACAACTTCCAGAAGATCTGTGATCCAGAAGGACAACAGCTGAGTTCCAGCAGAGAAGATGAGTGTGGATGCACTAGGAGAGAGAGAGAGAAAAGACAAAATCTTCCATAAGGATTTATAAGAAGAAATTACTTTACATCTTACTTCTGTGAGGATTCCACGTGTAATTGTATCTTCTCTAATGGTCTTGTGCTTCAGAAAAACATTCACTCTCGTCAGTGTTTCATTTCTCCAAGATTGTAAAGAGGTGAAAGAGCACATTAGGGCTGTGGTTTGACCCCTGCCAGCAACCACAGAGCTGCTCGTGGAGTGTCCCCACTGCTGCCTGCCCTGCCCTGGCGGGGAGGAGAATCTGTACAAAACCCCCAAAGCTCATGTGCTGAGATGAAAACACTTAACAGACACAGCAAAACAAGGAATTAATTTCCACTGCCCATGGCAGGTAGGTGTTCATCACCCCAGGACAGGCAGGATCCACCACGTGGGACAGTGACTTGGGAGAACAAACAGCATCACCCCAAACATCCCTCTCGTCCTCCTTCTCCAGCTTTAGATGCTGAGTGTGACAGGAGACATTCTGGAATATCCCTTGGGTCAGCTGGGGTCAGCTGTCCTGGCTGTGTCCACTCCCAGCCCTGGTGATGGGGTGAGGAGCAGAAGCAGCTTTGGTTCTGTGTCAGCTCTGCTCAGCAGTGACGAAAACTTCCCTGTCTTGTCAGAAATTCCTTGCAGAAAAACTCCAAACCACAGCCCCATACTAGCTTTATGGAGAAAATTAACTCTCTCCCAGCCCAAACCAGCAAACTAAAATAAATCACTTATCTTCAGGTTGTAAAAAAGTTCCTTTATTGGATCTGGCCAAAGATGAAATATAATTAATAACTTGTTAACTGTTATCAAGAAAACATAAAGTACAATGGATGTGTTAAAAACTTATGGTCATAATTACTGTGATAGAAAACTGGAATGGTGTGGAGATCTTTAATGCTGAACTCCTTCTTGCATTCATGTTTTGTACAGCAAGCATATTTCTGACCACACATATATCCAATAGGTAGAAAGAAATGTTGGGTGAGATCTTACATAGATTAGCGTTCTTGAGCTTGGAATAATGACAAAAAAGTGAAAAGAGAGGCCTAGACAATCACCAGTGCTTCAAAGAAAATGGAATGTTTTGCAGTATAAAAATTACTCATTGATATTGTCAGCCAGCAAGTTCAATATTAGCATAACAATGGATTTTCTTTACATGGAGCAGGATTATGGCACTTAGAATTTATTTGGGATCAAGCAGGATGGATCCAGTGGCCCTGTGGAAGTTCTGGCTCAGGAGTCACTGGCTGCAGGGTTATGTTTTGCAGACGAGGGCCATGCTCACATGGCATATCTTATGTCCCTTCCCTAAACGTTTGCCCCTGTGATTCTGGATAGATCAGCCTTTTCTCTTGGCCAGTGTGGCAATTCTTATGTATTAAAAATATGTATGAACTACATCTTGTTGTTACAAAACTGTCGTAATCAATAAGGGCTAATTAAACAAATTTAATTTTCAAAATCCAATGAAAGAACAGTTTTTTATGTTTTACATTTGTGCGCCTTGAATTCAGTTTATTCAAGTAAATATGAGGTGCTTAAGGTAGACAGGTTAGAGCTTATTAATTACCTTGCTGTGTACATATAAGCAGTGTACATGCCAGCTCCAGTCTTTAATAAATCCATCAGCTCTGGGGGTTTTCCTGTTCATTCCCAGTGAGTGTGAGTGCATGTGACAGGCCATGGTTCTGTCAGAACGAATCGTCCCCCTTGGAGAGCTGGCAGCACAGGGAAGTGACAACTTAATGGAAGCTAAAGCACTCTAATGGCAGTGCCTGGTGAAAGCCAGGGGAAGTCATCCCCAGCGTTTGCCCTGGCTCTTGAAAATGTCTCTTTGCATTTCTGCTTATGTGCAGGATCTTGGAGCTTTGCTGGAGTCACATTTGCAGGTATTATTCAATGAAATGCCATTCAGTCAAGCACTTGTTTGTTGATAGACTTGATTCCAGCAGGGTCAGCCCCTCTGACACCGTGACCTTTTCCATGTGCTCTGAGTACTGCAGCATCACTCACTTTCAAACCCCTCCTCCTGGGAGCCACAGAAACCCATTTCCAATACCTAGCATGAATGGAAGTGCAAACATTTTATCCATTACATAGATATTTTTATTTAGTTATGAATGGAATATGTGTTGAATCAAATGGATGAAAAGATAATGCACTTTATTTAAGTATGTTTGTTTACAGGTGAAGAATATAGAGATTATTTTTCCTGCCTTTTATTGGTGTTATGAACAAAAGGTTGTGTTGAGCCAATGGATAAAATTATTGTACTGAGATTATTTCATGTTGTTTTAATATCTTTTTAGATTACATTGGTGTATGTGAACATATTTATTTATAAATAAATAAAACCCCAGTAATTTGCATACATTTGTGGACTGTCTTATAAGTGCCCAGTGATTACATTTAAGTTTTTTCATTTTAATTACATTTTAATATTTTAATAACTTTTATAAATTAAGATGTGGATGTTCAATCTAGATTATTGAATTTTTATTAGGTTTACATGCAAATAATTACTTTGTTCCTGGTTTTCTTGGTGTGATGGTGCTTTTGGACAAAACCAGAATAGCAATTTCAGTAGAATATTATTTCTTCATCATTTAATAAAAAGCATGTCTGCTTTTCAGGATGTAATTAGCCAGGTACATTAAAAAAATTAAAAAATATTCCTAATAATATAATTTCTGGGATTTCATGAACTTAATCAGTACTATACCATTTATCCAAGTTGATAGAAAGAGAACAGGCAAGGGCAGACCCAAGAGGACTTCAGAACTGAGAAAGAGAAAACCAAATGACTGTTCTAAATAAAAAATAACCAACCAATCCAAATGAACCAAGCAAAAGCAATTCTGTGTGGTTATTTCTATGATTATTTGCTTTCTAGTTGAAATTTTGATGTTATTTAGCATGTAACAATTACTGTGAAGGAAAGGTGAATGATCTAAACAGACACTGTTGTTAATGTTCTTAACATGGATCTGCTTCCTCCTTCCCCTCTCTTCAGCCATCCTAGGAGACACAGGAAACTCCAGACTGCTCAATGAACCTTTCAGGGTTCTCTGTGATTTCTGCCTTCCCCCTACCAATCCCAGCCTGTGACAGAACATTTCCAGCAGAAGTGCTCTGCTCACCTTGATCTGGGACACTGCCTGTGCTGCTCCCTGGCTTTGTGTCTGCTTCCATTCAGGAGCTTTGGTGCTCTTAGGGATCCTCCTAAAGCTATGGCTATGGCAGATATTGAACAGATAGTTTATAACAACTGATATTAACACATTTTTGCTATAAAATGGTTTTCATAATGGCTCATTCTTGCATATTTTCTCATAGAACAAGTCCCATTTCCAATTTCAATTAAAACTCCTCTGTACATCTAGGGACTGTGGGGTTTCTGTTATATAATACTTCCCTTTTCAGTTCCTTAACAGAATTGTTCTCTCTTGGAAATTGTTTCCTTAACACAAAGAATCAATAAGTGCTCACACAATCTTTGCTTCACTGAAATTGGGATTTTCCTCAGGTAAGAATTTGATTTCCCAGTGTGAGAGATGTCTCCTCTCTTACTGGGTGCACCAAGCTCCCTTTAAGAGCCAGAGCAGAGCTTCCAAATTGTTTTGTCACTTTGATTTTGTAGTTGCTTGAAATACTGTTAACTCCTTTTAATCTCTTCTTTTGAAAGACTTTTGTGTCATTAGAGAAAATAAAGACTGATTATCACTTTCTTGGCCCCTAAACTTAACCAGACTTAATTGTGGATTTACAGAATTCTCTATTTGTGTATATATATATATATATCTATATATTTCTTTGTATATGTGCATATATGTTTTCTTTCCTTCTTAGGCTAATGAAAAATTTACTGTACTGATGAGCTTTATGTTGTCAGCTGAAGATTATTTCTTCCTTTTTATCAATATTTTATTTAAATTTATTTGAACTGGCTAAAGGCAGCAAACAAAGATCTTCACTATTTCACTCTCCTGCAAGTCACTGATTGATGCAAGGGATTTTTTTCCTTCATGCAGGTATCCATGTGTGCATATATATGTATATACATGCATGTATATGCAAATTATTCTCCAAATTCTTGTCCAAATTGCTAATTTGATATTTTCAAATTGACAAAATTGACTGTGAAACAGTGTCAAGTTTACAGGAAAACAAAAATGGAAATATTTGTCTGCATGATGTGATTCAAGTGAGAGTGGGATTTTTCTGCTCACACTGACAGCTCTTTCTCAGACCTCTGTTGCCCCACCTTTAAAAAGTAGCTTGCTTTCAATTTATGCAGAACAAATACTGTGCCTCATGCAGGGAGTACATTGGCACATGCAGGGGACCGTTTTTAATTTGGGCAAAGTGTATAATATATCACACATGTTTGCTAAGTTGTAAGAATTTAAGATCACTTTCTTCAAGAAAAATCTGGACTCTGGAATGGTATCAAGTTTTGCTGGAACTGAGACAAAAATGAAGTGTGCACAATAATTATTTAGTTCATCTCTGGGCTGCTTTTTAGGTGTTGTGAAGGAAAAAAGCAAGAGGAAATATAGTTGCAGTCAGAGGTCAATGTAAAGAAGTCCAGGTAAATCAAAACTATTCTACACTGTAAATAATTTACTCTTCTCCCTTTGCCTTGTCCTTTCCCACCCCACCCCTACTCGTTGTTTGCCCCACCACTGACCTTTTCATACCCTCTTGGCTTCTTTGTAGTGTTGCTAATCTGAGGTAACCCCATGTAGTTTAACACATGGAAATGCTCCAGGTGGGAAAATCCAATGGAAATTTGCAGTGTTTTACAGCCTCCTTCCTGCCTCCAAAATTCTGAGAGGCAGATAACCCACCTGGGATGTTGTGGTGAGGCTTGTGCAGGGTGTGCAGGGATTGCTGTCCCAGGCTCAGAGGGGCTGAACCCACACACGTGAGCAGGGACCCACCAGTGTCAAGATCTGCCTCCTTCTGTTTGCACACAGCAAATTTGGAATTTACACAGAAAACTAATGGGGTCTCTGGTGTCTCACAGATTTCCTTGGCTTTATCTGCTCTGGATAATTAATGTAACCAAGTGAGTGGATGAGCACTTTTCTGTAGGAGTCAATAGGCAAAGATGTTTGGGGAATGAATGAACTAAGATTAATTGCAAGGCTGCCCACCTGAGCAGCCTGGTGAGGGATTCAGAAGGAAGTGCCAACGCCTTTATATCCAAAAGATTTCTTTATTAAAAGTTGTTCAAAATCTCAATAAGATTAGATATCAGGTTGGACTGAAGATAGTGCTTTGTTGTTGCTGTTCTAGTCTCACCCAATGCAAACTATTAATTGCTGTTAGAGAGCAATTCATATGAATATTGATCCAAATCAGCTCAGCTGGATTTTTAGTATTCTTCATAATGATAGCCAATTCTAATAATAATTAGAAAAATGCATTTTCTAAAATGTACAGTGGTTGACTAGTCAGCAGAAAGATTTAAATCAAAGTTTTGTGTGAACTACTTTATGGGGAAAAAAAGCAAAAAACAAAGATCAGATGGTAACAGGACTCAGTTAAGGAATTCTGGGTTTGCATTGCATTTCTTTAGTAATTTTAGAGATATTTTGTCTTTTGAGCCAAGATTTTTTTTTCTGTTCATTTTATTAAAGTGCTGCTTACCTATAGTTTACCAGTATTTACAAATAGATTTCCTGAAGGGAAGATACCTGCAGTAAGATGTTTTTGGGATAAGTTTTAGGAATATTTTGAACCTATTGGTTAATTCTGTCTGCAGACCTCTGTTGTTGTTTTGACTGCCACTCATGTAACACCTGACAGTGTGGATCTAAAATGTGCAGCCAGTCTTGTGAATGGCAGATAGGAACATGGGAGTGCAAAGAGGAAAATCCTGAGTACTCAAAGGAAGGATCTTGTCACCAGGTACTGTGTTCAAGTTCAGACAGACGCTTTTTTTTTTTTTTTTTTTTTTTGCTCTACCATTGTAGCATGAAATCAATGGGGAATGCATAATTTTTTAGATGTGTCTGAGATTGCACAGCAAATGGTCACCAATGAGACTCTCAGCTGCCACACAATCTGGCACAGCTCCTTTCTGCTCCATAGCTCCCAGTTGCATTCAGCCCACTGTTGATGTGATGCCTCTTTTTGGCTCCTTGCCCATCTGTTTTAGTAATTACTGTCATATAAACTGATATTTCTAGACTAGAAACCATGTTGTTGTGAGATAAGCCCGTTGGAGTTACCTTTTGTGATGTGTTCAAGCAGCTCACTGACTTTTTACTTTAAGCTGTAAAATTTGCATCAACATTTCCTGCAATATATAGAAAAAGATACTATGATTTGTTTCCTTTTTTTTTAACACAAGAAGTTATAATGAAATAGAATCAGATTTTGATAATGCTTCCTTTTTATCATGGTTATGGTACTTTCACAGTTATATATATATTTAAATAATTTTTGTTGTTGTTGTTTTTGTTTTTGTTTTGTTTTGTTAGGATCACAATAAAAACCAGTGTCCTTGGATAAAGTATTTGTGTTAATAAGTTTTGGCAGACATAATTTTTTAAGTGTAAAATATACAAAGAAGTGGTTTGCCCTATCCAAATCATCCATTAGCGCAACAAGACCATCCAAAATGACATCATTACATATGCCAGCTTTTAAAGCACAAAGATTTCAGGAGGGCAAAGAGAAGCTTTATTCTGACAGAAATTGAGTAGAATCAAAGGTGAGTTAAAAGAAAGGCTCAGACAACATCCTATCACCAACCTAACCCATTAACAGCCCCAGGGGCAACAGCAGAGGAGCCAACACAAATATCAGTGGTGTGCCAAGGAGCCAGATGCCATCACTGCAAAATCACTGCCTCAGCCTGGCATCTGTGCCTTCAGCCTGTCAGCCACAGAGGGAGGAGAACTGGGCAAGCAGCGTTGTTTGGGGCTGGAGAGAAAGTGTTTCTCTCTCTTCCCTTTGCCTTCTTCATAGCAGGGTTCTTGGCTGGCATTGGGAAAGTTTGTAATGAGAGAGTAGAGAGAACTCTGGCATTGCCATACACACTTAAATATTACATATGTGTATATAAATATACACACACACATATATACAGATAGATATGGATGGATGCATGTTTGTATGAAAATGCTTATGTATGTGCATTTGGACAGATTGGACCAGAAAAAGGAAGAGATCAAGGAAGGAGGAAAAAGAAACCAGAGATAAGTAAAACCAGAACAACACAGGATAAGCCAACGAAAATAGGTGTTTACTTTCCATACATGCTAAAGTGCTTATTTTAGTATTTTTATTTCTTTTAAATAGTGCAACTTCAATACTTTCTCTAACTTTTCCCAAGTCATATCTGCCCAGTAGCCAAATTCTTGTTGTGTTCTCTTTGCAATGACATTCCATATAGGCAGGTTCAAAGCATTTGGCAAGTTCAATTTTTAGGATTTAAACCAAAATCTTTTATGTGATTATTGATATAATTCCATTACTCTTGAATAATATATCTATACATATATCCAAATATTGATTGATCACTTCTTTTTTAATTTAGAAGGAATAATTTCTAGCCATGCAATCAATACTCAGGATTCTCACAGGGGCCTAAGCAGCCTAAAGCCCTAAAAAAAGGGTCTGCAATAGTTTGAGTGGCCTCCAGTGGTGGTGGGGCCACTGGAAACTGCAAACCTAGGAACTGGGAGCCTTTCTGGTTAGCCAGTAATTAGCTCTCCATGCATTAAAGGTGTGTTATCAAATGCAAATAGCTGCAGGTGTGTGGATTGGGTAGGGGGTTAAATGCTCTGACACTGGGTAACTTTCGCTTCTTCTGTTTTCAAGACTGAATGTTCAGTAATGTGGAAAAATCTGTGTGAAGCAGAAATATTGTGAACAGGCAAAATTTTTTTTTGTTGTTTTTAAGTGAAAGTAGCACAGTAGTAAATATGAAATAAAAGTGCTAATTGATTCAGGGAAAACTCTTTAAATATATATTGATCAAAGGGAGACATTTGAGGTGAGCTATAGATTTTAAAACATTATTTTCCAAAGCTCAAAAAAAGCTCACAGCATATCGTGTTTATGATTCAGCTGTCAAACATGGCTGGAAAGGCCCAAATTTAGAGCAGACAATAAAGGGGTTTGATGAACACACGTTCCCTCTGCTACCCCATGGACAGAGCAAGGCTTCTTTTTTGTGTGATAGTGCTGCACTCTGAAATGAAACACAGTGGGTAGGAGGAGGTTGAAAAGACTTCAGAAGTGAGCATCTGTCTTGGAACGAAAGGATTTTTCCCCCTTTAAGTTTCAGTATCCTATGTTTGTCATGCATTCAGTACATGCTAAAGCTGTTAAAAGATACCACTGTCACAGCATGAGGAATTATGAGTAAGAGCAAAGTAGTGTCTAGAGTTGGTCTGGACAAAAGAGGATTTTTTTTCCCTGAGCTCTTATTAAAACCTTCAGGTCCATTCTTTTAGTTTCAGTAATCATCGCTGAGAAATAGCAATATTTAATAATAAATATAATTTAGCAGCGGCAGAGTTTTACAATTTTTAATAAATTTTAAATATTTTGACTGGAGGATAGAATTGGCATTGTGCAATTTAAGGCTTTTATGTCTTAAGAAATCCGTATGCATAGATCTTTATAGTTATTTCAGAGTTAAATCTTCAGATGCCTTATCCTAGAATTAAGTCTTTATCATTGGGTTTTGAATTTCCAAGTTTGTCATGACTAAAATATTTTAGCTTGGCAGTATCACCTTTGAGTTCATTCATTCTTTCTTCATTCTCCTTCTCTTTATTATAGATAGTCTAAATTTTTTCACTTCACCTTTTTTACGCTTCAGTGCTTCACAGACTTTGCTCCCTAAACCTTACCACACAAACTCAAGAGGGTTTTTCCTTTCATTTTTTCTTGATGCTTTCATATATTCTTAATTAATTTGTAACATAGGTACTTGAAGGTTCTGATTATCAGAGGGAGGAGCTGTAACTGAACTTTTAAAGATTTAAAAGCAATATACCACAGAGGGTTGAATAACTTGACATGTGTTTGGAAGTGGATGAAGGGTAAGTGGCTGATAATTCCAAAACCCAGAAAAAGACTTGTGGGTTTGGTATTATGGAATCACAGAATGGCACAGGCTGGAGGGGCCCTCTGGATGCTGCTGAATCCATCCACTGCGAAAAGCAGGATCAGCTGTAGGAGAAGGTACACAGGGAGCAGGTTTGGGGTATGTCCATGAACTCACAACCAGCACGGGAACACTATTCCTCTGTTTGGTAGATTCTCCTCCCAGGAAACTGGTTCTCTGATATTTAAATAGGATGTAACATCAGTCAGTCTGTGTCTGTTGCCCCTTCTAATTTGCCTGGCCAGCAGTGAGAAGTGTCTGGCTGCATCCTCTTTCCACCCTCCCTTTAGGAGTTTATGTGCATTTCTGAGATCCCTTGAGCATTTTCTTTCCCTGCTGAGCAGCCCCAGCTGTCTTGGGCTCTCCTGCATGATCCCCCACTCCCTGATCCATGCTCTGGTCCTGTGCTGGACTGGCTGCACCCTGTCCATCTGTCCATCTGCTCATCCTGGGGAGCACAAACTCCCCTTGTGGCCCCACCACTGCTGGCTTGGAGGGGAAGGATCCCATCCCTTGGGATCTGCTCCCCAGGTCCTTCCTGACCCCTCCTAGGATGCTGCACGTGTGGTTTGCTGCAAGGGCATGTTGTTATCCCGTGTTCACTCCTCTTCCTGCTCTTCCATGTCCTTTCCCCTAAAGCTCCCTTCCAGCCAGTTGTTCCCCAGCCTTTCCCCTGGATAATGTTCTCATCCTCTCCCTTACCAGACACATCACTTTGAGAGCATTTCCAGTAGTACTAGTTTTTGGATTTGTGTTGCTTTGAGTAATGGCTAAAGTCTGATTTTAAGGTTTTTTTCCTTCTCCCAAGCCCTTGGGAATTTATCACTCCCAGAATGCTCCTGTATTCTGTGAGTAATAAATCTTCCTGGTGTTTTGTGATTTGCAGTTCATAGGACAAATTATTCAAACATCTTATTACTGTTTCATTAAACCCCTTTTTATATGCTGTATCACAAAGATATTTTGAATTCTAATAGACATTGGTGCTTTATAGTATTCATGCTTTATAATATTAATGTTGTTTAAATGTTTTGCCTTTCCTTTTGCTTTTAATTTCTCTCTTATCTGAGAGATACAAAATCCTACAATTTTTTATTAGTGATTATTTGGAAATCAACACATAATTCATATGGCTCAATTGCTGTCATTGATGTACTCAAATTACAGCTATGGCTATTAAAGAAAATTATTAAGAACTCAGTGCCTTGAATTTCAGTGACAGTCTGTTGCCTTATCACCCTTTTGAAACCCCAGTACAAAAACTTTAGGTGATTATCATTTAATTGTACATGTGAATGAGTTGGAGGAAGGATGAACCAAGCAGGGGCAAAGCTTCTGAGTAATAAAAGAAGTTTTAATGTACTTTAAACTGGCGAAAATGTTAGTGGTCTTTTTTTGGAATGTGCAGTGCTCTATTTCTGTGGCTGTGGGTTGGAAACAGATTGGATGTCAGACTGATTGTCAGCATTTGTGTTCACGGCTTTTACGTGTGGGTGGTTTCTCCAGTAAAGAATTCTGCATTTATTGTAAAAACTAGTAAGGTAATTTTCCTATAGCTGGCTAGTTATGAAAATACAGAAGGTGCAATTAATGTATAACAAGGATTGGAAAACTTACCTTGTGTTTCAAAGGGAAACAAACTCCTGAAACATAATTCACTATGAGTGTATTTGAACCAACAGACTGAACATAAAATCTTTGATGTGTCCTGAAAGGATTTGATAGGATAAGTTTAAAGTAGCTTCACATTTTGTCTTTCCTGTCTGTTGCTTCTATCACAATAAAGATTAATTACTGTATGCTTGAATAATCTTCTACTGAATCAATATATGTGCATTTTTACACCTATTACAAGATGATGGTGTATAATCTTTGCTGGATTTATACTTTATCTTTTTGATCTACCCTATCATCACACTTTGGAATAGGAGTTAATTCAGTTCTGTGTTCTGGCTCACTGGAACATTTTGAGCGTGTCATTTCTCACTTCTCAAAGAGAGGAATTCTCAAAGTTCTTTTGGGTCAGATGATTAAGAGCTCTGTTTGAGGAGTTCTGTGAAATCTGCTCCAAAGAAAATAGGCCTGCTTTCCTCGACAACCTTGGGGTTGTGTTATTCCCTCTGTACTTACTGCTCCATCCTTGGTCATCAAAACCCTTTTCACATGATCAGAACCGCAGCTTGTGAAATTCCTGAGCATCACCTGACGTCCTACCCAGAGATGTGTGACAGCCACCAGCAAACCCCATTTCCCTGTGCCTTGGTGCCAGAAAATCCCTGACACCACATGGAAACAGCCACAGCTGAATCTTTTAATTTCTTCTCTATGTTGGATCAATCTTGGTTATGCAAATCTTACAATATCATTTATATTTGTTTACCTACAAATATGCTTTCAATCAGAGCTGCTTTCCAGGTAGATGTTTAGTTGATGACAGGCTTTTTTTGTTTGTTTTGCTTAAACAGAACATGAAATCATACTTAACTGTAGGTTTATACTACATCAGCAAATGTGGCTATAAGGCAAACGTTTGTTAAATTGGTACAGAGATCACCATGAGAGGAGAAAGATTTGAGCTGGAGCTGTTGATTCTCTGACATTTTGATGACTTTGTATGTTTAGCTGCTCTGAAGCAAATTTAAAAAGTTACTATGCAAAAGGTTTGATGGCTATACTCAAAATAGTTGGCAGAAAGAGAGAGCAAAAGTTAGGGACAAGTGGAAAATTTCAGGCTAAATAAGTATGAAAAATGATTCTGCCTGGGTAGATGCAGTAAAGACTAACAGCAGCATTTTTGGGATAATGCTGTAAAAAATCCCAATCATAGGAAACCCAGAAAGAGCAGCCCTGATCGAAGAGATAAGCTTGGTGAAGTCTGTGCTTTAAAAGTTAGATGAAGGAACAAATTGTGGTCATTATAGAAAAATTTAATTATTTTTGGTGACCATTTAATTTATGATGCTCATTTCTAATGAAATATGTTCTTTTACACATTTAGTTTATGGTGAAGGTTTATATGTCTTTATAAAGGAAAAGTACTGAAAAAAATCTTTCAAAAGACAGTTCATGTCTTACTGTGTGAAATAAGTTCCTCTACTGTTGGCTGTTCTATAACATGGTTAATTCAGACAAACATGAAAGGTGTATAAAGCTATTTTTGTCTAAATAGTACAAAACTGAGGGTTTTTCCTACTATGTTTCTTTGGCTCCTGCTTTTGTTTAATTTGATGATCTAGGGAGGATAAGTTCTCTCAGCCATATCCAGCTCTGCATGAATTCAGATTGTTCATCAGATAATAGATAACAAAACAAATGTACCAAACAGTATAACGCTAAAATGACAAAAAAATCAGTTGCAATTGAGAGAAATATAGAGACAGGACAAAATATCAGCTAATAAATCCTGCATGAAAGCATCTAAATACTTAATATTACTTGTGTAAAGTTTTTGTTTTGCCATGAAAGACCTGAAATATAATAGCTCTTTGGTCTGTCTAGAATATAAATAATGTGATGACAGCATCATTCTGAAGTTCATGCATGTTTTTAAAGTGATTTAATGTTCTCCTATAGTTCTCAATTTTATCCAGATGCCTTATTCAGTCACACCAAAAGCACATTACTGAACGTTTTATTTATCATTCTGTGAAGCTTAATTCGCTTGCAAGTCAGAACTGCAGTTTTCAGCTGAGCTGCATTTCACACCTGTTTGGAGAAAGAAAAAGATTGAGGTGATTTTGTGTTTCAGTCTGAGATTTCTGAGGATGTTTTTCTTGAAACAGACACAACAGAGTAGCAGGCTTCTGCCACAAATCCTGCCTGCTATGTGCAATTCATGATTAATTTTTCCTTTATCAACGGGATTTTAGTATACCCACTTCTCTAATCTATAGATTTCAAGAGAATTTGCTCCTAAATTTTATTCATCTAAGCAAAATCTGAAAATAATCTCCAAATTTCTAATGGCTCTGTAAGTTTTGTGTTTAAGAGCAGTTATCTTTGATTTGCAAAACCTTTTTCTCTTTACATTCATTGACATGAAGAATTCTTTCAGGAATTCAGTAGGTGGGACACTTAGATGACACAGTGAGTGTGTGGGTACTGGCTTGTGAAGAATTCTCCCACTTTCTAATCAGTTCTGGTTTAGAATGTTTTCTTAGAGGTAATTATCCCCAGTAAATCCAGTCAAGGTCCTGCTTGAATAATTAAAATATTTTCTTCACAATTATTTGTTTGAAATAGGATGTTTGTGTTTTTTTCATAATTTCAGAGAATTATGACTAATCACAGGATTAATTTTTAAAAATACAAGGGGCCCACATTTCAGTGGCAGAAGAAATGATCCTTTAGTGTATTTTCTAGTGTTTTAAAACCTTCTAATGCTTGAAGATGAAAGCAAGGGGTAAGATTACATATTTATTGAAGGATATCCCATTTTTGAGATCACTTGTACCTGGAGACAGCTGCCTTTTTTTTTTATGATTTCCTTGCAGAATGATCAAAAGTTGTCATTGACAAACAAATCTTTTTCTCTCCAGTGCCTCTGAATGCAAGTATCAATAACAAATACCAGCTGTTCACAGCAGAAGCCTCCATGATGTGATCACCACTAAAGGGAATTTTGGTGCTGCTGCACCTGAGTCGTGCCCAGGTGCCTCTCTCGTGGGTGCTTCCAGCTGGACTCACCTGTTACTTTATCTCCCTTATCCTCTACAGAATATTTTCATAATTCCTCTGTAAAGAGTCACTTGAAAACAAATTTTAATCAAGTTATAAATGATGGATTTTTCCCTCTCTTCAGCTCCTTGTGTCCCTCCAGTTTCACAGTAAATTAGGCAGGTTAAAAAAAACATGACTTCCACATGCAATTAATGTGAGATTGTCTCTCATTTTACTTCTTTTCCTTCTCACAATCATTAACAAGGGTTAAAAGGCCCAGCTTTTCATAACATGCTGCAGAAATCAATGTTTCACAGCTTACTTTTGGAAAGAAACTATCATTTTTTTTTTTTCAGAATTCCCATTTGTGGTGAAGGTAGCATGGCTTGCTTCCCACAGTGCCATTTGGAATGTTTTTCCTACTTCCTAACTATTAATATCAAATCAAAGCTCAGTCCTTGTATCTTGCTCCTGTACTGTTTGTCTGAATGTCATTTTATACTGTCTTCAAGAATTTTTTAAAAGATTTTGGCACTTTATTAGTAAAAATCTATTAATGGAAGATGCCCATTTGGAATTTGCTGTACCAAATCAACTCAAGTTGCAAGCACTGACATGAAATTCAGCTTGAATTTTTGATCTTTTTTTTCTTCAGGCTCTTTGTATGTCAAGGGCAAAAATGCTGTAGCCTGTTTTGAAATAGTGTGCCCCATGCACATAAAAATATATCATAATTGGCATAACTGCAATTCAGTCCTAAGGATGAAATTCCTATTAAGAATCTACATATCATATTAGCAAAACAGTATCCATCCTGTAGTATATTATTTTGGTAACATGATAGCTGGATTTGAAATGGAATCCAAAGGTCAGAGTTGGCAGCAGAATGGGAATTAGGTAATCACATTTTCCTTCCTGTCACTGACCTCATCCCTCTCTAGTCCCTGCTACAACTGTCTGTATTGTAGCAAGTGTGGAAAGCCTGCTAAAATATGATTGTGCTACTTAATTTTTTTAATTCCCAGTGAAGAAAGTTTACAGAGTGTGTATCAGCTTTTTTTTTTTTTTTTTTTTGTGGGGGGTGGCACTAAACCAATCAAACATTTCATTACTTGGGATCAGTAAATTTGTTGTATTAAATATATCTGTAATTTTTATTTTTCAGATGTTGTCTTGCAGTTATTTAAATTATATTAGCAAATACTAATTTACAATAACAACAGATAAATACAATAATAAATTAAAATGTTCATCCCCCACAAAAGGCCATTATTCCCTGCATTGCACTTCCTCACTGCCAGTAGGAAACCTGTGTTTGTAAACTTACTTTCAGAAAGTCACATAGTCATTATAGTCAACTATAAAACTACACAGAAATTATGTGTAAGGCTGAGGACTTGAGCACTTGAATTTTTCTTGTTCTGAAACCCAGAAATTCCTAAATTTAAACTACTGTTGTTCTCCAGGCATACGATGTGAACAGTTACTGGCACAAATATTAAAATTACATGGGGCAGAAGCAAAGCTGGGTTTAATTTGACTAAGGAGATGCAGAAATCAGCATTCATTCATAGTAGTGGTGGGACACCAAAAATGCTGTGTAATTAAGTGAGCACTGACACCTGATTTACAGAATTCACAGAATCACTGGGTTGGAAGAGACCTTCAAGATCATTGAGTCCAACCCAGCCCCAACCCCTCAACTAAACCCTGGCACCCAGTGCCACATCCAGGCTTTGTTAAACACATCCAGGGATGGTGACTCCACCACCTCCCCAGGCAGCCATTCCAGAACTTTATCACCCTTCCTGTAAAAAACTTTGTCCTAATATCCAACCTGTATTTCCCTTGGTGCAGCTTGAGGCTGTGTCCTCTGGTTCTATCAGTGCTGCCTGGAGAAAGAGACCAACCCCACCTGAGCACAGCCACCTTTCAGGAGCTGTAGGGAGTGATGAGGTCACCCCTGAGTCTCCTTTTCCCCAGGCTGAGCACCCCCAGCTCCCTCAGTGGTTCCTCACAGGGTTTGTGTTCCCAGCCCCTCTCCAGCCTTGTTGCCTCCCCTGAAAGCGCTCGAGCGTCTCAACGTCCTTCCCAAACTGAGGGGCCAGAACTGGACACA
Organism: Peucedramus taeniatus; assembly: GCA_013400575.1. Taxonomy (NCBI): domain Eukaryota; kingdom Metazoa; phylum Chordata; class Aves; order Passeriformes; family Fringillidae; genus Peucedramus; species Peucedramus taeniatus. The sequence goes on from WBNO01033426.1 coordinate 159,673, forward strand.
GCACTCAAGGTGTGGCCTCACCAGTGCCCAGTGCAGGGGCAGAATGACCTCCCTGCTCCTGCTGGCCACACTGTTCCTGATCCAGGCCAGGAGCCATTGGCCTTCTTGGCCACCAGGGCACACTGCTGGCTCATGTCCAGCCGGCTGTCGAGCAGTACCCCCAGGTCCCTTTCTGCCTGGGCACTGTCCAGCCACTGTTCCCAGCCTATAATGCTGCAGGGGGTTATTCTGGCCAAAATGCAGGACTGGGCAGTTGGACTTATTAAACTTCATGACTGATGAGACGCTGGCTCCTCTGACTCTCAAACCCAAGTGAATCCTACATTTGGACACAAGTGAGGTGTGATAAGCCCTGGCAAGGAAGAGGCATCAGCCCCTGAGACCCACAGCTGGACAGGGGTGAGCTGGGGATAATGCAGCTGCCTTTTCTCACAGCACCTCAATAGAGAGGGATTAGCAACACTTTATTAGGTAGTGTCCAGAGATGTGCAATACATCCCTTAAATTGGTAAATTTAAACTCTTTGGAATTAAATGCTTGAGTTCAGGCCATTTCTCTGTACTTTCTTCTCAAAGTGCATGAAAGGCAGTATTCTCAAAAGATTCTAGCAGTCTTTGATAGGTCATCAGAGAAGATGGGATATTTTTCAATAGCATGACTTTGGCCCTCTCAAGCCAGTCTGAATACCTGCTCAAATTTGACTAACAACTACTAAATTAAACCCAGAAATTAATGGGTTGAAGTCTCATGATTTTGCCTCTTCTGAACATCTCTCCCATCCCAGTGCAGATGGGGCTGTGTGTGCAGGTCCTGCAGGAGCAGCTGATTGTTCTGCCCTTGGCTCACAATTCCAAGGTTTTGTTGGAGCAGGCATGAATGCTGGAGAACAAAAGAGAATGAATGAAAGCAAGGAACCAAAGATTTCTTATTTTGTGATTCAGTCATTCCAGTGTTGTTTTGCCTATGCATATTCTCCACTGACTGAGGAAGGGTCAAGCTCTGTATGGGAAACATAGATGGAATAAAATGTCAGGATGTTTAAATTCTAATTATACAGATAACCTTAGTTCTGGTGTTCTGTAGGCTTTACTATTTAGTTCACAGTCTTAGTAAAGTATGTCATTTACTTTTGTCATTATTGATATATAAAATCATTTAGGGGTGGGTAATATAGAAAGAGTAAAAAACTATATGTTTCTCCAGTAATTAGGACTCTGTACAACTCCATTTTGTTGATCAAATTTTTTGCTTTCAGCTTGCAAGTAACTGAGATCTAGAGCAACCTCAGAACTGAGCAAATTCTTCTTTGTGTGTAGTATTTTTCAGTGAAGATAAATGCTGGGGAGAACCTATTAACTCAGATTTCTGTGTAAAGTATTAGCATTTGCAGTTTGTCTGTGACATCAGGGGTATAAGTTTTCTTTATATGAATATCATTTGCTATTACAGAGGCCATAGGGTGGGTTTTGCTGGATTGTTTTATCTGTTAGTAATACATCTCTTAATTCCCTAACTAACAATGATTTTTCTTAAGCACTCTTTAAAAGCATTTCTGTAGAGAACCTGATACTCATCAACAGGATTAAAATGACTGATGAATTATGCAGCAAGGCTGTCTGCTCCTTGACTAAGTATTTTACAGCAATTGAATTACTGTGGCAAGATTTAGGTAAATAAGATTGTTAAAGTTTGCTTGTTTCACATGTATTTCTTTCCATATTATTTCAGTCTTGAAAATCATATTGACTTTTCAGCACTAGGTGCCAAAATATTTAAGTAAGAATGAGGAGTACATGAAAGCACACTTTAAGTCGAGAAACTTTTTGAGGATCAGAGTTATGTATCAGGTGTAAGTGATTATCCAGTCTCACAACTGCCCTTCTTTTAGTATTATTTCATTGTAGAAAATGATAAAATTAGATACAATGATAAACTTACGACGTGGTTTAACTTGAAATGCATCACTAAATTCTTGAGAAAAATGTTCCTGCTGCCTTCTCTGCAGCACTGCAGGTGTTCTGTGTTCAGACAGCCCAGGACTGCACTCTGAGTGCTCAGACTTCCACCCCTTCCATGAGTTTGGCTCATGGTAAATGGAGGATGAAACAATGCTACAAATATTTCACTGCTTGTTATTTGTAGTCTAGCTGCTGGTTTTAGTTAGGCTGGTTTAGTTTGTTTTTCTGCTGTTTTGTTTATCTGAGGGATCCTGAAGTTGCCCTGTCTGGAGATTACTGGTGAGTCATTACATTTAATTTTGCGCCTATTATTCCAGTGAAGACAGTTCCAAGATTTGATATTTTAACTTTTTGTTAATAGGTGAGATTGTAACACACCAGAAATGTTTCTTATCAGAATTAGGGAATGCAGTTTTGCTACCAATAATCCTGGCTTCAAGGAAAAAGTCAAGATCCAATGGTAGAACTTCATCTAGAAAGCACTGAGTGTAGCTGACCCAGTGAGATCTGTGCTACACCTTAGTAAGTCTTGGGATTGTCTCAGGAGCAGGAAAGGATTTATATGCACAGGGAGGGAAGGTCTGTGGCTTTGGGGTTCCCTTTCAGCTAAGAGGGAGGCACTAAATGAGATGTGCAATTAGAGGTGGAACCCTTTGTCTGTAGGTGGGGTGGCTTGTGCTGACTGAGCCCTGATGGAGGCACCTGATGGCTGTTGGGTGGCCTGGCTGAAATTCCCAGCTGATCCCAATTAGTGTCCTGCAGCAGAGCAATCTCCATCATGACTGGCACCTGTGGTGGGAGGATCTCTGCTGAGGCAGCTGGTGGGTCAGAGCTGATAAAAGGTTTGGGAGAGTTAGGACTTAGACTATGCTGAGTTCAGCTGTGTGGAACAGCAGGTATGTGAGCATTTGATGTAAATAATTTTGTAATTTTCCTGATTTTAAATGTTGGCTTTATCTCTGTAATAATGCACAGGACTTGTACCGAATTGTGCTCTTTATTTAATATGGGCATTCAATGGGTATAGATACATTTTCCTGAACTTCAAGGAAAGTAAGTTACTTTTAAAGTCTTGGCTTTCTATTGCTTTGAACAACCACTACAAAAACGTGGTACTTGAAGCTTCTCGGTTCTCTGTCCCTTAATTTAAATACAATATTTGCTAATGAATAATTTTGTCTGATGTATTTTTTCTGCATTTTTTGAGCAGAAATTGACCGTAAGTTTTGGAGATATACTATCTGTAGAAACATGTCCAGAGGAGGGCAAGGGGAACCTTACTAGCTTTAACTGACCTGTTTGGCCTAATATGAGAAATGTTTCTGCTCCTTTTGTGCTCTTGTGATGTCCATGGAGAAACCTTTTCCATAAGAGAAGTTGGGTTTGGTGGGTGAAGCTACAATATATTAGGTTGGAGAGTTAAGTCAGGCCCAAATGGGTTCTCTGTGCATAGGATCAGTTAGACACCACTGTGGGAAGGACTGGAAGCCCCAGGACAATAGTGCAGGGGATTTCATATTGTGGGAGTCCATCCAGCTCCATAGGTTCAGGCACCTTATTAATATGTGTTCTCTGACCATTAATATGTCTCAGCTCTGACTCCAAGAACTGAATTTCATGTATCGTTCAGGTTTGCAGAAAAAACCATATTCACATGAAAGCAGTTTTTTAAAATTCCCTTTTAGGTGTTTTTCTTGTTGATTGTTTGTTTGTTTTTGTTTGGGTTTTTTTTGTTTTGTTTTGTTTGTTTTTAAGTTTTGGTATTATTCTATGCAGTTTTTGAATAAATAATGCTATTTATATTCAAATAAATAATGTTGTGTGAATATTGTGTTGAGAGATGACAAAGCAAGGTATAATTTCCTCACAAAATATAACAGCTATGAGAGAATCTAGTCTCACTTTTTATATGGTCAGAATTAACCCAAAACCAAATGACTTTGCTTTGTATCTTTCAGATTTATAATTTAATCTGAGAGTCTTTGGAGGCATTCCACAAATAGAAGTTAGAAACTGCAAAACCAATTCAGATGCACTAAAAATGAGTTAAATTTTAAGAGTAATTTATTTTCAATTTTCTGTGACAATTTCTTTAATTCAAATACTTCTAGTAATTTTTGCTTAATTATAGTGTAAAAATTTGATGTTGCTAAATTTTATCTTGAAATGACTTTAAATGTCATGAACGAATTCTAAATCTTAAAGGAACAGATAAAACCTCAGTCTCTTAGCTAGAGAACTGGTTTTGGTAGAGCTAATATAATTTAAGGAGAGCAAAGAGGAAGTGTTATTTATGTGCATAAGAACATTTCAAAGAGAATTTTGCTAATTTTTTCTCCCCTTCAAAGTCCATGAATATGAATAGGTTTATGGGGAGGAGAATTTTTGTGAGTATGGAGTCAAAGGGAAAAAGGGGAACTGGTCTCTCTGATGCTTTGTTACTTGGAATTTGAGGCAAAGATTCTCTCTTTTAAAGAACCCCACAAGAAAATCCTTTAAGACTGGCATAAGCACAGCTGGAATAAATAAGCTTTAAGGCTTTCTTTCTGTTTGTGAGGGGTTTTGTGCTTGTCATGGCTGGAAGATTCTTGGAAGTCAGAGGGAAGCTGGCTGGTGTGCAAGTGCTGCTGCTGCTTGTGCTGGTGCTCACGCTGAGGAGAACCTGCAGCAAACCTTCAGCAAACCTGCTTCTCTCCAGTGTGCCCAGCCTGTTCCTGGGGCAAACCACTCAGCACCACATTTTGTGCCTCCCCCCATGCTCATGCAGTTTGTGCTGAGCTCTGTTTCCTGGAAATCGCTTTGCAAGGGAGGTGAAGGTCCCATCCAGAGTGAAATGTTGTTTGATGCCTGAGTAGGGGAGTCTGGTTGTAGGTTTGTGACATAGAACACTGAGAGAGGTCTTAGAGAAATGAAAGAATGTCAGGAAATCTGTGTGTAATTGTCCAGCAGGATCAGATCTTAATGCTGAGTCTTGGATGGTCTGAATCCTGGAGGATGAGAAACTTTATGCTGAAATAGTGCCAGAAAACAGCAGAGGGGAACAGGAGAGTGAATTCAGAGTCTCTAATGTGAATTTCGTTGCATTAATAAAGTTTAGAGAAGAAGGAATTGCAGGTAGGAGAGGAGAAGGATGGCCACCACAACAAGGGAGAGCTGATTAGTGCTGATGAAAGTAGCTTTGAGAAAATATTGTAGATGAATTTTCAGACTCTTGTTAGTAGCTGAGGAAAAAAAAAAAGACTCAGTGGTGTAGAGTGTGACACCTTATCAATTGAAGTAGGAAAAGATGAAAAAAAAGACCAATTAGAGTGTGAAGAGAGGAGGAGGGAGCTGGTGCTGGACTCATGAACAGAAAGAGGTTACACTAATGAAACAACTGGAAATGTAAAATGGAAAGGACAGGATCCCTGGACAATTGAGGGGAAAATGCAATTAGGAAAAAATAAAGCAACTGCTTCATTGAAAATTGGTGGATAAACCAGAAGAAAAAGAAAGGAGCCAATATTGACTCTGTGTACAAAATTGGACTTTCTCACATGGTGCTTCTGTCCCCATCTCAAACTAAACAACCCTTTATAGGCAGCTTTGTATCAATTTCATGCATAAAACTCCTTCCCTGCCTAAGTTTGTCATTCTGCAAGGCTAGAGACCCAAGATTCCTAAGTTAAAAAAAAAAAAACAAAAATCCAAAACCCAACCTTTTCCTCCTAGATTCTGGCACAGCAGTGAGATTGGGTCAGGCATCAGGGATCTTTTTTTTTGGAATGGGATTTTGGAGAGTGTGTAGGTGCCTACCTTGGAAAGCCTTGGTAGTGCTTCAGTATAAACTGAAGCTTAAAGCTACAAACAAATCAACTTTAGTTCTCCTGAGTCATATCTTTATCTCTTTGGGTGAAGCTGGGCATTTAACTAGAACCTGTCAAGCTTGGTCATAAGAATTGGAAGTTTTGGTTAAAATTCAGATTGAAAGCCAAAAGAAAGAACTAGAGATGGAGTCATTGAGCTAAATTTGGAAGCGACTTAACCCATGTTATGGGGTAGGGCCAAAATGAAGAGGAATATTTTGAGTTTTGCTGGTAGATGATGATAAACAAGTCCTGGAATGAGCTGCAGAGGAATCCTTCATTGCACTGGAGGGATCCTGTACTCTGGGGAGAGGACAGGGGAAGTGAAGACAGGGAGGATTTCTTGGTTCAATACATGAGCATGTTCATATCTGTCTGTTATACATTAAAGTGAGTCCAGCATTGAGGGCTAAGTATGGTGGACTTAGATTCAGAATATATCAGGGGATGTCCAGATGTGGACAGAATAACAGAAGATGTGGTTTTACTGTAGAAGGAAGCTGTCCTGATGTCCAGTTAATTTAATTCCTACAGAAAAAAGAGGCAACCTTTACATAATAGCATAATAATCTATCTTATTCTCCTTCTGAGATTTGACATCCTTTTAATTTTTAAGAGATTAATAATAATTCATAAAAAAATCCTTCTTGATCAATATGTGTTTATGCTGCCCTACTATGTATTCTTATGACTGCATTTGATGCTACTTTGGTTATTTTAATTTTTATTACTATTACATGGAAACAAACTCTAAAGTTAGGTTCTCCTGTAGCTTATTTTGTCCTCAAAGTTAAATTCTTTCCTTGTGAATTTATAAAAGCAGCAAAATGTGAGATGAGGTGGCATAAATTATGGAGAGAAAAAAAAAATAAAGCAAATGGGGCAAATTTCTGTGGATTAATGAATTTGTGTGAAAATTTTAGCTTAAAATAAGTGTTGTTTATGTGAACAAAATAGAGAGTGTAGTACTGCAAGTAACTTGTGTCTATATAAAATAAAAAAAACCCAAAATTTTGTATAAAAACATATTTAAGTGAAACATGCACAGTATGTCTTTACTGTCAAATACTTTCTCTTTCTCCTGTGTGATACTTGACAAACTGCCACAAGTGGCAGCAGGGAAAAGTAGGCTTTGTCACTTCAGGTCCAGCTGTACACTTCTGAGTAGTTTGTAGGAGTTTGTCCATTCTATGGACTGGAGCTTAACAAGGTGTACACAGTTTTGTGTGGTTAATATTCCTTAATCTTTAGATTACTTAAGAAAAAAAAAAATCCTGAGTTTTTATATTTCATTGAGTTAATTTTCTAAAATGATATTGTCATGTCTTTTCATTTGGAATTGTGGAAAAACCTTATAGGCCAAGAATACACATGGCACACTTGTCTTTCTAAGACTGTGATATAAAGAATAACCTAAATGCTAATATTGAGCTGGACACCTGTGTTCAAGAGGTCCTTTTGTGATGCTGGCTTGTACCAATGTGTCAGACCTAAAGAATCACACAAAGTGCCTGTTTGTAAAAGTTGATTTGGTGTTGTGACAGTAATGCACGGGGGGTGTGAGCACCCTGTGCTTCCTAAATGAAATGTCCTAGTGTCTGCATTACCTTTGTGCTGAGGGAGGTGAGGGTGGGATTGACAGAGGAATTTTGCTGCACCAATTTCCATTTCATGGGTCTGCCTATGTCCCTGCATCCCGAGTTTGGAGGTAACAGTTTAGATAAAGCTATTTGGGTATCTTTTTTTTTTTTCTTTTTTTTTTCTTTTCTCCTGCCTATGGAATGACACATCATAAACTTTGCAAAAGCAGTGCCGCCGCACTCCTTGCCCCCGCTCTGCCCAGCGCAGCCCTTCCTTAGTCCTGGCCATGGTTCCTGTGCCTCCGGCCGGGCAGCGCGTCCCCCAGACCCTTTCCCCCTTCAGGCACCAGCCACGCTGGCTTTGCAATGTCTGCCCGCCGAGTCTTGGTGCCGGTGGAGCGCAAAGAGCGGCCGGGAAGGCAGAGGAGCGAGCAGGGGCGATGGCGATCCCGGAGGAGCTTGGGGCGCCCGGGATCGGGCTGCGGGGGCAGCGGTGTCCGCAGGGAATGCCGGCCGTGTCCGGGCACTGGAGCGGGCCGTGTCCGGGCACTGGAGCGGGCCGTGTCCCCTGGAGGGAGCCGTGTCCCCTGGAGGGAGCCGTGTCCCCTGGAGGGAGCCGTGTCCCCTGGAAGGAGCCGTGTCCCCTGGAAGGAGCCGTGTCTCCGCTAGATGGAGCGCCCGGAACGGCGGAGCGGGAGCGCTCCCAGTCCCGCTCCGCACGCACCCGAACCGCCCGCAGGGCTTAAGCCGGCCTTGTTTCCATCCCCCCCGGCTCCCTACAGAGTGTCCCCAAAGCAGGGAGATCACCCCTGCCGAGGAATGCACGCGTTCTGGTCAGAACTGCCCCTAACTCTCTAAAGGGTGAACATTTCACTTATTTTGTTGCCTCTCCCCCCGGAGCACATTGGTGGAAGTAAGGGCTCCTGGCTGCTTCTGTTGTGAAAAATCTAGAGTTAATGATGAATGCTTGTGAAATGTGTGTTGAGTGGTGCTGAACAGGTTAACTCTGTGCGACAGAGGCTTTGGAGAGATTTGGTATGAAGTACTGGAGAAGTCAATGGATGTAACACCGTGCTTAATAGAAACAGAAAATTAGTGATTCATACTTGCCTGAGGTAAGCATGAGCCTCTGTAATGTCCTGATCTTTGGGCAAAAGCCTCTCCTAAAAGACAGAAATCTTAACATAAACCTGATATTAGAAATAGGGATAGTCATGACAAGAAAATACCACTGGATGGATGAGGTGTTACCTTTTAGTTTACAAAAACAGAGGGAAGCCCTTTTATTTAATATTTTTTGACAATACAGAGTATTAAAAAATTATGTTTTGTTTCCCCACCTTAAAAAAAAAAGATACAGTAAATCTACAGAAAATAGAATACTATGTGAAATACAGGCAGAGATATTGATAATTGCTGGTAATTTATCAAAGTATATTACTGATATATTAAATTTTATAATAAGCTACTTTTCCTGGCTTCAAGTCCACGGAGCTATTTTTTCATGTGGTGTTAGATAAGAAGGGTTTAGAGAAAGGGCTGCTCTACTATTAGATTCTATGCCACTTGCCTGAATTATTTTTGTACCACATCAACCACTTTATAAAGTTGTGAAGAAACTACCTTCTTCACATGGAGCATTTAATATGCAGTCGTGATTTATTTTTTCTAATGCTTGATGTCTGGAGGCATACAATACTTGGAATACTGCGTGCCTCCTTGTATGTGTGAACTTCTTAATGTAGGCTACTACTGAGACAAGTTTGGGGTGTAAAATGGTGTGTGGTGGTGCAGGTGATGTGTTTCAGAGCCTTCCTTTACTTGATGGAAATGGTTTGAATGTTAGACAGTCTGCTGTGGTAATTCCAAAGGTTGACTTCTAGGTCAAAGGTCTGTAAATGCAAAATTTGAACTTAAGTTTGAGGTTGACTACCAGGTCACAACAAACTGAGGGGTTGATTTTAAATAGAATGTGTTACGTTAAATAAACAGATGCATTGCAAATATAAGTGGGTTTGGATTTGTAAGTCAGCTGTGTGAGAAGTGCTGTTGGTCCTTTTTGCAGAATTTCTCTGCTTTCATGTTTTTATTTGCATATTCAAGACTGATCCAGGCTTTGCTGGTGGCATTTTCCAAATGGTGCTCTCAATGAATGTGGGGAGAAGGTGCCTGTCTGCAAGGTCTCTGCCAGTGCCATGAGCCACGACATGGGCTCATGTCCATGAGGAGGGTGGAGGAGGGAATGTTGTCTCTAATGGTGGTGCAGCAGGCATTGCATCTCAGATGGATCCATTATTAGTGTGGAAGAAGGTTTTATCTCCTGGAATGTTTCTAGAACTCCCACAGAGGCTGCTGTGGGCAGTGTGCATGGTTGGCCTCTCTTTTTTTCTTTATTGTAAAATGTTGATATTTGTTGTTAATTGATAGGCGTTTTATGATATCAGCAGCTGAGTGTGGGGTGAGTTCAGTTCCAAGAGGGCTGAATGATGGAAATGTCATGTGCTGAAGGTGGCCTTGGCAATTGCACACTCAGGTTGTGGCAGAAGGAAGGAAAAATGGAGTTGTTAATAATTTGCAGATGAGATGTTGCTGGGGTCTGTGCTGCTTTGTGGAATTGTGTGGTGCTGTTGCAGGGACACTGCCCCTGTGCAGGGGCAGGGAAGGTCAGGCTGTGCACAGGCAGTCATGTCCCTTTGGCACAGCTGTGGTGGCACTTAGGGTATATATAGCCATAGCTGGGACTGTGGGGGTGATTAATGGGCTGGGTTAGGGACAAAAGTGTGTGTAAACAAGGAAATGGCTTTAAAGAAGAGGCATTGATTTTATACTTATAAAAATAAAACACACTTTGTTACCTTTTTTCTTTTTAGACATTATGACAAGTTATCCTTGGAAGGGATGAAAATTGGTGGTGACTTTCCCCTGCATCTCTTGAAGGAACATGTATCAGGCTAAAGAATTGTGTTTCTTTTTTAGGTCTCTTACGCTACTGAATTATCTATGTTTATTGTTTCTCTGTGTATAGATGATTTGGATAGTTAAGATATTGTTGTTCTTGTTTTAATAACATAATTATGTAAATTTCAGGAATCCACGGTATTTGTGAGTCATGTTTTTCTGCCTTCGAATTGGGTGAAAATTAGGGATAAAAGGCCAATAAGAAATTTGCCTTTACAATGACTGTTAGCTACATTGACAGTGCTAAATTCTCTTGAAGTAATTGTTCAACACACTGCTTTTAAGAATTTAATCTGTGTTATGGATGTCCTTTTAGCTGTAAAATAGTGCAATAGACAGAAGAAGCTTTGCTTGACCATCACCATGTTCCAGAACCTCACTTTGGGAAATTGGATAGGCTTAAATAGTTCCAAACTGTTTGGCTAGGAAGCATGCTGCCTTTGATTTTGACATAATATAGAAGGAGTTGGTTACCTTACGTAACGTATTTGTTTTTCATTAAACATGCTGATAAGGTCTCATTAAAGTGCCATGTATTATTTATGGTATTTCATATGAAACTGAACTGAGGGGAAACTTCTCTCAGCTTAAGGCATTTGCAGAATAAAAGCCTTTCTGGGCTAGAAAAAAATAAAAAGAATGAAGAAAAGCATGACATACTCCTGTCAGAATAGGAGACTGCTTAAGGCACAGAGAAAAAATGAAAAAAAGGAGAAAGGGCACAGAGAGGGTTCATTTCTCCTCCTCCTCACTCGCTCTTGCTCTGTGGCATGAGAGGTTTTTTGGTTGGTGGTTTGGGGTTTCTATTTGTTTTTTTTGGGTGTTTTTTTTCTTTTTTGGTAATTAAATGATCTGGGCTGTTCTAGTAGAATGAGTCCATGATAAACTGCAAAAGCATGGATGTTTCCTAAGCCAAACCCAATTCCTTTATTGTAAGTTTGTGCATGATTGTTTTGGTGTTGATTATGAGTACGTTGGTTTTGTTGCATTGACTGCTTTTGAAAAAGAAAATTATGTAATAACTGATTCTGCTGGAAAATGTTCAGTTTTGCATAAAGAAGACTTAGTGGATCTGAATCAGTCTCTGAGGCTTGTGTGGGTGCAGGTATGTGTGTGCACATGTAGAATGAAAACCAAAATTTTTTTAATGTAGCACCTGAGTTGCAGTGACGTGTTTTGATTCTGTTTCCAGTTAAGCGGGGACTATTATTTGTTTTTAAGGGTAGATCTTATATCAAACCAGTTATGCTGTTGATGAAATAGACTTTTCTTGTATGTGGATAATTTGCTTATTGTTGTTAACATTAAACTCTTGGTCTCAGATGTGTTTTTGTGGGAATTATGTATCCTATAAAGTAAGTGATTTTCAAATCTTTTTCAGAATCCTTTTAAAAGAAGGAACCCCTTCAAAACCTCAGGTGGTTCTTTGAGGTTTGACCTTCTTTCCTGAAGAATTAATAATTAATTCATTTGTCAAATTCTAATTAAAAATAGTAATATCTGCTGTTATACTTGAGTTGTATCTCAGGAAAAAAAAGACCTGTAATATAGGACCTCAAGGACAAGCTGTAGTATAAATTATTTGATTTGCAGGTCACATCCTACTTTATTACATAAAGACTAACTAGATCTACTAATGAATAATTATTACTCCATAAAATAAAGGGGGGGGGATGAATAAAAAGCTGGCAAGAGTGGAATACTAATTTTGAGGTATCGTTCTCAAAGTAGAAAGTAAACATTAAATTCTGAAAATTGCAAATGTAATTTTTCCATGTAACCTGATAGGGCAGTCCCGTATAATAGATTGACTAGCTGTCAAATAAATTTGTAATTTTAGATGAGATGGGCTTTAGACCAATTTTAAGATACAGTCTTTATCCAAGTGTGCTCCCCTCCCCCAGTAAAGTAGACACAATATGCCATAGAATTCTGTTTCATTCCCAGTGTTTCTGCTGCAGTGGTTACACAGCTCCTGCACAGTTTCACTGTAATGCTTTTATATGCTTCTTTGGGAAGCTGGATAGTGAATGAAATGTAGATATAAAATTAATTTCTGTTTTAAAAAAGCCCATTTGCTGATAGGGCTGTGTATTTGCCGGAATCCTCTTGACTGGCCAAGATTCTTTCCCTTTCCTACTTTGTGCTTCGTACTTGTGTTCTTAGAAGGGGAAAGCCCTTTTCCAGTCAGGTGTGAGTCCTGGGAGGGGGGAAGGGTGTGAGTGTGTCTGTGTGCGTGCAGAATCATAACAGGCATTCAGTCCCAGCTGGGCAATGACACTAATTGCCCAGATCTCATGGATGCCTGCGATGCAGCGCGCTCACTTTCTCTCCTTTCCTATCCTCTCCAGGGATTTTTAAAATGCAGTATTTGAATTTTGGTGAGTGGTAAAGACCCTGCCCTAGGACCCATTTGACAAATGAGAAGCTGTGCAGCATCAGCACCAGCCGACTGAGCCTCACTGAGTCTCTCTCTCTCTCTCTCTCCTAGTCAGTAGCTACTGTTGTGAGACAAGCTTCAGCTCTCTGTCATTGAGGAAGTTCCATTTGCTCATCAATAGGCTGCAGGCTGTGTCTTCTTTTTTTCCTCTCTGTTAAAAATTCGTAGTTTAAACCTACCAAGTTGCCTTAGCTGACAAACGAATGTAGGGGCTTAGCGCTGGGGAGAGGAAAGGCATTCGAGAAACACCGTTTCTTATTTAAATAATCAAAAGGGAGAGAAAAAAAAAAAACAACCTACCCATAGTGACAAGATAGGGCAAACGTGCTTGCATGCAAGCCCCCTCACTTGTTCTACGTAGACTTCAGAGCAACACCATGCAGCATCCCCTTACGGGTGCAACCTGCGTGGCACTGCCGAATGTGGGCATGTGTCCCCAGCTCTCCTGTGCCTTGACTTTTATGTACTTACAGCAGGTAAGTTTGCTTAACTTTTTCTTTTCCTCGCAGTGCTTGCTTTGTCAGCGTCGTTTGGGGGATTTGCAGTCGGGGAGGTATTTTTTGTGTGAATAGATTGTATAAATGTCTCCCACCGTGTGGAGCGAGTGTTGTGCCTGCACTTAAGAATGTGAGAGTGAGTAGAAAATATGTTTTAACAGAGCACCGAGCCTTCGCATATCTTTTGGTATTTTGGTGTTGGTTTATTTTATTTTTTTTTGCAGTGTCTCTGTTGGTGATGTTTATAGATATTTAACACAGTACTGTGCCTGCATTTCTCGTGGATGCTGTAGCAGAGTTTCAGCCATAAAGGACTGCTCTTTATTCACTTGCAGGCATAAATTATACTTCTAATGTAAATGTGCCCAATGGCAATTTTGTTTAAGCCTTCTTTGAAGACAGGAATTTTAAGTCTGTGTTAAAACATACTGCTGATTAAAGCCAAGCTGATTTTTAGTTCACAGGGAAAATGATGATTTATAAAGATATATCTGTGCAGAATACTTCTATCGCTGAATTCTATTGGACTGGGTTTAAAAAAAATGTTTGGTATCAGCAAAACAATACCCATTTCTCCTAAATTTTCAATTAGTTTTTTAAAAAAATTAATTTCATTTTTGCTTAGAGGATTTTTTAAAGTATTTCCTCCCACACTCTCTTCCTAAATTATTTAATATTTGGTACCCCCTCTCTGCTATAATGTGAAATAACTGCATAATAGGACATTTTTTTTTAAACTACTAATTTGGAATCATCTTTGTATCCTACTCTGTTTTATAACTGAATCCACCATTACAGAGTGTCATCTAGTTAGTGTGTAGAGCAAAGACAGAAGTATGTTATCATGCAAAAATTATTAATCCTGTCTATTCTGATACTTCTCTTGAAACTTCAGGAGGAAAAAATATTCTTGTGCCTACTGTAACAAATGGGGGCATTTCTTCCAACTTCCACTACAACAGTTTCTGTGCATATTGACTTCCCTGAAAGTCTAACTTTATTTCTGCATTCACAAAAGCCTGAAAGATGTTGTATGGTATTTCTTTTTGTTTCTAAAAAACAGATAAAATAGATTTAAAGCTTATTTTTATTCGAGGACATTTGTTTTTCTGTTACTGCTGAAAGAAGAGAGCTCCAGTATTTTCAGAATAAAACCCTCCTGTAGGTTTTTTTTTTTAATACTGTAGTGTAGTATAAACCATTTCTGACTTCCAGTTTAGGAGTGCATAATAACAGATTCTTGCATGCGCCCTAGATTATCCATGCATGTGGGAGGGACTCATATGTCTGCAATTAAAATTTGCATCAGATAAATATGATGTGTTTAAATTTCAGTAATTTGCATGCCATAACTAAAATGTACGTACTTGGTACTTCTGTATTCTGGATCTGTTTTGGGAATGGCATTTATAGATCAGCTTTAATGATCCAGTGTGGCTTGTGCACTTAGTGGTTACATACAAAATGTACTCCTATGTTTTGTTCTGGATTTGTTGTTTTGAGTTTGTCAAAGAACAAGTTGTGTGTTAAAGACATGGCTTTTGAAAGGAAAAATGGGAATTCAGGTGAGAGGTCAACATGGCCACACAAGGAGCTGATAAAGGGTAAAATAAAGATGAGGTTGGGTGCTCTAATAACCTTCCTCAGTGAGATATTGCAGTATCATTATGCAAACACATCTATAGCATGGCACTGCTTTAAGGTTTAAGAAACTGTGCAACTCTAATGAATACTTTAAAACAGGAAATTCAACTGCACCTATTCCATGTGAGAGAAAGATGAGAAGTGATTGCTAATGCACTTTACAAAGCGCTATATCTAGCGGATAATTTTTAACTCTTTAAGTGGATTAACTGCCACACTGAAAGAATTTTTTTTAAGTGTTTGCTTTCTCATCTCCTTAATCCTATTGCCAGTTTAGAATCATCCTGCGTGTACTAATCACAATTATATAATAGGTTGAAAAGTCTGCTAAATTTGTGATGAAAATTGTGGCAGGTTCAAAATTCTGTGCTTGTTGCTTCTTTTGATTGCTGGTTGGCATTTTAGTTATTCTGTATTCCTAGAGAGTCAGATAATCATGTTCTTAATTCACATATGATGTCTTATTTTATGCATTTGGTTAAGTATTTCTTTAGAAACAATGCTACTTCATCTCAAAATTATCCAGGCAGAAAGGACTGAGTTGGCATCACCTGCAAAGCCAATAAAACATGGTTCTGGTTTTAAACACTAAAGGAATAAGAAGTTTTTTGTTTGTTTTTTTTTTAACATTAATAAACTTTTACCATGACTAGTTTTTGCTATTTTTTTTTGAGTTTTGCTATATTTTTGAGTATTTTGCTATTTTTCCCCTATCAGAGAGTTTAGAGCGAGCCAACAAAAAGACTTGGTTTGTATGTTTAGTGCAAATATCACTGTTTTAGTGGAACTGTAAATGTTTTTCTCTCTCTATCAAGTTGTCTATCGATCTTAAATACAGGTAACCTAAAAGCTTTATGTGGCAACTTAATAACTAGTGAATCCCCCCTGCCTGTGCACCCTGTGACCAGCAGTAAATTGATATTGTGAAGCTATCAAGTATTTTTTTTCTTTCTAAAAATTGCACTTGAGATACACCTGCTCACTTGCACCTCAATTAAAATGAACTCCGACATCTGTATTACAACTGAGCTCTCAGTTGTTAAACTTTGCTGCTATTTAGAACTTATGAAGATAATTTTTCTTATTTTCATGTATCTGCATTGGTATTCTGTCACATGTAAGTTTTACAATTGGAGATCTGTCTTTCTTGGAAGACTGTGAAAGGCATTACATTCTTCTCAAGATGGGCAAGCCAGTCTTTGTCACTGAATATTTATTTATCCTCATAGCCACGAGGATGCTGGTTTTCTGTGGAGCTAAATGAATCATTTGGGAAAGTCTGTGCTTTGGTAGTCATTTAAAATTGGCCATAATTTATTTGTGCAAGTGATATCACTTGGCTAGTTTGTTTAGGATAAATGGATAAACTGTTTTCCACAGTGTGCTACAGAAGTGCTGTGCTACTTTTTCCAGGGTTAGAAACTTGAGTATTTGCCCTGATATCTTTCACTTTACGCATGTGCATAATGTTTTAAGAGACAAATGAGGAACTGAATTTTTTTAAAACAGTTTATGCATGGAGAATGCTTACCTAAAAATATTTTGAGTTTAATTCATGAGAATAAAGTTGAAAATAAATAAAGGACGGAGGCCTAGGTCATGTTATAGATTAATTCTCTATAAGATAGTCACTTGAAAAAGACAACAGAAACTGAAGAATGCTTCTGAGTCAGTTGTTTGAAATGGCCTGAAATTATGTGGACATTTTCTTAATGAGATGGTTCTAACTATGGGAATTCAGAGTGACTTTTCAAAGAACATCACGCCTAAGTGACTGTGTCAGTGGCAGCAATGAACAGAGGGAGAACGTGGGGCTTTGCCTTGCAAGTTTTCACTGCGTCACTGTGAGGACGGGGTCAGCTGGGAAAGTGAGGATGCATTTGGGTGAGAATTTTCCTTAGTGTCAATATTTAAAGATTCAGGAGAAGGGAAGCTGCATTTGTAGTGCACCCTATCTTTTGGTAACATTTCATGGGGTTAGAAACAGCTGCACGCATGCATTTTCTCTCCTCCTTAATATGACACATCAATGCAAAACCCAATTTCTGACCACAAGTTTACATCAAATACTGGCCTGAAATAATTTTTGCAGCAAAATGTTGACTGCTGGTAAATTGGGATTTGGGGTGCCTTAATGAAGGCTTAGCTCTGTTAACTGACATTTTCCTGTGATCTGTTTTCCTGGTTATTCTGCTGGGGTTTTCAGAGTAAAGTGACAAAACAAACTGTTGTTTTGAAACATCACGGAATATCACATGTCATGGTGTACAATGCTGCTGTCATTATTTTAAAATTGGGGTTTTTTTTCCTGTTTAATGATGATAGATGTGCTTTGTTTTAAATAGTGAAGTGGTTTGTACAAAGGGTAATTCCTCTTAAATGGAGCAATTGCTCATAGTGGACATTCACAGATCGAAAACAATTGAACTGAAACTTCAATATCAACCTTTTCTGTCTTTAACAAAGTAGTTCATGGTACAGCTCTCATATCAATGATGAAAAGAATCCACCATGAAAACAAAGCAGAAACCAACAAAACCTCCATCTCTACTCCAGCTATTCCATTACTGCTTACATGGTAAATTAGTGTAATTTTATTTGGGCCTTAAGCATTATGGCTATGGAGAAAAGCTGAATTCCCCTCTCAGTTACTTATGTCATGCTTCTGGATCTGATGATTTATAGGAGTCTGAAAGACTTTTTATCACATTGTTTCTTCATGGCTTAATTCAACGTTGATTTATTTGGTAGCAATTTCAATTGATGTAGTCAATAGTGTCAATAATGGAATAAGGATTAGAACAGATTATCTTTGTGCTAAAAGTGTGTAAAAAATTGAATGGATGAACAATTCAAACAGCTCCTGGATACAGTTTAACTTTTTAAAATAGAGTAAAAGCACATCAATTGCTGAATGCCACCATTGCAGTTACAGTTCTGAGTATCTAGTTTTTGCATTGAGTACTTGGGTGACTCTTCAAAGGTTCAGGTATGTCAGTTGAATTTAATAACTGATTTTTTATGGTGACACTGCTTAAAGCAATCATGAGAACACTGCCTTTCTTTGCCTAGTCCATTTGTAGTACTCACTCTGTGGATCTCCTGTAAAATCAGTTAATCTGACTTTAGTTCTTGAAAATTTTGAGCATCTGTTATCTTATAAATTGGAGTCTTTGCACGATTTTGTTCCTCTCTCTGCTATTTCATGGCAATTTTCATGTGAGAACATACAACTTCTGCTTATGACTGCATGAGTGCAAAGAAGTCCACGGTACTAATGCTCACTCACCATCTGTTTTTCTTACAGCTGGGCCTTGAATAATTGTCCAGTAGCTGATGGACTGAGGGTAGGCAATATTTTCAGGGTTTTCTGATTCATTTAACCAGCTTTGCTGCCCCAAGAGAAACGCAGTGCTTGTTTATTCATATGTGTAGGGTAAAAGGCTGTGCTGTGTCAGACAAATTATAGCACTCTGTTGAAACAAAAAAGGAACTGCCATGCTACAAACCATATCCTGTGGATGCATTTGTACCTAAGGGGGCACTGTGGCACTCCGAGGGAATTTTATTGTGTGAATGAAACAGACCTCAAAAGGTGGGAGTGCAGCTGTTGCATCCAGGAGTGCTGCTAATGCGGATTTCAGGAGTGATGTCTTGCTCTTTATCCTGATCAGGGTAAATAAGATCGTTTGGTCTTCACCAACAAACTCGAGAGCTGGTATTTGTGACTCCACCTGTGACTGAAGCCCAGTTTCCACGTTTACATATCTTTTGTCTCCCAAGAGCTGCTCCGTTGTTTTCCAGAGGCTAATGAGAAGTGGCTTAGAGATCAAGTGCTGTAGCAGCTCTCATTCTGAGTAAGAGCTAGTTTGGGGCATTTAACTCCAGCCTTGTCAAACAAGGTCAGTCTCTTACAAAAGGAGAGGAGGTGCTTTAGTGAAGTACTCTCCTCTTTAAATACTAGAAGGGGCGGGGGAGGGGGGAACCCCCAACCAAAAAAAAGAAAACCAACTCCAAACACAAAAACCCCTCAACAAACCAAAAGAATCTGTTAAGAAGGTTACCTGCTGCTTTGGACTATAAGAGCAAAAGCAGTTGCAAAGGAGCATTCGTGTGACAGAGGCAGGTGAATATTTTTGTCTTAGAACCATTGGTTTTTTTTATAAGTGACCTCTTTGAATATTTTAAAATGCTTTAACTGAAAAGGGATGCCTGGATATTCCATTGTTATTTGCTATTTGTAAGTTATCCCCATTCATTATATTTGCTAGATATGTGTATGGATGGGTATTTTCTGAAAAAAAAAAAAAAAGAAAAGAAAAGAAAAAGTGGTGGGGTATTTTATGCCAAGGAAACTGTGTGGTGGTTATGTAAGCAGGGGTTTTTCTCAGGGCAGCCAGTAGATGTTTCAGTTTTAGATTTTTTTTGACCATAGCCATTCAAAACTAGACTGACTTTTTTTTTGGTTTTCAACGTGTGTATTTCTGAATTGGTAAATAAGTACTATGATCATGTTAATATTAGTCCTGCTAAAAATTTTTTTTGAGTATTTAATAGGTGGTATAAATGAAAGTGATAAAAATTGTGACACTGGAATTTATCACCTTGTTTTATAGAGTTAGAATAATGTTGATGGAAAGGAGAAGTCAACACCCTCCAAGAATCCTTCAAGCTTTTCTGCCTTTTAAAGGTGCATGTGCGATTGATTTATCAGTTTTAAAGTGTGATGTGTAGTGCAAGAGCTCTCCTGAGAACCTGCTGTCATTTCCTTGCTGGCATTGCTCATTTCCCCCGGAGTTGCCTAGTGCAGCACCATTGACTTCTTTTACATTTTGCTTCCCCTCCCACTCTGTCAGTGCAGCAGCCCAGTGAATTTAATTAGAGAAAATAGCATATCTAATGTCTGTGCTATCCTGACTGGTTGTAGTTGGGCCTTTGGTCTTTTGCACTAGAGCAGGCTCCAGCTGTGGAGAGATCTCGCAGTGTTTTGATCCTTCTCTCTCTCGTTGTGTTGAACACAGGCAGAATCAAAATTAGATACTGTAGTAAGAACTGAAGTGTTCAGTGAATTATTTTTTGTTCACAGTGAGTCACTGATTTTTACTTTTTCCTCCAGATATGGAAAGAAATTCTGTGGTACTTCAAAATTGAAATACTTAAGATGTTCAGGTACTCATGAATAAGAAAGCAAGTGCTTTCATATTAGACCATCTTTAAGTTTACCTTTTAACCCTTTATTTCAAAATGCACCAGAAATTGTTGCTCTTCCTAACTATAACTATAATAATCTTGAATATTATTTTTTTTGTAATTGTATATTGATTTTATACTGTCATCTCATATTTGTGGTTTGTGTATATACTTACAGTTCTAATATGCCTTGCTTCAATTCCTTACTGACTTGCAGTAATATTTATTATAATTATGATGTAGTTTTGAAGTTGAATTCTTTGGTTTTGCTTCTCATAGCATTTTGTTTTATAGCAATCATTATCTCTGTTGTGGACAGTAAGTCTTGTATATATGAAATAGTTAATTACAGATATTGATTATGGGCATGAAGCTTATTTACAAACAAGCAAAGATAAGAAGTTTTAAAGTACAAGGTTATGATGAGCACAATCTTTGATGAAGCAGTGTGAAATTTAAGTATTTCTTTGAAATAAGTTAAAGTAAACATTGTAAAGGGGGGGGAAAAACAAGGTTAAAAGTTCTCCCTGAGAAGAAGATTTTGCAAAAACTGAGCTAGTGTGAAAATTTGGGTGTGAAAAGAACTTAGGCAGCCCATATATTCCGTGAGTGTCCCCTCCATAAGCTTTCTTCCTTGTCATGTGTTAGTCCTGTCTCTGGGATGTTACATGGCTGCATGGCTCAATTAATGCTCTGTGGCAGGAGGAGGAAAAAAATGTCTCTGTCTTGTCAGAAGTGAAGTTATTTACTTTCAAAAGCTGACAGAATAGCACTGCAGGGGCTTCATTTATTTCCGTTCAGAATGTCATTATTGTGTAATGCAGAGGGACTCCTGCATGCATTGCAGGCTTATTCCTGTAATCTCGAGTCTGCTGGATGGCTGCACAAGTGTAAAATGGCCCACTGGAATGTTTCCCTCTTCTGACTTCAGCTTGTTCACTTTTGCAAAGCAGGGTTCCAAGTGCCTTAAATATTTATGGCTTAGACAGTGATGAATGTTTGTTGGGGGTGCTGGTGCTGGATACCTTTGGGATTGATGCTGGATACCTTTGGAATTGTGCTCTGGCCTGACTGGAACACTGGTTGGATCCTCAGTTACCTTTGTAATCTGTGTCATTTTCCCTGATGGGTAGCCTATGGCTTGAGACTGCTTTTTAAGCATTCCTCTGTCTGTCATGCTCTTTGGTTTTCCCAAGTCTAGCCCCAACAGGAATGTTTTAGCACAGAATGTTTCATAAAGATTACTTACTATTTCATCTCAAAGTTTGGGAAAACATTCAACTTTGCCATTGTTGTATTGCACATACTTCAGGGACAGGATAAGTAGTTTTGATATTCCCCACCCAAGTTCAACATGTCTTGGTGCAAAAATACAGAAGCATTCAGAAACTGTAATTCCAAGGGGCTTGGTTTATTTTTTCCTTTCTCTTTGATACCATCTCTGCCAGCTTCACTTGGAATACCAGGCTTGGCATGTGCACATGAAATTGCCTGTTGCTCTTTGGAAAGCTTTTTGATACACCAAAAGTAAAGACACTGAAACAGCAGAGTTCAGGAGTTCCTGTGCCCTTCTTCCTGCCTGCTCTTAAAATAAATAAATAAATGCTCCAATAGAAGGTTACTTAATTTGGAGAGGAGTTACATTTTTTGTGATAGTTGATTTTTTTTTTCTTTTTACAGGTAAACCCTCTTTGATTGGATTTTTTTCTCTTTCAATTTTTATTTTCCACTTTAGAGTGGTAAACTAAGAATTATTAAAATGCCAAATTAATTTGTCAGTACTAGATTTTATTTGCACACAACCTGCCTTTAAATGAAGGGAAAAGGACTCTGCTTCTAAATGGGCTTGCTTGCTCCTTTCCTGCTTTTCTCTTTCTTTTATTTGCAGACATAAAATCCAATAAATTTCTATTGCAGTTGCTGGGCTTGGGGGAGAAAAAGGAGAGGAAAAGTACAAAGCTATTGGGAAGCGTCAAACACGGCAGATGATGAAGTACATTTCATAGCAGCCAATTCCAAGCCCAAAATCCCTGTTGTGCAGGAAGGCTTCCCAGCTCACACAGGAAATTCAGCCATTGCACGGCAGAGTATTAATGATTTATACACCCCGCACCACTGCTTTTGTTCACTCGCAGAGCCGGGCTCTGTTAATAAAGGAATTTCAGGGAAAAGGGTCCTGCCATGCTGAGTTGTTTTGCTCAGTGCGGTGGACGCTGCCTCATAAATCAAAGGAATTTAGTGCTTTACAACCTTTCAGAGCTGCTGAGGGTGGTTGTTTTTTTTTTTTTTTTTTCTTTTTTAATCTGATACACCTAGGAATATTTTCATTTCTTTTCTATAAAGAATGAATGAACTGCTGGATGAGATCTATCTCAGCTGTTTTAGGGTTGATTGGTTTGCTTCACAGTGGCATTATACTTCCATTTGTTTTCCATTTGGATTTATGCTTTATAGTGTTGTCTATGGAAGGAGACTAGCATGGTTTTATTACCATAAAGAGATGCAGATCACATTATATTCTGTCTTGTTTCTTAGAAATAACTAAATGAAATATAAAGGTAAAATACATTTGCAGTAAGGAAAGCAGTTTTATATTCTTTACATAAAATAAAAACAAATAATGACACATTTAATATTTTCATTTTAAAATAATTTTTGTTTTTATTAACAAAAATAAGCTTCAATGGTCCTCTACAATACATGTGACTGATAATTTGTGAAGTTGCTTTTTGGCCTGGAAACTTTGTTTCTTAATAGCAACTGCAGGATGAGGTACTTAATTTTGTATTGATTTACAAAATTTTCCTTTACAAATAGTGGAACAATATTGATATTATAAAAGAAAATGTGTCTCTACATTTGGTTATAGAAATAAAGACAAAGAAGGATTTTTTTAAAAATCTCTGAAATTTTGATGTGAACTAGAGTATTGAATTATGTTATGGGACATTGTCCTAGCAGAAAACCATGTGGTAGGGTAGTTATGGACTTAATCTTTGCTTTCCATTGCCCTTAAAAGCAGGATGGGAGAGGGGATAGGAAATAATTGCAGGGAATGTGTTTTGCAATCAAAGGGAACCTGGTTTTCCTCAGGCATCTTCAGACTCTATTACACAGCAGCCACAATGTGTTTTAGCCTGTTTGGATTGTTCAGAGCCATAAATTCAGGTACCTTTTCGTACAGAAAGCACATCTGTCCTGTCCTGGCTTGGTCACAGTAGAAAAGGTGATTCCCTCTGAGCTTTGTGGAAGTCAATAGTGTAGGGATCACTATTGCAGAAGTTACAGCTCCTTTATACTGAGAGGAATTCTTTGTAGTTTTTGTGGTCTGCAGACAAATCAATACCTC
Organism: Peucedramus taeniatus; assembly: GCA_013400575.1. NCBI lineage: Eukaryota > Metazoa > Chordata > Aves > Passeriformes > Fringillidae > Peucedramus > Peucedramus taeniatus. The sequence goes on from WBNO01033426.1 coordinate 183,134, forward strand.
CTTCTCTGTTTTCCTCCCTGGTTTAAATATTACAGATTAATATAAGGCAGGTGCCCAGTAAATGAGGTTTATTATGTTTCTAGAGCAGCATTGCTGTATTTGTTTGTCCTCCATTATTTGGGTGCGTGAGTGTTTCATTGTATTTAATTATGTCTGTGAGGCACAAGACAACAGTCAACATCTGCTCTATTGTTGCCGTGGTTTACAGATAGCTTTGATGGGTTATTAAACAATCTATTTTTCAAATAGCAAACAGGGAAATAAGCTGCACCCATATTATGTAATTTTGTAAAGGTACATTATGTAATTAGTCATCTAGTATTTGCACACTAATCTTTTTATTTTGGTTGAATTAATGCTATTCCATTTTTAAAAGTGGCGATCCTTGGCAGTTTTTATTTAATGGTGAATTTCTAGTTTCTCTGTGGCTTGAGTTGATTTTCTCACTACTAATTTGATTTCACCATATGTTTTATATTGAAATAATGTCTGAGTTGTGAATGCTAATACAGAAATTAGAAATGTGCATTAACTTTCATTTATTACTGAAACAGCTACTGACAAACTATTACTACAGAGGCATCATTAGGTATCTTGAACTATCTTTGAATAATGGTTTATGCTGTTACCAAGGCATCAGTTGGGGAAGGCAAGGTTCAAATTGCTATGACTCTTAGATCTGACTTAGGGCAGAGCATCCCTCAGTGCTCCCTGGGCAAGGGAAGTTGTACTGTACAGGCAAGGAGATGTCTCTGCAGAACTTGACTCTTGTACAAATGGATTCCCTGATAGAAAAGTGCTTGTGTGCTAATCTGCTTCTGATTTTGTTTTGGTTTAATGTACCTGTCAACTGTTTGAAGTTTCTTTATGTAACGCTGGTATCCACGATACTGTATCTGGATGCATTAAGGCAAATCACTGAAAGATTGCAACTACCCAGCATGTGATTTGTTTTTGCCTCAAAATAAAATGTAGAAGAAAATGTTCCAGACACAAATGATGAACAGATCCTAAAATTAGACTTTCTGTAGCTTTTATCATTGCAGAAAGTCACCTATTAAAAATGTTTGAGAACATGAGTCTGTAATATTTTCACGGCTCCTGAGCTGCTGCTGCCCACAGTTCTAGAGCTGCAGCTTGCTGGGGTTGTTCCTGACAGCAGGACTTCTGAGGCTTTGGAAATGTTGTTAATCCAATGAACCTGACTTTGGAATGCAGGTTTTCCATTGGAACAAGGTGGTTCAAAATGCTTTGCTCATGGACTCTGCTCTGGTGAGACCCCACCTGGAGTTCTGGGTCAGATTGCCCTGAGGGTGTGGAGTCTCCCTCAATGGGGATATTCCAGAACCATCTGGACACACTCCTGTGCCCCGGGGTGGCCCTGCAGGAACAGGGAGGTGGCACAAGGTGACCCACTGTGGTCCATTCCAGCCCGACCCATTCTGTGACCTGTTGGAGCAGATCCAGAGGTGGCACTGAGATGATGAGAGGGATGAAGCACCTCTCCTGCGAGGAGAGGCTGAGAGAACTGGAGTTGTTCAGCCAGGAGAAAAGAAGGCTTTGCAGTGCCTTAATTGTGGCCTTCCAGTGCCTGAAGGGAGCCTGTGGGAAAGATGGACAGAGATTTTTTTATGAGAGCATGGAGGAACAGGACAAGGGGGATGCTTTTAAACTGAGACAGAGTAGGTTTACAGTAAAGAACTTTTTACTGGGAGGGTTGAGAGACACTGGCACAGGTTGGCCAGAGATGCTGTGGATGCCCCATCCCTGGAAGATTTCAAGGTCAAGCTGATGGACCTCTGTCAAACCTCTTTTAGTGGAGGGTGTACCTATCCTGGGCAGGAGCACTTAAACTGGGTGATCTTTAAGGTCTCTTCCAAGCCAAATCATTCTGTGATTCTATGAACTAAACTATTCCTTTTGTGTACATAAATAACATGTACATAAAGCATGGTTATTTGGAAAATTCTGCATTGCAACATGTAGGAGTGGTGTTTCAGGTGCTTGTTGAAATGTCATTTTGCAAAATGGCCATCATTTTTAGCATAGAATGAAGATTCTTCACTTTTTTTTTAATGCAAGGGCTTGCTAGAAATACTTTGTAATCTCCCTCTCACCTGCCTGGAATCTAAACAGGGATTTCAGATCTGTCCGTTCAACCATCAGTAGATGCTCCTCAGTGGATGTGACAAATTACTCTTGCAGTTTTGACCAATGGAAACTCAGACAGGAACTTGTAATTACAGTTTCGTAAGAAGTGAGTGAATGTTCTTTGTAGAGAACTTTGTTTTCAAGATGTTTCCAGAAACCCCTTGAAACAGAAACTGGGGATGGGGGGAGGAACTATGGGTTTATTTTTTATTTTCTGTAATATCTATTACTCAGTTTGGTGGGGTGTGCCTCTTGGGAAGTGCTCATTATAAACAAACATTTGTGTTTGTGTGCAGCCAAACAACACAGGCAGGTGTCTCCAGAAGCCTGCGTGGGAATGGAGCATTCCCAGGCTTTTTATCTGGCATGCGATGCAGACATGAATTTTCCTGGGTGAGAAAAGCAGGATTAGAATTTCTCCTGGAGTAGATCAGTTTATTGACTTCTGCTGAGAGTGTTAGCCTTGGCTTTGCTGTGAAATTAATGCATCATGCAGTGAATGTGCATTTTCTGTCAGCGTATTCTTGTACATTTTGCTCAAGAATTGTTTTAAATATTTATTCACATTAAAACTGTACAAGTCATGTGTGCCCATTTCCAGAAGAAAATTAACATTGCAACTGCTTTATAAAAACTCCAAGGGAAAGCTATTTTCAGCTTGATTAAGGGAGCTGAGTTACAACAGGCAGCATCTGAAGTGTGAGAATGATGGACACTGGTTACTCTTAAGAGCTTCACAAGGAGTTAGGGCTGTGGAGCACAAAATATTTCAGTGTTTTCTTCATGTGATCCTAAAGGGCTAATTAGGGCTGAAGGCTTGAGGATAAATCAGGAAATTTAGCTCTTTGACCACAAATGGCCAAATAGATCAGTGCAAAACCACAAATATTGTTAGGCAGTGGTACCAGATCACACAAGCATCCAAGAAAGGAGGCTGTGAAGAAGAACTATCAATAAGAAAAAAAAAGAGGTAATTATAAAAACCTTTGAAAATAATTTCTGTAAGAATCCATTACTCCTAGTTGCTTCATTAATTATCCTGAAATCTGACAGTTCTGTAGAAGCAGCTATTCAGTAATTTTCTGTCGGTGCAATGCAAGAGAAATGTTCCAATAATAGCATTCATAATCCAGATGTGCAAAAGTCAGGTCTGCTTATGAACCTCCTGTACAGTTCATGTGTGTTGAGCACCTCAAATTCAAACTTGCAGAGGAATATTACATTTCATCTTTTTATTTCTTCCTGGTGTTCAGTTACTTGTATTTTGTTGGTTTAGCTCTTTACTAAATAGTATCAGATGTTTCATTTCTTCTGGTTAGGAGCAAATCATTATTTAAAAACTTTTGAGAGAAGGTAAGATGCTCTCAGTCAGAGAGCTTGAGTTCAGTTTTTGGTGTCTGATACCCTGATCTTGCACTGCAGGAGAATTGACAACTTCTGAGGTCTTAGAAGGAGGCTACTTGTTCTTTGCCTTATTCCTTGCAGCAATAAAAATCTTACTAATGTCCATCTAATAACTTGAGTATTCACTGAAGCACTGATTTCAATAAAAATAGAAATAATCCTCTTCTGTTGTCCTTCTCTGCACAAATTAATCCCAGTCCTTTGCTGGTCCCTTCCAAGGGCACTGGCACAGGTTGATTAAAACTTAAATGAAGGTGAGATTAAAAAGGCCATTCTTTCTCTATTCGCTTCTAATATCAAATGGAATTGACAAAAAGTAAAAAAGTGAAAAGGCAGGAAAGGCTTTTACCATCTGGCACTGATAGAGCAGTGTTCTGGTTTTCTGATCTTAGATGGTTTCTCTCCTCTCCTGTTATTCTGAGCAGTAGCATGATCCCCCTAGCTTTACATTGTCCTGAGAAAGTTGTGAGAGTTGTGGTTAGCAATCAAGTATTCCAATGAATTCAGTACCCACTGAATTGATTGCTGAATGCATGGGACTGGAATGTGTAATGAATAAGTAGAATATTTTTAATAGGTCTAAAGGGAGGGGAGAAAAGTAAACACATGGTGTGATTCTTTCAGGTGAGAGCTATTTACTGTGTTACCAGGAAGATTTCTTGAAGCTTAATCCAGGGAATTCTGTTCTTCCAAATTAATTCTCCTGTGTACCAGCTCTTTACAGAGAGGTGCCTGCAGAGTACCAGAGCAATCCCACTGACATTGATCTGGCTTCAGTTACAGACCCTCAAACTGGGGCAGAAGAGGTGTGGCCCATCTCAGGGAAAGCCAAGTTTTAGCTTGGCCTGGATGGGCCAAATGTAAGACCCCACACTGAGTTTAGAAGTGGTGCTGAATTGCTGAACATGGGATTAGGTGTGCTCCAAACATGTGCATTAGCAAATATCTACGAGACTGAATTTACTTCAGACATTAAGTAGCAATGAAGTTGAAAAAGCTTTCTTAACTTTCTGCTGTTCAGATTTGGAGGCAAACCTCCTATCAGCTGAGCTTACTTATGCTTTCAGCCAAATCCTGCCTGCCTTAGATGCTCCTTGCTTGTAGCTCTTGGCTAAACTTTAGTACTTAAACTATTGCCAGTGTCTTGAGTAGAGCTGAGTTGTGGCTTACATTACATCTAATGCCTTCAAGTCTTCGTATTTTATCTCTCGAAAATATGAAACTTGTCAGTAGTGAACAGAAATTCCCTCTGATCCCTTTAAAGACCTATAGGGTCTTTATTATTTTGGGGTTTGAATTGGTTGTTTCTCCAAGGCACCCTGCTCACTTAGGATATCTACCCTCTGCTGGTTTCTGCAATCAAACCATAGCACTTGGCATGGTAGGGTGCTTGAATGATGTATTTATACAGGCAGGAGGCAGGGTTTAATACCATCTCATGATTCACTGTGCAGTCCTATTAATATGAGCTTGACTCGGGGGAATAAGTAGCTGTTACTTGTCAGCAAATCCTGAGTGTATTAAGGGGGTGAAGTTGTACTGAAAGATCCTCACAGTGATACTCTGCTGTTCCCAAGGGAAGCAAATGAAAACTGCACTTTGATGAATAATGAATGTTCTAATTGGGGTCAAGAAGAAGTCATAGCTTCCTGTGATACAGTAGTTAGAGTAGCCTGACTACAGCAATAAAGAAAAGTTGGTTTGACCAGATTTGGCAATAAAAATATGTGACTGCCTGTCATCTCTGTCATCTCCACACAACTAAAGCCTGGGATGTGACAGTGACAGGTTTATCTCTTGTACAAAATGGGTGTATTCTTGAGATCCTCTTGGAGGTACTGGTTGGCCCATAAGAATATGGCCATGAACTGATACTGGGATTGGTTGAGTGCTCAGATATTGCCCAACATCCTGTGTGGAATGGATGAAGATCTCTCATGGCATGGCTTGGGTATATCACTAGGATTTAAGAGTGGGTATTGGTTAGAGTTAGTCTGTTCCTGATTTGCAAGGAAAAATGTTTTTGTTGCTGCTGGGCTGTATTTGAAAATGAATATACCCTAAGGGGAGGATTACAGCCTGTTCTTACCTGCTGACAAAAATACATGCAAAAATACCTATTTCTTGGTCATCCTGTATTCAGCACACAAAGAAGAAGAAATGAAAGGGATTAAGGAAAATACATGCAAGTATGTTCTGCTACATATTTTGTTCAATAGTTATACATACAACCTGAGAGTTTATTAAAGATGTGTGTGATGCTGCTTATCATTTGTGGAAGATGTACATAATTTTCAGTAGTTAGTCTATGTAACTGTATGATATCAAACAAGCATGAGATCTTAAAAGTGTTCTGTGTTTCATACAAAATTTTCTAAGCTGCTTAACTTCTCATGGATTGGAGGCTAATCTCAGCTGGTTTAGAAAATGCAGATAATCTCAAGAGCAGAGTAGAAAAAGATATGTGAAGTAGCCTGGAGATGGGAGAGAATGTGTTCTCAAAAGGGCCAACAGGGAAAATTCAAGTGATTTGGTACAGCTATCCAGCTGATAAGAGTTATGTAATAAAAGGCAGCATGGAGCTCTGCAAGAGAAGGAAAACAATGCAGTGCTCACTAAGGCAGAAGAAACAAAGTGCAGAACTTTGTAACACATCTTCAGTGCTGTGAATAAGTTGTGATGTCCGCACGTCAAAATCAGCTCTTGGTACTTAAAGCAACAGAATTTTCCTACAGTTTTGCAGCTAACTTTCCTGAGTGATCCAGGACAACTGGAGGCACACAGAGAAGCTTCCTTCACAAACAGAGTTGTGCAGGCCCACGGAGGTGTGTTCCACCACTTTTTGTAGCTTTAGGGGACTTTTCTGTGTGACACCTTGCAGTCCAATGTCATCCTTTTTCCTAGTGCAGAGACAGCACATGCAATAACTGGAGTTTTCAGATCCGTCCTGCTTTAATTGCGGCACAAATGCTGGGATAATAATGTGGCTGTGATCCAGAATCTCTCTAACTGGTATGATAGTGCAGCTAAGTTAAAAGACACCTATAGCTATTTTATTGCTTTTTTTTCAGAGAGTAGCTGTTCACCGATTGTTCTCAGCTTTTGTGCCTTGTTATGTAGAGCTGATGACAGGTCCTTACGTTTCTGTGGTGGCCTAAGGCAAGTCCAGGCACAGAGGGATCCCTTTATTCCGGTTTTAACCTGCTGCTTCTCTCTAGCATACATTTATCACCTATGTAAGTGAATGTGTCTCGCGACTCACTGAAGGGTAAATCACTCTCCTGCTGTCAGGGGACAGGTACTTATCTTTTAGCAATCCAGCCTAAGCAGGAGGTGAGGGTTTCCAAGATGTAGAAAAGGGCAAGCCTTGCCTTTAAGAGTTCTGGAAAAAGTGAAGCTAAGTAGATGTGTGTGTCTTTTACGTGTATGTATTCTTTTATATTGCTGTCATTGTGGTGATCTCCTTGTACGAGATTTGATTCTCCTCAAAGGAATTTACAATCAGAAATGGATAAAAATTAGAGTTGACCTGCAGAGGAACAGGGTTATTGGTCATCATGCCTCTGTACAGTCAGTTCATCCCCCACTCAATGTTTTTGTGTGGCATTCTGGCAAGAAGAGGTTTTATGGGCTGAAAAAGAATGTTCATAGATGTTTAGAGAGGGTCTTAGCTGGTAGCAGGGCAATTTCAGGAGAAAGCATCAATGCCATTTGGAGTTTGGTTAGGAGGTGAAGGAGCACAATATTCAAGGCAAGACAAAGGATATTCATCTTGGAGTTGTTGACAGTAATAGCATGGGTAGGAATAGGCTGAAGTGAGCTTTTGAAGGGGATGACAAGTACTGGATAAAGGTAATAAAAGGATGTGTTTTGAGGCAGTGCAGGTAGGGAAAGAAGTGATCTTTATGGGAGCACTCCAAAAGAAATGCAAAGTAAACAGGCCATTCTTTAGCCAGGGAGATACTGCAGCAGCCCATGGCTCAGTACACAGCACTGACAATAAAAAAGGAAGGTGAAACCAGAGGGAAAGGATTGGCTGTGTACTCAGAAACCAACATCTACTGAAATATTGCACTTCAAGTGTTGCAAGGTCAATTGGCCTACAGGACAACAGCCTTAATTTCTCTAGGGCTACAAATAGCTTCCCAAACATGTTTCCCAAGTTTTTGCTTCTGTCTGGAGCTCTGGTATTTGGCAGGACTATAATTATTTATTTATCTTTGAAATCTCCAAACTTACTATCATTGTATATTTCAAAGAAAAAGGCTAAAATTTGAACTTCAGTGTAACTGAAGCATTGTTGTTTTCTGACTGAAGAATCAGCTGGGGTCATCTTGACCTGCTGCTAGTTTTTAATGTGCTCCTAAGAGCTAATGTAATTGTCAGATGCTAATGTAATTTTGAAATGGAAACTTTAAGTTCAGAAGAAAAATGTGTTAAATCTAAATATGCTGTATCCCACGTACTTGAAAAGGGTGGTTTCTCCCAGTTTTAAACAGTTTCTATATCCTTGCCCTATTCTCTAGTGTGAACTAAAATGCTTAATACACTCAAACAACTCTGATGACAACTGCTGTGCTGGTTATCAGTATAAGACCAGCTGATACCAGATTTGTATAGGTGACATTTTCTGCTTTAGGAATCAGTAAAATATCCGTGCTGTGTTTTCGCTCTGCTGCTGTGTGTGAGAGGAGCTGGCTGGGTAATTGGTACCTGGCATGAGCAGCTCCTGCATGTTCTTCATGTGGAGAAGAGGGGCACAGGGAGCAGCTGAGGATGGGGCAAGCCTGGATGGTGCTCTTGGTGCACTTGAAGAGCCTTTGGCCCCAAATGGCTTTTGCAGAAAGGTGGAAATAGTCTTTGGAAGACAAGTGCAGCAGTTATAACAGTGCCAGCAGCTGTGCTGGGGAGGGTGGGGGGAGATGTGCAGGACAGCTCTTTCTGCCTATCAATATTTCCTTTAATGCCAGATAACCTCAGGCAATGCTAATCAACAGCAGCTCACCTTCTCTTTCAAAGCATCTGTGCTGCTGGTGTCTGGTAGTCCTTTTTAGAGACAGTAATCTAAAGTCGCTGTGGATGAGGGAAATTATCAGGAGACTCAGAAACCAATTTGTCTTTTCATTTTGGGGGTTTCTTGTACCAGAAAGCCACTGAGAAAACTTAAAGAGAAAATGGAGAGCATTTGGACAATAGGAAAGGTGGTCAGAAATGGGAGACTTGAACTTAAAAGATTCAAATATGACATAGCATAAGCTCTGAAGAGGGTGCCAAAGTGGTACCTGAATTATTTATGGTCTGAGAGATGGGAAAGTTAGGCCAATGTAGGAAGGAAGCAGAAATTATTTGAAGTTCATTGGTGTTGTGCAGCATTTGGAAGAACTATTGTTTGTGGTGTGAACTAGATACAGGCATTAAGAAGAATTAATTATTTGGCAGAAAGATGGTCTAAATAGATTACTTCTGTCAGAATCTGATTAGAGCATACATCATTGATTGGCTGATGACTGCATTGCAGGGATCTGCCTTTTCCAGGCATTGTGGCCCCAGGGAAGTTGCTTAAGTCTTTTTTATTGTTTTTTTTTCCCCACCTTGTACCATAGCAAAACTTAGGCATCTGCTTTTGCCTGGGGAAGTATTTTGGTCATTGTCTAGTGTGCCATTTACATCTTATATGCAGGTGGGATCAAAACTTTGATCTTTCTTGCACTATTTTCATTTTTCTTGTTCTGCCTGAATGTGTAGCCCAGCTTTCAGGCATATTCCTAGTTTTATTTCAGTATCTGTGCATCCATACTATACAACAGCCTTCATTTCCTTCCTATATAAATGACTTTTTAGCAAGCCTTCAATGAAACTGCTATTAGAGCACTCCTGTCAGTAGCTTCAGTTCTGTGCTAAAATGTGAGATTTTGGTATTAAATTGCTGGGCCTGAAATACCCAGGAATTTTGTGACCACCTACCTTGCTTAACGTATGCTCTTTGCCTTTAAAAGCAGCTTTTCAGTAATAAAACCCGCCTTTCTGCAAAATTCTGCATAATTGACACAAATAAGATTGTGCATTTTATTTGTGTATGTACATTTTACATATAAAGCTAAGGTTCATGTGTTTTTCTTGTTCGTTCTTCCTCTCTCATTGCTGAAATCAGTTTTTAGTTTCAGAAAATCCATGAGTACTTTTAATGAAAGAAACCAAAGCCAACTAGGGTTTGGGGACAGATGAGCACACTGAAAACGGCTTAACATGTCATTTGTTTTTTCATAACAGCATTATAATTTTCTAAATTGTAATGGAAGCAAAAGCTGTATAGTTGTTTAAAATAGATGATCTCCCCTTTTCCACCTACACACAGAGTTAATTTTTTGGCAGGGACGAGGAACCCTGCAGCAGGCAGGAAGTGGGTGCTGTCACCACCAGGGACATCAGAGGTGCTTGATGGGCATGTCTCAACCATTCTGGCTTTGTCCTCCTAGAAGTACTTGACCTTAATCATGCTAAAGGTCCTGCTGAAGTGAAGCAGAACTCGCAGCTTTCCCAATACTCCTCTGGCTCATTCTTTTAGTGGTCAAATTTCGTTTATTCAACACATTCTAGAAGAACAGGAGTGACCACTGATACTAACAGCGAACCATAAAACTCAAGTGAAATTTCCTTTTTGTGTGGCTGGGAGGGAGAAGAAATGTGTTGGTCTAAAGTGGTGGAGCTGATGTGGAGGCATTGGCATAAGTTCTGAGCCTGGCGTGGGGCGGAGACGCGAGTAAAGCTCTGTTGTGCTTCTGTGGTTTTGATTCGCAGAGGTTTGTGCGAACTTAGGTAGCTGGTGCACACATGGGACATCACCTCAGAGCCCAGCCACCAAGTCAGAGCTTGCATCTGGAGTGCCCCACACCTAGACATTTAGAAGCATGTTGTTATAGTGAGGCAAGCAAAGCGTCCTTGCATTAAAACAGGTAATTATGGTTTATTTTCAACCTTTGTTTTTGTGTATTGCTACTGCAATGTAGAAAATAGCAATGTTTCTTAGACATTTGATGTTTTCGTTATTGTGGAATGTTTATACTGCTTGCAAAGGGCTGGAAGTGTCCTCCTGGAAGCTGCTGAGTTCACACTAGCACTGCTATTTGCATCATACTCTGTTATAAGCCACCCTTTTTGGTTGCTGTGGATTTGGAAGGCTGTTCTAGACCCTCACTAGACAAGACCAAAATACTTCAAAAAAACCCCCAAACTTGGAAAAATATGTTCAGCCTAAATTTATTCATAACTAGGTTTTTCTTGATTTCAGAGTGTCAGGATTGTCCTTAGCTTAAACAGTCTCTTCCTCCTACTGTTTTCTTCCCTATTCACAGATTGCTTTGCTGGGATAAACAAATCAAATTTAGGTTTCTGTTGCAACATAGTTGTTCCATTCCCCTGAACACAAAAAAAGAATTTACCTTCAATGGTTGTATTTGAATTTGACCTTTTTTTTTTCTGTTTAATGTGGATGAAGAGAACTGTATTCTGTTGGAAGTACCTCTAAGAAATCAAGAAATAATTGAGGATTAAAATTAAGAAATATTGCTATTTTTCCTTTCCTTATTTGCATCTCACTAGCATCTCAAATTCTTTAAACAGATGCAATGAGATCCTGCTTTTCTTCCTCCTGAGTTTAATTCTGAAGTTTCTGTCATTAAGAGGAGCATGATCTTGCATTTTGTATTATTGAATTCCATCCCATTTTGATTAATGCAGCCCATAAGATTTAGCAGTTCTTTCTATGTAATATCCTTATCCTTTCCAGTCTTGACAGTACCTTCCAACTTTGTGTCATCAGGAAATTTCATCAGCTGGTTGCCTTGTGCCAAAATAATTAAAGAAAATGTTAAAAAAATCTGTCCCAAAATAGATCACAGAAAAGCTTCCCTTGAGCCTGCGCTTTCCTGTACAAATCTTCCTCCTCTAGTTTTCTAACATCTTATCAAATATATACATGCTGAAACAAACAAAAAAAAAAAAACTGCCAGGTATTTTACAGAGCAATTTAATAGTTTGTATTTATGTCAGTTGTCCCACTGGAGTCATTTGAGTAAAGCTTGCAGAATCCATTTTATAATCTCCATTCCTGGGTGTAAGAAACCTGCTTTCTTTTCAAATGCAGCTCACTCTGCTGGATGAAACAAATAAGCAATAGTTAAAAAGAACTTTTTTTTTTTTAATTGAGTATTTTTAAGTGAGTTGTAACTGCAACTTGCTTTCTCATATATACCTTTTGTTTATGTATTTCTCTGTGAAAGTTAGTGACTGGTTTTGTATTGGAATTAATGGCAGTCTTTTGAAAAAATCCATGGTGTGTCAGCTTGCTTAATAATTAAACTGCAGAGTTTCTCTTCCTTGGTAAGATAAGACCAAGAAATAGGATTAATAGCTAAGCATGGCCAGATAACCATTGAGAACAGCATCATCCCCAACAGAAAAGTGAAGCAGTTCTGAAACAGGAGATGGAGTGGGGTAAACATCACTTCATCATGTGACAATTTCTGGCCTCATTGGCAGCTTCTGCAGGGAGCATCACTGAGGATCACAAATCCACATCTAAAGTTAGCAGTGGGGTAAGGCTGGCACTGGGAGGGCCAGCAGGCAGCTGCTCAGGGAGATTTCCAAATCCTGCAACACGGCCGCCGTGATACACGAGAATCAATTACTGAAAACCTTCCATGATGGTCAAAATGTGACATTAAATAATTGAGTATCACATCAAATCTTGTCTGCAATTAGTTATCTGGAAAAGTAATTATGCAACAAAATCAAGTAGCTGAAATTAGTGGTGTGAAGCACCCTGATAATTCGAAGACTGTAGGAGATTTTTTTTCTATTTCACTTGTAACATGGAGTTGTAAGTACCTAACTAATTCTTTATTGAAATAAAAAAGTCTTGCTCAATTGTAATTCTTGTCATTAGTTACATCTGCAATAGAAGATACATAGCACATAAAACAGGTGTTAATGACTAAGTTGGTTTTGTCTAAAGTAAAAATGAGCTGCGGAAGAGAATGTCTTGCAAGCAGTACATTTAAAGTCAAATCTGTTTTGATTTAGGGAGGAAACCAGCCTAAATTCCAGTCCTTTGTCTCTTACACCAGTAGTGTAAACTGATTTGGAGAACAGAGTTGAAATACTCTAATGGGAAAATGTGTTCTTTTAAAATAGTTATGATCAAATTAACAACATAGATGTTGTGAAAGGTTAGAAAAGCCATTAAAATATAATTTACACTAATAGAAGTCGTTAGCTTGCATTAGCTCACTTATTCAAAACAAACAAAAAAAATATAATGAATCAAAGGAGAGTATGTACCCAGTATAACAGACTGAAGTGTAAACGCTCACATGAACATTGTTTAACAGCTTATAAATCCAGGAAAATGTCTAATTATGCAATCATGATAAACCTGATTATTTTGAAAATGGCTTCTGATAGTAACTGTTGTCATGTATATGCCAGAACAGATAGGAAAATTATTTCTAATCAGTAGATCTGTACAGAATTTGATCTCTATGTGTTTAGTACTTAAAAATCTGAACTGATAAAGTGTAGTTGGCTAGTCATGTTACTTAAGCTGCTCCCAAAATAGCACCTTCCTTTTTGGGTAGAGTTAGGTTTGCAGCTGTTGTCTCTATCTGTTGTCTCTGAAGAAAATTTTAACATTAAGTGTTGCTGACGTCAATTTTTTTCTTTTTTTTACAGCTGATGTGGGCTTTGCCCCTGACAGAAGTTATTTGGTTCTAGCTCTGAGTTTGGAAGAAGTTGGTATATAGATTTTCCCCTAACTTTCAATTGATGTGTTTAGCTTTAGTGGGAGTAATACTATCACTTAAACCATGTTGTCGTCTCAAGGAGTTTTGCTACATCCCTATGGAGTGCCAATGATTCTGCCTGCAGCACCATACTTCGCTGGACTTGTTCAGGTAATGCAAGGCCGCTTCCAACAAGCAACTTAACTCTAGTGCACTTAGAGCAATAATTGGAATTTTTATGGTTGAGAAAGCAAACACTTTTAATACAGGCAAAAGCTCTCGTGTAGTCAGTGAGAAGACAGTAGGAAATCAAAAAGATGGATCACCCTAATCTGTGTATTGACATCTCTCATGGCTGAATAAATGGTGTAGTTGAGCTATATTTGCTTGTATTGATTTGTCTGCTGTTTAACATTCATGCCTTTGCTTCACGAGGTTGACCACAGGGGCAGAGGATTTGCTATCCATTCTAGGTTTCTGAGGGAGTCAGCATTCCCACGGCAGGTCGGAAGACAAAGTAACTTACCATGATGTGTTTAGGTTAAGTGTTTTAGCACAGCAAATAGGAATAGTGTTAAATATGCATTAATTCATATGTTACGCGTCCCACGGAATGAAAAAGGGGTTGTGGTTTTGTGTGTATAGAAATCTATCACCTGCAAAGAATATTTATACACATCCTATTAATTCCCTTGATCCCTCAAATGTAAGATCTTGCTGCAGGGCAAGAGTTCTGTATATTTAGGAGTCAGTTGGCAGCTACCAGATTTTTGCTGTTGAGTTTGCTTCTGCTATTATTTTATTTTTGTTAAAAAGGGGTGCTACTGAAGTTTCTTCTGTTAGACTTGAGATTCTGCATAGGCTGTGCAGATGCTAATTAAGCAATAAGTATCCTGTTGTTTACAGTATTAGAAGACATTAGGAAAAGTCAGCATTTCTAACCTCTGATAGAATTGTACTATCTAAGTGGCAGTTGTTAGATATTGTGCATTGACAGGGTCAAGACACACACGTATGTTAGGGCATTTCTGTGCTGTGCTAGGGATAAGTCAAATTAACTGTGAGGGAGAGGGAAACTTTGTGCTCCTTTTCTCCAGCACTTTGCTGACATAGAGGGGCAATCACAGCATGAAACAGGTGCTTTTCCATATAGGTTCCTTCAGTAATAGAAGACTGTGGGTTGTGTTTTTCACTTCAGGCTTAATATCAGACACATGTATCTAAAATAGAAATATAGCATTGCACAGTGGCTGTTAATCAGGTATTGGGAATCTGTGTCTTGTGGGACGTGCGAGCTGAGGCTGCTTTTTATGCAGTGAGACACACCCAGCAGGCCTTCATATCCATTAGAATTTGGGGGTGAAGGTCGGGCTCTGGAGCTCAGTCAGACCCTCTGCCATCCTGTCCAATAAATAATTACAAGCAAATCATGCCTTTCACTCTATGCTGATTGATGGTGAAATTGCTTTTGAAAGTTCTCATAAGTTCCTGTTATAGATTAAGTGCCGGTGTAGGAAAAATAACTGCACCCAACTGAAATGGGTGAATGTAATCAGGTTTAATGGACTCGAGAGCTTGTTGGGAATTAAATAACTATTGATTTGTTGGAAAGTTGCTGTCATTACAAAATGCCACTCTGGACGCATTATCCAAGCAGTTAGATAAGAAGAAAGGGCCCTTAGAAAATTTGGGATGCCTTATTTCAATCTTTTCCTCTTCGTTTTTTCCTTAGAAAGATATATCCAGGCCTGTGTTACTCCTTTATCAAAGATCTAAAATAATCAAGAACTGCTGAAATAAAAAATAGGCATTAGAGATTCAGTTGAAAAGTGTTCATTGTACAAATACTTCTCTAGGCTCTTGTCTTCTCTCTTCCTGATGTCAAACCTGAAAATGGCATTTTGGAAACCAAGCACACATCTGAGTTATTGTCCTAATGAGTGAATTGCAGCATTAAATAGTTTGAGCAATTTGTCCCCCAAGATTTTACCTGCACTTACAGTATCTCTGGTCAGTTTATGACACCAGAATGCTTATTGTTTTTCTCTTAAAGTAAATCTAAGTATCTAAAATAAATAATGCAAAGGGCATTTGATAGGAATATTTATATCATCCTCTTCTAAGCAGTAATTATGTAACATTCCGAACTTTAATGGAAATTTTCTTCAAAAATATGCCTTTATAAACTGATTATGTAAATGTTTCTTTTTTTCTGGGTTGCAGGTTGAGAACCACAACCCTGAACTACTTATGAATATGAGGCAGTTTTAACATTTCATAGGCTTATAAGATGCCAGTTTATTTATTTACATGGATTTCTAAAGAAAGTAGGTGTACCTTGGATCAGGGATTCCCCAAGATTTCCAACTGGGTTTATTCCAAGGTTGTGTATGAAACCAGTTTAGGGCATTGCCTAGAGATTTGGGGATTGTTTTGGGAGGTTTTTTGTGTTTTCTGTGGCAAGAGAGATCTCTGTAGAGTAAGGTTTGTCTTCAGAGGTCCTTCACCTTCAAGGGCTGTTTATTATTTTACTTAATGCTGTGGATGAGCAGCTGCTCCAGCCTCTCCTAAATTAATCAGTAAACACTGTCCTGCATCCTCTGCTTGCTTCTGTCACACCCTCTTGTTACAGAGCAGTGGAATGTGTGGAAAAAAAAAAAGAAAACGGTGGATACTGTGGGTACATCTCTGGTCATGCCTTATATGAGCAGCCATGTGCATTTTCCTAATTGCATGTATTCTATTGAGGAGATTTGTATTCCTTTTACTGAGATGATGTGTTTGAGTGAGATGATGGAAAGTGAAATGCCTTTGTTCTTGGAGAGACACAAAGTACAGGGTTACAGAGATGTTGATGTGTATCACATTACATTATATATACATGCAGACTTATTTTCCAGTAAATAAATATACCTTAAACTTATTAGAATGATGGCCTATGACTTAGTAATGCATTTTTAAATGAGAAAATATCTTTGCTTCTTCCTTCCTTCTCCTGGGTAAAACTACTTGAGGAAAAAAAAAAGATCACATGAAAGTACAAATAATGCATAAATAGCTTCATGCCTCCTGTGGGTGGGGAGATATTTTCTGCCTTGGCACAAAAAGCCCACTGGTGGCTTGAGGGGCTGTCACAGCTCTGCTGCCACGAGAGTCAGGCAGGGACTGCAGTGCAGCCACTGTGTGTGCTGAGGGCAGCAAGGCCCACGTTGTGTCCAAACTGTCCTGCTGCTTCTCCTGGCAAGGGAAATGAAAGAAATGCCATCTAGGATTAAGTGTCAATCCAGTAAGAGGTTTCTTCTCCTGCCCTTGGTTCCCATCCCAGTTTAGTCATTTGATTCCCGAGGGGGAGCCCGTATGGCCGGATGAGAGTGCAGTCAGGGGTGCTGATGGCAAAGGTTCCTCTGCCCTGGTCAGGGTGTGCAGCATGGATAAATGTGCTCCTGTACCCTCTTACAGTTCTTAGAATAGATGTGAAACCAAGCTCCAGTTACCATTAAATTACAAAGTTTGTTTTAAGGCTGCACTGTCTCACAATGCAGAGAATACTGTTATTTTGTTAAATAATATCTGAGAGGTCATATCAGCTCCATTTTTCATGGCTCTAAATATAAAATGCTTGCAGTTGCTCTGGTTACTTGGAATGACAGATTTATGATAAAATATTTTGAAAACACACATGCAATATATGACATTTTAATAATGGGTGCTAAATTATTTATTACATGGCTGGGTTAGGTAGCTCCATTTCCATTTAGCAGAAAAAGAGGAGTTTATAGGCATTATTATAAAAGTTATTAAAGTTGAAATTGTTTAGACTTTTCAGTAAACTACTGCAAGGCTCTGGATAGAGAGTTCTATTTAATAGAAAATGTGGAAATTATATATAAAAGATTATAAAGATGGGATTATTGATGAATATGGTCAGTATTTTTTAAAATATGCTTTTCTTTTAACATAGCGACCAGAAAAGTTCTAAGAGTGCTGAGGGTTTAAGCTTGTGTTCATTGTTAAAAACTAAGCTTCTTTTTTTCTGCTTTTATTTGCTTACTTATTTATGTAGTGATAAAGGGGAGAGTTGGAGAAGAAAAATAGAAAATTGGCTGGTGATTGAGTAATTCAATATATTGGGAATTACTGTACTTTTAAGTACATCATTCTTCAGCTTAGATTATTCTGATGACACTTTGATTTTTTTTTTCCTGTGTATCTGATGTTCCCTAACTGGTTAACCAGTGTGCTTGACTGACAACTGAAAAAGTGTTAATCTGGAGACTGTTCCATTTTATTTTAGGGCTGAGAGAATTGCCTAGAATATGCTGTGAAAAGTAGTGGTGCAGACTTCATCATGGTGCCATCACTTTGCCCATCTGGAAAATCCTTGTTTTAGTGCTGTTTTGGGAAGTGCTAGCAGTGGGTACATTCTGAATACTTGTAGGTGTTAGTGTGTTAGGCTACCTGCAAAATCACGCTTGCATTCTGGCAATCCAGTTTGGGGAATGCTATGGATTTGTTGTGTCACCTTACATGAAAAAGGCTTTTGTAATTTGGTAGGTTTTATTAGAATAAAACATTTGAAATAGCAATGAGGAGAGGTTTGAGTTCTTCCAGTGTTGCCTGCAGTGGTGTATGGCTGTTTCTGTTGGTTTTTGATTATGATCTGGTGGAAAGCAGAGCGTAATTTCTGTTTACATTGGCTGAATTGCCTCTTTGAAATGCAGTAAGGAGATGATTTAGCTTGAATGCAGATTTATTCTGGCTTGATTGTGTTGTTCTGCCTCTCCTGTTACTAGTATTGTACTCCCAGTGCTTTGTGAGTAGAGGATGAATATGTTTTACTGTTGCAATCAGTTTTCATCTGAGTGCGCATCTTGTCTCGCTTTTGAGAGACCATATTGAACATTTCTTCTCAGTCTGAGAGTTGCAAAGTTTTTCTCCCTTTTGAATCAAAAGTGCTTTTAGCACATTTGAAGTGGTGGTGTTAGTGATGAATATGGTCTTTATTGTTTTGATAGCTGAACATTTTTGTAAACAATGTCTAAAAGTCTGGAAAACATGGAATCATAGAATTGTTTCTTGGAAAAGACCTTTTGGATTATCAAGTCTGACTGTCAACCCAGCACTGCCAAGTCCAACATTAATCCACGTCCTTAAGTGCCACATCTATGTTTAATTTTTAATTTACCCTTTTCAAATACCTCTAGGGATGATGATTCAACCATTTCCCTGGGCAGCCTGTTCCAATGCTTGACAGCCCCTTTCTAACATCCAATTTAAATCTCCCCTGGTACAACTTGAAGCCATTTCCTCTCGTTCTGTTGTTTGGGAGCAGAGCCCGACCCCCACCTGGCTACAACCTCTTGCCAAGAAGTTGTAGAGAATGAAAAGGTTCTGCCTGAGCCTCCTTTTCTCCAGGCTGAGCCTCTGCTGCTTCTGGTGTTCCAGCCCCTTCCCCAGCTCCATTCCCTGCCCTGGACACACTCCAGCCCCTCAATGTCCTTCTTGTCCTGAGGAGCCCAAAAGTGGCCCCAGGATTTGAGGTGTGGCCTCAGCAGTGCCCAGCACAGGGGGTCAGTCATTGGTCCTGCTGGTCACACTGTGGCTGATACAAGCCAGGTGTTGTGGCCATGTGCCAGATCATGTTTAGCACCCCCAGGGTCCCTTTGCTGCTGCAGGGGCTTCTGGTGGCCAAAGGGCAGCACCCTTGGTGGCCAAAGAGGACTTGGACTCCTCTGGCTGCTGCTCTGGGCCCAGCCTGCCTGGCCAGGGCCCTCTGCAGAGCCTTCCTGCCCTCCAGCAGGTCCTTGGTGTCATCCCCAACCTTCCTGAGGGACGTTCAATCCCCTTGTCCAGAGTGTGGATAAAGATATTGAACAGAGCTCGTGCTGGTACTGAGCCTTGGGGAATCCTGCTGGTGACCTGCCCTGGCTGGGGCAGCTCCACTGCCACCCTCTGGGCCTGGCCATCACCCAGATTTCACACAGAGAGCATTGCACCCATCCAAGCCACAACCAGCCAGCAGCTTCCAGGACAGTTCTGTGGAAATGATGTTGGGCAGACACATCCACAGCCTTTCCCTCATCCATTGAGCAGGTCACCTTAGAAGGACTTAGCAGGACCTGTCTTAAAACCCATGGTGGCGAGGCCTGATGGCTTCGTTGTCCTGTCTGTGCCTTTGGATGGCCCTTGAGGTAATCTCCTCCATAGAGCTTCAGAGTAAATTGTTTTTCCTTTTAATCCATGTATCAAGCACTGTAGCCAGCAAGCACTGTCGGTGAAACCTGTCAGCTGCTCAAGAGACTGCAGACAGCTGGAAAGTATTTGGTTATTGCTATTGCAAGAGTTTGTTCTTTTAACTTGCCTTTAATTCTTGCTAATAAGAATTAGATATTGTCAAATACCTGGTGAGTGAACCTGCAAGGACAAGAAGGAGGGTAATGACATGGAATGTCTTCTTCATTGACCAAAAAGACAATTGTAACAAGAAGAATAGCGTCTTTAAATAGTTTTACTTCAGCTAAGAAACAAGTGGTTATTCTGCCCTGCCACCTGCATAATTTTTTCTCACTGGCCTTTATTTTGGAAATCAATGTGTGACATAATTCCAATGGCTAAGGCAATGCTGTGTTACCTCTTCCACCTCTTATTCTGTCAGCTCAGTCAATGCTCTGTTATAGTCAGGGCTTTTTTCACCTGGCAGATTTCATTTGACACTCAACAGGCAGATCTTTTTTTCCTTTTACCACTTTTGCCTGTGATATCAGTACTAGTGAGTTTTAGACATGATGATCTATAATTATGGTCACTAGTTTGTGTGTTGGATAATTCACTACAATGGAGTGTTTTAGTATGGCAAAAACTGGGTAAATCTGGGCCTTTCTGACTGCAGGGTTTTTTAAGGGGAATAAATACGAGAATATTTGAGTTTGTAAGAAAAAAATAATTTCTAGATATAAAATAACTTTCATTAGGGTAAGTAAATTTTTTTTTTTCATCCCCTAAGAAAGACAAAGCTTTTGAAATTTGTATTTTCTGTAAAAGCCGATTGCTTAACTTGGCTCCCCCAGCAAGCTGATAGTGCTGTTTCCAAGGATCTGGAATTTGAGCTGATTTTTTTTCTCTTTTCTGACTCATGCATAATCATCAGTAATAAAACTTCTGATGGCCAAATTATGACAGGAGATACAGCTTTGAAGTTCTTTTGCTTTCAGTAGAATGATTCACAACTTATATAAAAATATGCTTGTACATCTAAATATAGAACAGTAATTTTAATGGAGTTTGCTTGAATATTTCACCTATTTACCCTCTGATAAGTTATCTTGTGTTACATGAGGTAATGTTAGAAACCCAGTTCAAATGCATCTTTTGGCTTGTCTGCTTGCTTGCTTTTTTAAACTGAGGTGTGCAGGTAACTGTTTCCTCAGACCTGGTTTCAAAGAGGGTGTTGTAAAAACATATGAAATGTCTATTTCAGGAGATCAGGTTGAGGAAAAAATATGGTAAGGGTGTAATTATTTCAAGTGTAAGTACTTTCACCTGAACTAATTGGAAATTGCATTGCTGTATTGCTACCTAAGAGTGGTGGAACCACACCTGACAAATATTTGACAGTAAGAGATCACAGATAATTTGGAAAAACGTTAGAAGCTTTTTTTAGTGTAGTGACAGGTCATGAACACTGTAAATATATAACTGAAAATTGACCCAGGTAAATTTTCTGTGTCAGACTTTCTCCCTGTGTTTCACCAGACTCAGATTATTGTGGATTAGGGTAAATTCTGATATCCTGGTTCCTTTTCTTTCTCTAGGGGACAGCTGCATGAGAGCTTGGAGAATGACTTACTCTTCCAATTCTGATGGGTTTAATAAATCAGTGAAGAATGTAACTTCATTTTTAAATCTACATGCTGTTTTGTTGCTGACCAAGCTGAGAAAAAATAAGTCTCTTACCTATATATTCAGGAGTCAGAATGGTTCATGCTCTCTTTTTATTTGAGGCCTTGAGCTAAATAAAACATGGTGAATTTCAAGGAATGTTAGTCATCAAGGAAAAGCTAATCAGGCTTTGATAAATATCCTTCTGTAAAAGCAACTTCTTAAGATAAAGCTAAAAGTACTCAAAACAGTGAACTGATTGAACTATGCTGTTTTTTTATTGTCTTTTTTTTAATTCTAAGGGAGGAAAATTATCATTTAATGCTTATAATCCCAAGGCTTTTTCGTCTTATAGAGTTGGGACTATGCTTTTGTTTTGTCTCTGTCCTCACTTTGCCATATTATTGCAAAGCATGTAGTGTCCTCCTGTTTGCTAATTTAGTAGCATTTAAAAGTCATGGAGGAGCAAATGGCAGGTTTTCATATGTTGGTTTATTATGATAAATGCCTGTGACACTTTGCTTTCTCTCTACCATTTGAATGTATAGCAGATTCAATAAAATCCATCTCCAGAGATCTTTAGACATGTAAGCTTCAAAACATCCAACCCAGGCAAAAGAGTGCTGCCAAAATGCAAATCCACGGGTTTCTGTGTAAATTACCAGCAGCTGTGCAGGTACACATCAGCTGTCTTTATTTTCACTGTCAGTGGTGCTGAACATGAGCATGTTTCAAACACTTTGAGAACAAATCATATTGACACTTGAAACCAAGAAAGAGGAAAAAGGGATTTTCCAAACATTTTGCTTCCATTCTAGACAAAATCTTATGATTATGTTAAAACAGAACCTAAACATGGGTGAGTGTTCCAAAGAGAATAATAACAACAGGTTTAGAAAAAAATAGGCTTTTTAAAAGCTATAGCCCTGTAGTTGGTTAAAAGCAAGATGACATTTAGTTGAGAAATAAAAGGGGACCAGAGGTGGGGGAAGTAACATCTTCCAGCATTTGTGAATGATCCTGGAGATAATAACACAGAATGAATCATTCTTTCTTTCCCTGCTAGCCTCAGTGTGGTGCTGACTGAAGTGAATTAGCAAACCTGAGAAGTCCTTTGGCTACTCCCTGGAGATAACTTTGCTCTGTCAGGGCAGCTCAGGGGATTCAGCTCAGCTCAGCTGGTTGCTGAACAGAGTCTGCACGATGGGACCTGCTTCAGAAACGTGAGAGCAAATCTGAAGGTGTTTGCCCTCTGTGCAAAATGGTTCCTTATTCTCTAAGTGTTGGACAAGTATTTTATGTGTACAGGATTTGTGTTGATGTTACTTTGGGAGATTTGGCTTAGTGCTCTTACAAAGATTTTAGAGATACATTTTTAATATTTTGAGAAATACAGAACAGCTTTTTTAATTAAATAAGCTCACTTTTGCTGGATTTTCTTTCTCTTTGACTTGCAATTGTACTGAAAAATGGTGTATGAATAATTTTTTAAAATTAATTTACATCTTGCTAACAGTTGAGGTACAGAAAGATGGTAAACCTCTACAACTGTATTTCAATGCTCAGTTAGAATGAAAATATTTTTGTTTCAGTTACTAAAAAAGCAAAACAAAAAAAAACCCCAAAGTATGAAAACTGTTTAGAGCCTTCAAAAACCACCAGGATGGAAGAGAATTCTGTTTGTATATTAAAAAAAAAAACAGAAAAGGCAATTTTTAAAGAAAGCTATGAGGATTTTTAACTGAATCTCAACAAAATTTGCTTCTATAGAAGCTGAGCCATACTTGAAAAGGTCTGATCCCCTCAGTATCTTGAATAATTTATATTTTGTTATGCATTTGTAGCAACTACTTACTACAGAGTGGTTTTTAAGTTTGTGGTACCTGGAAAGTGTCTGCTCAGGTCCATGCTATGGAGAGCATGGGTTCAGTCTGATCTTCATTCCAAGGAAGGTTCCCTTCAGAAGTGCAGCAATCTTTTCTACCTTGTCCTGAGACAGAGGCAGGAGAATGAGCAATCAAACGTGTTCTGTTGTGACAAGTCACGCAAGAGTCTGCTCTGAGGTGAACATGGAAAACACAGCACCAGCTTTCCTCTCACTGAGGGAAATGAAATGGAATTGGGGCAACCCCTCCGTCTGGAACACAGGAATAAATTACACTTCTGATTATTGCTTTTTAAAAAATCTTATGTCTAGACACTGAGCTGTTTAGGGGGAGGGAGGTGTTTATCTTTTTTTTTTTTGGCCTTATGTTTAAAACCAGAAAAAAAGCAAACTTGAAATCCTGGAACTGTCTTAAACTGTGACCATCTCTTAAAAAAAAAAAAAAAAAAAAACAAACCACAAAAAACCAACTGTCTTCCATCTACTCTTTGTCATCTCTTTTCATTTAAAACTTATATATATGTCCCACTTTTGCCATCCAAATACAAGAGGATTTGAGGCCAGCTGAAGCACAGCACCTGGGATTAGGCCCCATTCTTAAAAGACCAGCCAGTCTTTGGCAAATTGTTCTTCCTCCTCAATGTTCCTTTATCAACTCAGTTCTGGTGTCTCCCATTCATTTTTAAAAAGTGTGTGCAGAAATGACTCAGTGTAGTTCCAAGTTAGTTGATTCATTCAGAATCCTAAATACAAAATGAAGGCCAGCACTGCATTTACTTCTGAATACTTCTAAAGGTTACCTGAAATTGTTGATATCCAAAGAAATTTTTCAAAATTCATCCTTCTGTAAGAAAATAAATAGATGGATGGGTTTCATTCTAGCACTGGTCAGTGTGTGTGGGAAGGTGAGTGTCCTCCCTGGCTCCTGGGGTGAATTCTTTTGTAGAGAGAAGTTGTTGAAACTCACTCAAACCTTTTGAACACTGCTGTTACAGAAAATGAAATCCATCCATTGCAGGATTCTCTGAGCACCATTTTTAACTGACTTACTGAGCTGGATTGAATGGAGTGAGGTTTTTCCATGGGCTTTTTACTGCAGAAATGAATGTTTTTATTTTTATGCCTTCCTCCGTGAAGGAACAGTTAAAATCAGGCACAGGGAAATGTAACAGATGTTGGTGCACATTTCCCATCTGAAAATGCCTTGCACTGGCCAAGATGATTGTTAGGCACAATTAATCCCAGTATAGACATCCTGTACTGTAAGCCAGGGCTGCTGAGGATGCTCCCAGTAGGGGAGCACAGGTTTGGAAAGAAGGAAATTCATATGAACTTTGATCTGTGGCAGGTTTTTGAGTGTCACTGGGTGAAACGCAAAGGAGACCTGACTGACAGCTCAGAGTCTGTGCCCCCATGTACTTCATGTGTCCTTAAGATACAGCTATACTATATTGCTATAGATTTAGGAGATACTTTCAATTCATGAGCAAATTTATTATGCATTTCAAGGATGCTAGCACTTGAAATCTGATTTTTGAGAGGCATTTGGTGTAATGTTGCCAACTGACTTTAAAAGCTTGTGATATTACGCCTTGTAATGTTCCACATTCAGTGTAATTGTCACTGTAATCAGCTTTATGATGGCAAATCTTCATAATGACTGCAGGGATATATTTTTTGTGTATTATGTCTGAAATGTGAGTTACTTTTTGATTTCAGAGGTATAGTGGAAGTAAAGGGAGGAAGGCACTGCAGACTTTTGAACTTATGTATGAAATGTTTATGCAGAGAGTGGAATTTGTCATTTCCAGTGATGTGATAGCATCTACTGTTAAAAAAGACACTGAGAACCAAATGCTCTTATATTTTGTGATTTGTATTGTAATTGAACCCGTTAGAGTTGGACATTGTGGAAAAGCATGCTTTGCTGGCAGTGGTTGACTATTTTTGTTGTATCAGAATATTATACAGACATTGTGAACGTGTGTTGACCTAAAAATGTCAGTGGGTATTTCATATCAGTCTCTTTTTTTTTTTCTTCTTTTTCTTTTCTTTTTTTCTTTTTTTTTTCTTTTCTAGTGTGGGGAGGGATGGCACAAAAATGCAAGACAGACATTGCTTTTCTGTTGTGTAATGCCTGGCTTTTAATAATGTAAGAAGCTCTGTGCCAGGTCTGTAAACAGAGTCTGTAAGTTCTGGGCAGCCAGTAAGTCTTTTCACTCAAATATGCAAGAGAATTCTAAACCAAACCTCTTTGTTATTCCACTCTTATTTTCCTGTAATAAGACACAAATCTACAAAGGGTGTTTCCTTGTCCCTCTGGCCTTAGTTCTCCGTATAATGTGTTAGTTAACTTCCTCTTTAGATGGATATAAGTTGAGTTTAATATTCATTCATCGTTTTTACTCAGAGCAGCAACAGGGCAACCCTTGTCCTAAATCTCATGGGCAGGTGATGAGACACAGTTACCTGCATTTCATTGGGGAAAAAGGGACTCCACTCATTTTCTGGAAAACATGATTTGTTCCTGTGGGGGAATGTTCTTAAATACCTCTTTGTTGGTTCACTGGAACTGATGGAGTTCTGAGGAGTGCCTGGGACCTTGCTTCACACAGCATATGGTCTTCATACCGAAAAATTATTCGGTGCCTGGGAACTTGTGGTGGCAAAGTGTTTATCTCTGGTGCTCCTTCTCAAGGAGCATTGTCTTGTTTAAGTGGCTGTGAAATGTTCTTTTTATGTGTTCTTCTTCGGTCATCTTTAGGTCGGCATAATCCTGGCTTAAGGTGTCTGGCTGCAAATTTGTCATTTGCATTATTATTGGTTGGTTCTTGCAGAACCAAGCTATTTTTTTTTAAACATAAAGTGCTTTGCCTAGAAGAATATTAGCAGAATGCTGAGGAAGGTATTTTTATTCTCTGGGTTCCAATAAGAAATGGGAAATCAAGGAGGGCAGAGGTGATGCTTTAAGTCTTATTTAGGATGGGACAGATTATCTCAAAATATTAATAAATGTGTAGCATTGCATTTCTGGATAGAAGGGATAAGAATTTCTGGTTTAAATTTTCACTTTGCTAGTTGAATGCTTTATAGAGATTTTGCTCCCTAGAGTTCTAGATGTCAAGATCAGATACCTGAAATACTTAAAAGTAGTTCTGGGCTAGAGCCAGACTGTGTAATTATTTAAACACATATTTCATAGCTTTATTTGTTTTTTGAGCACTTTTT
This sequence comes from Peucedramus taeniatus, assembly GCA_013400575.1. Lineage (NCBI taxonomy): Eukaryota > Metazoa > Chordata > Aves > Passeriformes > Fringillidae > Peucedramus > Peucedramus taeniatus. The sequence continues at coordinate 209,459 of WBNO01033426.1, forward strand.
TTCTGATACTGCAAAATTATCTGTCTAATGCTTCATTTTCTTGAAGCATTCTGAAGACTTTCATAGTGTATATTTTTCTCAATGTTTGGCACTTTTGGTATTCTATGTATCTCTACTATTTTCCCCTGTCTTTTAGAAATTTATTTTTTTTTAAATAATTTAAAACACTTCTCTCTTACTAAATGGCATGACCTTTTCTAATCTTATTAATTAAAATTATATTCTTGTCACCAGTCTTTCATTCCTTTGCAAAAATATATCATCTGGCATCCTCATCACAAAAATAGGTGGTGAGTCGGGAACCAGACACCTTCAGAAACAGATCCCAGATGTATATTTAAGGAACACTCTGTACTAGCAAGCATTTCAAATCCTTCTGGAATTATTTCTTGTGAATGATGACTGTTAGCTGCTGAGGTGGGTCTCAAATGTGCTGCCTAAGTGGTGTCTATTTTACTCCCTGGCCTAATGATTGAAGCTAAAGAATTAATTTGGCTGTGAATATACTGATACTCTTGCATTGTCAATATTTGTTAGGGTTACCTCTTTGTTCTTCTGTGAGCTTACAGAATTCTGCTTCAGCACTGTGTTTCCTTGGAGGGGAGGATGCAAGTTTTAAATTAAGAAATATTTGATGGTTTGTTAATTTTTATTTGCTGAATAACAGTTGTGATTCAAGAGTATAATGAAGTAGTTAATTACCCTTCACACTTTTTTGGGAGGAACCTGTGTACACAATTTGTGACTTTGTTTAATAGTTAGCTTTTGTACTCTTAACAGGACAGGAGACTTTGATTATGTGTTACCCACTGCAGAAAAAGAAAAATCAAATTGAATGTGATAGAGTCCTTTTTCTCTCTCTGTCTCAGTGCAGAATACTTTGTTAAAAATTGATTCCACACTCTTTGGTGAAAGCCATTTCTCTAATGTAACAAAAACCCCTCAGGTTTACCTTTTTTAAAATTGTTATTATTATTTTTTCACATTCAGAATTAGAAAGTGAATATATACATTTATACAAGAAAATTCTCTTGCTGTGAAGAGGGATTTCCAGTTCATGGATTGAAAGATGTTCAAGCCAGGAAGGATCATTATGCTAATTCAGCCTGTCCTCTTGAATGTACATGCTACAGAATTGGAGCTGGCTTAAAGCAGACCTTTTGGAAGATATTTAATCTTGTTTTAAACACCCAAGTAATTTTGGTTCTCTCAGTTTCACTGCTGTCCTACTGAACTGTTTGCATGTTTAATTACCCTTGCAGTTTGGACATTACAGAGCTCTAGTTCTCTTTATTTTTGCTCCTGGCCACTGTTTCCCGCTGTGTTTTCTGTCTGCGAGATTAAAAATGCAAAATATCCTCAAACAAATGAGGAAGCTCTCGAAGTGTGCTACCTCCTAGAAGACATATATATCAAAGACACAGAGGAAATAGGGGAGGAAGAAACCTAGTGGAGTCACATCATCTGCTTTTCTGCCTGAAAGCTAGATCAACTTTGCCTGCATCACTCCTGAGATGTTTGCTGAGCCCATTCTGGAATGACAGGGGCTCTCTAACCTCTGCAGGCATTTTACATTTGTACTTGGGGGGGTTTCCTTTTCCCCAGTGCCTGAGTTACACATCTCTTCTTGAGTAATTTAACCTCCCACTGTTTTATGGAGAGTGGGCATACAAAATGCATTATTTCCACCCTTTGCCTAGTGGGCCATTATCTACCTAGAGAGAGCAATGCCAGCCTCAACCTTCTCTCCTTGTAGTAGTGCAATCCTCATTCCTTCAGTCTTCCCTTCTGGAGTTTGTTTTGGCCTCCTGCAGTTGTGAGCCATTATGGATAAGATTTTTAGATCTGCAGAATTATTTAGGTTTTAATTTATTTTCTCGAGAACATGTATGAAGCATAACTCTACTTTAGATACCTGAAATTGGAGTAGGAGGTAATAAAATTTTGCTAGTAGATACAGATGCATGATGGGAGGAGAGGTGAGAGTTAACAGTAAGTCATGAGACACAGAGCACTGTGAAGGATGAGTTTATTTTGCTGTTATTAAAAATTTCATTTCAGGATAATCCCTCTGAGACTTAACACGTTATTTTAAGAAAAGCTTCCTAGAGCAGCAGTAAACAAGACACAGTACAGTAGGTTCAAACGATTCAAAAATGTTTGGATTTTTTTTTAAACATCCCATTTATTGAGTCTGTTTCTAATACAGTGCTGAAAGAAACAGCAATCATGTTGCCTATGTGTTTGCAAAGAGTGACATTTGTAAAGTAATCTATTTAAATAATCAGCACTCTGAAGCCTTGTCTGCCGTTTTTGGCTGTCAAATTTTGTCAAGTAGGAGGAAAAACGCTTAAAGCACAGGCTAGCTCTTTAGTGATTTTTGCATATCCCTTCTTCAGCAGCTCTGCTGAGGCTTAATTTAGAGGTGCTGCTGGATGTGTGACAGTATCTGTGTGTGTGCATGGCTTTGGTAAAGCATCCTCTGGATGTCCCAACACCAGGAGCATCCCATGCTTCCATGGGGGTTTGTTTCCATCAGTCTCACAATGCCCACATCCTCACAGCTGCAGAAATGCAGGAGCAAAGCTCATTGTGCTGCATGGCCTTTCCAGCAGGGCAGGGTTCCAGTCTTGAGGTCACAGAGGTGACCACCTCTGTGGTGACCACCTTGAGGTGGGGTGTGCAGCCACAGCCACTGTCTGAGGGGACGGAACAGTTACAGCAGAAAGGCACAGATTTGAATAGAAGATAAATGTGGTCTGCTGTCTAACCTCAGCACTGTGGGGAATGATCATGGTGTGTTATTGGTAGGGATAACTGATTATATTAAAGGCAGAACAGCAAACAAAATGCACGTGGGCAGCCCTTGTGTTACCTGACCTTAATTTATCCTTGCTAATCACCACTGTTCTTACAGAATTATTCTCTTAAACTTACAATTTCTCCCTTTTTTAATTTTTAATTTCTGAACATAGGTGACAAAACATAAACTATGAATACACCAATTCTTCAGTTATTTTAAAGCCACAGAGCTGTGAAGTTTCATGCTAAAAATTGTAATTAATCCATATTTCATTTGACAGCCTCCAGTAAAGAAGCATTTTGACATGTATTTAACAATATTCCCATTCAAGGAGGTACTGAAATTAGAGTAAAGCACATGCTGAAGTGCTTTCCTGAATTAGGATCCTAGCACTCAGTAGATACAATCACATTTGCTCAAGTTTTCCCCAGTGTTAATATTGATGATAGGATCTGAAACGCTGAAGCATGGACCAAAAATAGTCTGTGATCAGGAAAAGGCAGATAAGAGGTCATGGAAAAGGGAGATGAAGAAATACAAGGTAAAATGAAATAAATGAGCCTTAGCAAAGTGGGATTTGTTTGCCAGTTTTTGTTTTGTGTAAAGTGACTCAAAACCCCCCCATATGTGGGACATTTCTGCTTTGAGAAACCTTCTTGCCCTGAAAAAGAACCTTGTTTTTTTTTTTTCCTTATTTATTCACAGGGGTGTTAATGTGTTGAGGTGTGTGCAGCAGAAATAACCCTGTGAGCAAGTCAGGGTTAGTGAATGATGGAAAAGTGGAACCTCACAGCAATTCTTGAGGGCCTGCAGGTGACCATTGCCAAGTCTTGTTCTTGGGGAATTCACTGCGTAATTTCAGAGAAGAGTGAGAGCTTTCTCCCCTCTTGACCATCACTGGGGAGAGCTTGGAAAGGGTCCAATGGGGTGAGAAATGTATAAAGATGAAAACGTCCTCTGACTCCCTCCCAGACACAAAGTACAGACACTGGAGCATCTCTTAAAGAAAAAATTGTGAAGTTACTTTATAATTCCTCATTTATATAATGAAAGAACAGAGGGGATTATAAAAATAAGGCTATGATTTCTTCTGCTTTGGGTTCATAATGATAAACAAGATTTTAGTAAATTAGAACTATCATATTATCATAGTAATGGCCTTAAACTGAAGCAGAATAGGTTTACATTAGATAGTAGGAAGGAAAGCTTCCCTGTGAGGTTGGGGAGGCCCTGGAACAGTTTCTCAGAGCAGCTGTGGCTGCCCCTGGATCCCTGGAAGTGTCCAAGGCCAGGCTGGACAGGGCTTGGAGCAACCTGGGATAGTGGAAGGTGTCCCTGCCATGGCAGGGGGTGGAATGAGATGGGTTTTAAGGTTCCTTCCAACACAAACCCTTCTGGGATTCTATCTATATAATCTTTCTGCAGTTTCCTTTTCTCCCTATGATTTACTGTCCTCCCCTGTGCTGTGGTTGATGCATCAGTGCCTGCATAAATAAGAAGTGATCCTTGTAATGTGGACAAAATCATGAGTGGAAGGCTGGAAACTCCTTTCAGTTTGCTTAATATATTTTATATTTTGCCTCATACATGTATGGAAGGATGCCTGTGTATTTAATTTTGTGAGAGAGATTTCTGTCTAGAGCATATGAGTAGAGTCCTGCTTCTCTAAGAGCCTAATATGGATCGTGCATTTTCATTTCATGAAAGTTACCACAGCTGATTTCATTTTTTCAGGGACAGATTTTGAGCTGTTTGCATATAGTATAAAACTAAAATGCTATAGTGATATTTTGTGGGAAACTTGTGATAAGGACTTGTGTGTAGTTTTAAATTCTGTGGACAGTGGGAAAGCAGGAGTGTTTTTTCAAGTTTCTATCTAGATTATAAACTATTCTATAAAACACAAAATCTGCTTGTAAAGAGAATGGAATACTTGATGATTGAGGATTATAGTAAAATATCTGAGTAAGGTAGGATTTACAATGATGTTAAAACTAGCAAAGATTTGGTAGGTACTTAAAAATTACCAAAATGCTTTTTGTTTCAGGTGGTGTAGGAATGTTCTTTATTTGCCACGTTTGCCATCCCTGTGATGTGCTTAAATCACGTTCTGTGCTCACTGAAGCTTTGCTGAGGAATGTCAGTCAATAGTTACAAAGCTGTCAAACAGTTTTCCCTAAGTTGAATTTACACAGGCACCTCAAGAAGAAATTAATGAAATCTTGTTTCACTGCACATTTTTAATGAACTTTTTGGGATTTGAAGTACTTTCTGTGCAGTTGCATTTGTTTCTGGATTACAGAATGTATAAAAGATTTGCCAGCCTTGGCAGAATGAGGGGAATTGCAGTTTACAATTTTTTGTGGCAAACGTTCACTTTAGGTCGGTGATATGTGAATTTACTCGCTTATTTATTATAGCAGCGATAGATTATTCTCACTTCTACTTAAATTTGACAAGCTGTGCAGTGCTAAACCCTGCTAAAATGGTGCAAAGACCCAATTACATAAACTACAAAGGCATGCAAGAGTAAGCAAAGAAAAAAACATATAAAAGGATTAAAGATCAAAAATAGAATGATTCCAGTGAAACTGCATTAGGAGACATCAGGCAGGAAAACATGAAAGAATTAGAGTATGAAGAACAAAGCTTTATAAAGCTTCTGAAAACTGGCAAACATTTTTAAAATTACTTCTGTTAACTCTTTATATTAGAAGGAAAATCATTTATTGGGAAAGGACATATTTTTCTGTGCTGTAATTGTGTTCTTTGTGAGTTTTGTTTATGGAGTTTGGGTTTCACCTGCAGAGTAGTAGTAGCTGGATTTAACCAAGGATATTAAAAGTTGTGGTTTTAATTTTAAATCATATACTATGGAAGATTTGAGAGGAATCACGGGGTGAATCTACCCTGCAAGTTTATTCCTTCTGTGGCTTTAAACACCACCTTTCCAGCTAATCCTTATTTTCTTATACAGTAGAGGTGGTGTTGCATTGTCTTGAGAGGGCTAAAAAATGGTGGCACAGTCAGGAATGACCAAGACATTTGGCCCTTACTTTCTCTCTTATGAATGACTATTGTGTAGAATTCATTTTCTTTGTTCAGGGAACTCAGGAGAATGGATAAATGAAAAATAGCCCTTGCAGGAATAAGACTTAATTCATTGCAATTCCCCCATGTTCCCTGGAAGAACTAGACAAAGTATGGATTCCCATAGTATTGCTAAAAGGCATTTCTGTATCTCCCACAAACAGGGCTTCTGCTGAAGTTAAGAGAACCAGTTCAGTTACTAATTCAGGTCACAGTAGGTCCTGAATGTACTTTAACATCTAATTGACAATAGTCATAGGCCTTTCTTCAGGTAGGTCTTCCAAATACTGCTCAACTTTTGTGTAAATAAACACTTGCCATATATTTTAGGTCAGCACTGAACCCCATTCCTGTAGCAATTCATCTGAACTTATTCTGGTTTCCCTTTCTACCTCCTGGCCCAGTTTGGAAAGAGGTGAGAAAAGCTGTGATTTTTTACTTCTTCTTTTTTTTTTTTTTTTTTTTTTTTNTTTGTGGCAGCGTTGCCTCCTGATTGAGGTGCTGTGTAGACAGTCCCTGTCTGTGCTCTGGGGTTGTTCTCCATGTAGCTCTTGCAGGCTGGTTGAAGCCTGGGAGGGATACAAAGCAAGACAGATGGTTTCCCACAGACTTCCCCTCTAGCTCTTTCATCTTTCATCTAACTATTAATTCATCTGTTTGGATGGATACATTCACGCATGGAACCAAGATGAATAATAATGAGATTTTTAATAACTCCCTACATTTGCATTCCTTGTAACTCTTTACATGGTTCTAGCTGATTAAAATGAATCATTTACATAATTAACATATGGTTATAGTGTTGGCTTTAATATGCTGATTATCTCAGTACTTTTGTCTAGAGTCAATTGGATTCAAACTGTAACAATTGTTTGAAGTGAGAATAGTTTATTCCTGTGAGGGTTGGTGAATATTTGCCATGGGGCCTGATTAAAAATAGCACAACTGTCCAAGAAATTCTTTAATGTAAAGCATGTATTAAAAAATAAAAATAAAAGAGGAAAATGTCATCTATATCTTTTGTGTTTAGGTCAGGCTTTACAAATAGCTTTCTATGCTTAAAGAGTCTTCTGCCATTAGTTCCTTGCTGAGATACTAACACAATACCAGGCTGAGAATAAATCAAGACAAACAATACAGGTCTAATTGTTTCTTATTTATAAAGACTTTTTTTTTCTTTAAATCAGCTTTAAAATAATATTTTTTAGTACATTGAGGTAGAATTAGGATTTTTTTAAAATTAGATAAAGTATGTCTTAGTGTCTCTATATTGACTGGATTACCCTACTCTTAAGATTAAAAGAGGAATAATTTTCATATTTGTTGTATTGCTTGTTTTCTCCAAACAGATATTTATAGTAAGTCACACTGAAGGAATTGTATTTTAAGAATTGGTGGAATATTTTCCAATCTTGCTCTCACCCTTGGTGGTGTGCTCTGCTCCCTAGTGCAGAAACTGCTTGAAAAGAGAAAAGAATTGTCAGTTTTTGTGGTTAGGTAACTAACACTTGTGTCAATGAATGCTTTTTGAATGTTCATGAATATTTGAAGCAAATTTGTGTTAATTGCACTACTGTTGTCCACAATTAGTCTGTGGTAGACATGATTAATTGTAAAGAGCCCTGACATTTATGCATAAAAGGCTTGAGGTCAAACAGAAATGGAGAAAAATGGTTGCTGCAGCATTGGCAGATGGAATGCTAATGTATTTTGACTCATACTGAGAATAATGATATTTTTGCATCAATAGCAAATAATTGTTTTAGAACTGTGGAATATTCTTCCCCTTTCCTTTGCTTTTCTTCCTCTGTTTAACTTCGTTCCATCCCACCCCAGGATGCCACAGCCACTGGTTATTTTTACAGTGTGGTTTTTAATTGGCTTGGGTGCTGTGTTGGGAGCTGCTTTACAGGAAGCCCAAGCCACCCTGCCAGCTAGGAATTTCCTCTGGATTTCCTGCTTCAAGGCAAGGTGTACTGTAGTAATATTCTGATGAGAATCATGCAGGCATTGTGAAGGAAAACTCTTGTATCCCTGTTGGAATATGGAGCCTATTGAAAGTGAACTTCCTGTGCTCAAAGTACATGAGCACCATTTCAGCAGGTTTATTGTGACTGAATAAGGAATAATTGAGCAGGTGGGATCTCAGTGGTTTAATCTCTACCCAAACAGCAAATAGACCATGTTCACAGTGTCATGACCACTTTATGAGGATGACCCATAACTGTCTGAGTCCTCTACCACCAAAGAAATGTGGCATGGCACTCAGTACCCTGCAGAGTTCCCACTGGGTACAAATGGGGGGCTGCTGGTCCTGAGCCCTGGAGCTTGTTAAAAATCAGGATCCCCTGAGGGATGTTCCTCTTTGAAAAGCTGACAGTGTGGTTGGTGCAGTGGCTGGGGCACCACATCCACCCCAGGCTGGCCATGTCCACGTGGAGTGCAGCAGTCAATAAATGTCTGTACCTACAGCACAGGGAGGCTCCTTCCAGCTCTCCTGGGGTTGGCACTTGACTGATAAGTTTCTTTTGTTAAAATTGACATTAATCTGTCTAATTCTTTATAAGCTATTGATGGACTCATTAGCCCAGTGAGATTCTGCTGGTTTAGATCTTGAGTGAATGGAGCCCTTCGTATAAAAGACTGAACAGATAAAACTTTCCAATAAATTGCCAATATTGAAAATAGTCTTTTAAGCAAATAGAAATCTCTGCCTTCATTTTCAGCATTTTAATAAGTTTCTGATTGTCCTGCATTTACTGATGTAACATCCAGTGAAAATGGCCTAAACCTTGCCAATAACCTTTGTAAGTTTTCATTTATGTAAAACTTTACCGAAAGATATGGAATATTCTGCTACTTAATAATTCCCATTTGAAGTGCAAGGAAATTACATTTTCTATCTGTCCTCAAATGAAATTTTCTGTACATGATACCACCATAATCTGTTAAAAATATTTTTCTCTTCTCTGCAGTGGAACAAATTTTTATTTATTTACTATTTGTGGTGGTTGGCCATTTGCAACTGCTTTTCATCATGTCTTCAAAAGTTAGAGGAAGAAAAAAGGAAAGTAAAGTGGTAGCCTGGAAAATGTATGATGATAATCAATGAATAATTTGGATATCAGTTGAGAAATAACTAGAAGTGCTCATAAAAATGCTGATCTTAAAAAAACATGTGTTTCAAACTGAGGTCCTGACACAGAGTTAAAAGTTCCATGGGATCACGTAAACTTTGTGACTTTTTTGGGTAAAAATTTTGTGGTGATTGTTCATGATAGCCCCCAAGAAATGTTGATGGTTCATAATGGTCTTTGCTAAATAGTCTGGGACACAGTGCTCAGTGGAAATCCCCTCAAGGGTGATATTTTGTGCAGTAGCTCAGCTTGCTGAATTTTCACTGTAAAATGTTTTCATCAGACCAAAACCAGGTAGCAAATGTTTGCACGCAATGGAGCCTTACATAACTCTTGCATAATTCTGTTCATAATTTTTTTAACAAAGAAAAAATCTCCTTTTGAGCACAAAAAGGCAGCCTGTTAGTGGTTTGAGTTGATTTTTTAGAATCTACAAAAAAAACCCAAAATAACCTAAATGAGAGAAATCACTTGCACATGTAACCCAGAGGACGTGGTTATCTAGAATTACTGAATAAAGTGAAATATTGTGTTTTCCCATGGAGTGCTTTTTGGATGACTTGGTGACATTTGGTTATGCAGTCTCATCTCAGGCAGGGTGTTCTCTCCAGGCAGGATGTGTGGTGCTAATCTCCAGCTGCCCTGCAATAAATGCTGGGCTGCAGACAGGAGATGGCCAAGAGAGAATGCCTGGGCAAACCTTAATCTTTAATAAGGTGCAGAGCTAGTCTATAACTGTCAGGGAATGACAGAAGAGCAGTGCTTTCAGCTTGCCTGCTCAGAATAGAAAATGGGGTCCTCTGACAGGCAAGAAGGGCTACTTTATTCTTTATTGGGTTTGGGGCTATTATTGTAGCTGTGTTATTTAGTTATTTGACATTTGTGAGTTGTTGGGGCAAAAGGAAGTTCAGTTATTAATGGGAAAACAAAATTTTAAATGGATTTTTTTTATGCTGAACGCACATTGAAACCTCTTATTCCAGCACTCAGAAATTAAGCCATACCTGATGAGTGATGTTTTTAATTAGGAAATATAAGGAATATATATAGGAATATTACAATATGTAGGAATCTTACAATGCAGTCATCAAGATGCTTATACAAAAATGGGTGACATTTGAATTGAGGAAAATCAGAGACTTCATGAGATGTATATTTTTTGAAAGCTTTAGGTTTGCTTTTGGAACAATGAAATTAGGATTTCTTAGAAAATTTTTGTCTGCAGGCTCAGAAATTTGAAGTTTACAAAGTTCATTATGGAATTGGATATTAGTAAGCTTAGATAAAATATTGGTCTAGAAACATGAGATATACATTGTTGGATTATAGGGTGTCATGCAATGGTAAGCTAGACATAATATACTGCTAAATTACAATTTCAGACTTCTAAAATTTTACACAACTAAGACATTTCCTCCTTTTTCAATTATATTGAGTTCTTAGGTCTATGTGCAAGATAATTGTGTAGGAGTGCTTGGTTCTTTACCTCTAAAATAGTGTTGATTTAAATATTTTCATTTTGTCTCTCTTAAAAATATCATTTAGATAACATATAGCTGCCAGTGGTGGTGACTGGTGGCTCTTCTGTGATGTGACCTTTCATTTGAGGTTTGAACAGCACTTTTAAACCTCTAAAAAGACCTGATAGAATCTGAGGTTTGCTCATTGTGAACTAATGGAAAATCTTCTACAGCATTCTGTAAGCTGATCATTTGTATGTTGAATTTTTTCAGTCAAGTATACATTCTGGGTTTTTTTTCTTTAGATTCTCTTTATATAGTTACAATATGCATAGTCATAAGTATGCTGAGCAAAATACAGCCCAAAATAAACCTTGTCCAAAACTGCAAAGTTGAGAACATTTCTTCTAAAGCAGTCCCACAGAATGTGTAGGGTTTTTTTTAAAGCAATTTCTAGCAGGAAACTGTTTGCTGGTTTCTAGTCTTTGTCTTTATGCTCAGACTTGCAGATTGTCAGCCTACACAACTTTCCAGGAAAACCCATCCAGAAAAGGACAGCATCTCACAAGTGACAGGGATCCAGAGCCTTTGCATCTGTGCTCTGGCTCTGCTGGTGAAAAATGACACAAGTACAGGACATGGGGGGTTTGAATTCACAATCCTCCTTGTTCTGCAGCAAGGCTCCATGAAATGAGACAAAGTTTGCTATAATTCTATTGAAAAGTAAATAATAGCTACTGTTGAGAAGGGATATTTCTGTCTCCTAGGCAGAAATCCACCACTGGCTCAAAAGTAGCATTGATACTCAGTTGTGGTTTCCTGGGAAATACTGCCCGGTGAGGAAAAGCAGGAACATACATCATCATCCCTTCTGAATCATCTTTAGCTTCATCTTCACTTCTAGGCTGAAATCACAAATTATTAATAGGTACAGGAATTGAAAGAAAAGATACTAAAAAAAAGACCACAAACCTTTCCAAACAAGTTTTTTTTTTTTTTTTTTTAAGAAAATACCCAGATATTTTTTTTAATTTTTTTTTTATTTTTGCTGCTTCCATGTAGGTTTTTTTTTTTTTTTTTTTTTTTTTTCTTTTTTTTTTTTCTTTTTTTTTTCTTGGAACTTGAAACTTGCTTTCTGTGGGAAAAACATGGTAAGTTTATTCTCCAAAGAGTGATTTTGGACGTATTGCTATCTATGTAGTTGTCAATGGACTTTTGATCTCATCTCAGCATTGTGTTACTCGGTGAGGTCACAGCAATTTGAGCCTGGCTCTGTGCCACCCTGGGCAGATGGCAGGGAGCCAGGCAGGCATGGCAAGGGCAGGAGACTTTTCCAGCAGCCTCCTTGCAGGTATGGGAGCCTTGGCCCATGTGTAGTGTGCCTGTACCCACCTCAGCCCTTCTCCCCTCGCCTGCACAGAGATAAAGGCAAAGTTCTGCTTTAGACGAGTCTAGAATGGCCCTCAGATGTTCTCCTCAGTCACTGGCAGCCCTGGAGAAGCCTTTATAGCTCGGGAAAATAGCAGGCTAATTCTCTTTCTTTATTTGCCCCAGTTGAGTTCAGTCAATTTACACAAGGAAGTTATTCAAATCAGGATAAATTTAGCTTAAAAAGCTAAGTTTTTCTCAAGGTGGATTAAGTATAGCAGTTGAACCTTTTTTTTTGTTTTCCTTTTATTTTGTTTTGTTTTTAATGTGGAAATTGTAATGATATTTTTTTTATTTCTTAGGGGACTGAAATTCGATATATTGGCCACTGATTTCTTGACCGAATGGGCATTAATATTTCTTAACTGAGTCTTAGTTAAAATTTGTTTTCCTTACTCTTGTTTAATTGCTGGAGCAAATTTCTTTAAGGAAAACATTTTAAGCCTGTGTAACGTGGAATCATTTAATAGTGTGTAAGAGGTGTGTATTTGTGGTTTAAACAAATTACTGGTATGCTGAGTTTGGTGGAGCAGCCAGGCATGGTTGCAGTTTAAATATGCCACTAGTCCTTACAGACACTGAAAGTTTAGTAACAACTGCTTTCAGAATTTGGTCATTCTGAGGATTATTGCTTCAAGTGAAAATGAGTAACTTGTACCATGTTGCTTTTTTAAGTAAAAGTAGTTTGAAATAATATTGAAGGTAGGGCTCCACTGCCCATGGTTAAAGCTGTGCAATTACCCCAGCAAGTGCTGATAAGGCTTTGAGGTGTCTGTGTGCTAACTGTAACTCCTAGCACAAAAAAATCCCCAAACCAGCAAAAATATTTTTAAAATCTTAGTGTATGAGCTGTCAGGTTTTTTTTTATGTCAGGCACATACATAAAAGTTGCTTTTTTTCCCCCTTGATCTCTTCTTCATATATGGGAATCTGATCCATCCTTGGACACTTGACTTGAAAACTGCGGGCAAACGAGAGTGGAGCTGTGTGAGTGATGGCTGTTCAGTGGAAAGCATGGGCTGTGCCTGAAGAAAAGCTTTTAAAGTAATTATTTCCTCTTTTACATGCAAGTTGCATTCGTAAGAGAATGGTTTGTTTTTTTTCAGTCCATCCCTCTACCACTTGGTATCTCTTCTCAGCTTTAGTGTGTCTTAACACAGTAAAATTTGGGAAGAGAAAGGAAAATATTATTTCAGTTTTCTGGTTATTTATTTAAGAGGTTTGGAGATACTGTGGCACTTCTTACATTACACTGGATTTCGTTTTACAATTTGTTCACAGAAAATTGGATTCTTTGAGCAATTCTGCTCTAGCAGTTATTAAAAGTGCTGAATCAGTTCCTTTCATAATCTTAAAAGAAAGGGTATGAATACATAATAAACTCCAGATAAGAGATGTGATTTTAGTGTAGCTCAACTGTTTTTTCCCATAAAACACATAGGCTAGAAAGGGCTCCTGTAATCTTTGTCTGACCTTAAACCTCTAATACCTCTACAGAGTCCATGTTTTTGTTCCAGCAGCCACACTGGATTATATATCAACGTTTTCTTTTTTATCAGAGTGCTGGGAATGATGCAATAAACATATGCTTCGTACATGTTTCTTGGTGTCTGCATTGTGCGCAGATTTATGGACAAAAAATACACACTTGAATGAAGCTTGGTGTGATCATATCATTATATTTTTTACAATGAAATAGATATAAATAAATGCAACTGGAAAAAGCCCCACAAGAATGTATTTTCATTATATGGGATTTCTGTTAGAGCTTGACTAAATTGAAGAAATTACTGTTTTGTCAGTGTTGTGTTAGCATCTACTTTGATGTATGTTCATATAATCAGACATATTGTGGTGGTGTGTATCAATTTGGTTTTTTCAAGCCATAAAGTACATTATTGTCGCTGAGGGAGGTGCCATAACTGTGTGTAACACTGGAATTACCACCACACTGCATTGAATAGAGCCTGGGCAGGAGCATCAGATGGTTATGTCAACCTAGGTGGTGTTTTGCCTGTGATTTACTGCCGGGATGTGTCTGGAAACACATTCTTTCTTCTTCCACCAGAGAGAGAAAACCAAAAGAAAAACTGAAATAAAATGTTATTTATTTAGGTACAGTTGAGAACTGGTCTTTGATGGCATGGGCAGGCTCCCCCAGTTGAGTTTTGCCATCATCATGTAGCTTCTTGTTCTAAAATTGTATTACATGGGATAGTGCTGGATTTTTTTAATGAGTCAAAAGGCTGTTAGTAGTGCAGAAACCTTTTGGGTATCCATAACTCACTGATACACTTGACCAATTCCCCAAGGTGGTCCCAGTCTCTTTGTGCCTGAGTCCCAAACTTTGGGTTGATTTCCTGAGGGTTAAAAGTTGTTCTTTTCAACACAGAAAAAGTGTTTGTGTTAACAAGCTTCCTAATATAGACTGTGTAGGTGATCTGTTTTAAGAAACAGGATGTATTTATTCCTGGGAGAGAGAAACCCACTTGTTTTTCAACACATGGGTGCAGGTGCAGGTAGAGCTGCTAAACTCGTAAGAATTCTTGTCCCCAAAATTTAATTATTTTTCTTTGCATTAAAAGAAGTGTTGAAAGAGATCTAGTAACTGTATGCTATGTATGTATTTAGTAGCTGAATGTTTTAAACAGTTGAGCATTTATTTTTTGCAAAGATTCACTGCGTTGTGTCTTTATCCCTTTTTACCTCTTGCCATGGGAGGAACTGGCAAGGCCAGAAGCCTTCCCTTCTGGCACAACACAGAAGAACTAAAGCTTCTGGCATCATGAGGTGTAAAAACCCATTGAGGTCGTGAGGACAGAGATGTGAGGATCTCTGCTGGCTCTCAGAGCCTCAGAGGAATGTTGCAATTCTGCCCCTGGGTGCTGGTCAGTGCTGGGAGAAGGGAGTGGAGCAGCACCTCTGGTGCTGTGCTTGCAGTGGCTCCTGGCCAAGCTGGTTGTTCAGCCCTTTAACACACTGAAATGGAGCCACTCAACAGGTCACTTGTCCTGGTCACCTCTCTGTCATTATTTTCAAAGCACTGGTCACTCTGAAACTCCATCCTTATTCCTGTGCAGCTCCATGAGCAAGAGCAGGCAGCTTTTTCCCTTTTTCTCTCTGTCCCAAGGCATGTAAAACCTTGTTGGATCAGTGCTCCTGGGTAGCAGCATCAGGGATCAGTGGTATCTCTGCAGTTGTTGTGTTGGCCAATATTGTGTCACAGCCTCTCCAGTAGCTGGCTGCCAGGGGAAATCCATCCTCCTGTGTACTTTCTGGAGATTTCAGCATTTTTACTGTCAATATCCTAAGCCCACTGTATTTCTCCTTGGGAGGTGGGGGACTGAGATGAGGTGAATATAGGATCAGGTAAGTATGTCTAGAAAACCAGATACACCTCTTTAGTCTTCAGTCTGGTCTGTAGTTTCATACAAACCATATTGTAAAAAGTCAATTATAATAACTTAGGAAACAGGCAAAAAAAGCTTTTTCTATAATTCCTGCTTATGCTTAAGATCTCCTGGCTTCGTAGCCAGTTCTCAGAATAGCTTACTACTTAGTTAATAAATTTGACCTAATGACCAAATGTGGCAACTTTATGAATCATGTATCAGTCTCTTGGGTACCAAACTGTGTGCTTTGGTTTTATTAAATCATTTCTGATTTGATTATCTTCATTAGATCATGCAGCAAGTTAATTTCTTTTGAATTTATTGTTCAGACTTTACAATTAAAAGATGCGAATCAAATTGTACAGTTCTCCTCCAGTCTTCATTATGATATCAGTGAGTTTTAGAATTCCAAATACTGTTTTAGTGCAGCTTTTTTATAATCTAAGAATAGAAGATCAGTGTAATACATGGATTATCAGTTTCTGGGCCCTGCACGATCTGTTCAGAAGAAGCATATTTCCAGACTGAGGAACATGAGCAGCAGCAGTACCTGATGGACTTTTCTATATTTCAACTTGCCAATTAGTGATAGAGTGATGGTTTTGTCAGATGCATAAATCACCCTTTCTTAACAGAAATATGACAACTCTCCTCAAGTAAGAATATAAAAATCTTTTAAAAAAGCTATAGTTGGGCACTTCTGAAGCACAGGGTTTGTTTTCAAAGTCACCTGGGAGGTGATGTCTGAGGGTAGTGTCATACAAGTAGGAAATATTGACAAATACGTGGAGGGTGAAGGCTTTGTGTGACTTTGATGTTCCCCATGCCCTGCAGAGCTCCATTGTTCATGTTACTGTTCAGCCCAAACAATCAGCCTAAATACTGCAGCTGAACCTGAGGACAAGGTGCATTTCTTATCTTCTCATAGTTATTATGAACTTCTGGCTGAAGTGCTGTGTCTAAGTCTGTATGGCTGGGAGATATTAAAAAACAGGGAGCAAATCTCTTTTTGTGGTTGACTTGCTGTATTTCAATTTTGGAGCTCTTTTTAACTTGTATATGGAATCATCCAAACTCTCTAATCCAGGACTCTAAATAGCTCCTGTATATGCAACAATTTTGTTCCCAAAAAAAATCAAAAATTAAATGATACATGGCCTGTTATTATATCAATGCCTGAGGCTTTTCAGTGTGCTACAGCAGAGGGTTTGCTTTTACTGAGTGTTTATTTGGTCCATTCATAATTTCTTTATTTTATTAACTTTTATTAACTAAAAAATATATCAATTGCTTTGCAAGACTTCTATTTATCTGTATTCCTCATGCTCCCATCTGTGTGTTACCACAGGGGGTTTCTTTGGATGGGTTTTTCATTTTTGTTCAGGTTTATTCATGAGCATGTGTTCAGTTGGTAGAGGGTTAATTTCTTAGGCCTTTAGATTGAATAGTTTAAATAGATTCATGTTGCTTGATTGTAATAAAGCCCCATTCTTAGAGGAGAACATTCTGATTTTCTTGGAAAAGATGGATACATCATTTTCTTTGTATTCCTTGTTAAATATGTTCCATACAGCCGTCTTCAGAAATGTACATTTGCCATTAAGCAATTTTCTGGTGGTGAAATGATGCTTAGTCTGTAAAAGGATGCCTGGTCTTGTTTCTTTTTCCTATTTTTACAGAGATAAAATTTGCTTCTGACCTTTCGATAGACATGTTTATGACTCAACAGTAAATATTACTGAGGAAGGCATTCCTCCTGGTCATCCTGAGTCAGTTTGATAAAAACCTTGATTTAGGACAAGAGTGCAGGATTTTCTGGGTAATAAAGTAGGGGTTGCTGAGTAGAGAGACAAAATTTGTCATGAACCCTTAAATTAGGCAGGGATAAATGAAGATGGGACTTGTGCAGTTTGAGAGTTGCCATTTCATTTAAATTTGTGGAGTTGCACCAGTGTAAGTGAAATCTATTCAAGATTACTTTCTTGAATGATGAAGTTTTTCCAGTTTTCTTCTGATTTATCATAGATGTTCTCTTGTATGAAGATGATAAGTTTTATATTCCATGTATTATTTTCTACTGTGCAGGCTAAAATATTACAACTCCTTCTTCAAAGAAAAGAATATATTTGAATGAGAACTAATTACCTCTTTTTTTATTCCAAGTGACAAAAGCTAATATATCACACTTAGCCACTGTAAGAACTCCATTTCAGTAAACTAATTAAACTAATCCTATCTCTACTCATTATTCTCAGTTCTGCTAAATATTTTAACAGCATAGATTTATTTCATTACATAAATTATATCATACTTAAAGAAAACAGTTTGCATAATGGTGTATTTGCATTCCCAGGAGTTTATTTTGAGTTTTTGAATTCAGACTTCGCATTTCAGTTAAAATAATATTATTTGCCTTATTTACAATGGTAATTCTTCATAATTATTTCTAATTATCTAAAATGATGTATAACTTTAATTAAATGTAAGTGCTTGGCATTCTTGTTAACTTAGATTAAACAGTGACAGTTCTGCATATAGACAACATGGTGTTAGAAAGTTGTGATGTTTCCTACAGTTCAAACCCTGTATTTTCATAATATTGTGGGTGGTCCTTTCAATGAACCAATCACAGCGTAAAAAAAAAAAAGTTGCTTTTTTATTGTTAGTGATTTTGATTGTACTAAATAAAAAGATCATATGCTTATGGACATGTCTTAAGCTATATAATGAAAATAAAAATGTCTACCTCATTTTTTCTACTTAAACTGTGAAACCAGGATATCTTGAATTCTAAGAATTGAACCAGCAGTGTTGCTGTGAAGCTGTAAAGGAAGGGTGCATAAGTACCACTTCAGACTAAATTGCTTTCTACTTAAAGACATGTAATGTAATGTAATTAAAACAAGAACATGTAAACCTCCCAAATCTCTTTAGTTTAGGTCTTGCACTTAATGTACCTGTTGCAGACCTTTCCAAAATGCTAAAGAAAATGCAGATAAGAAGTAATGGATCAGAACAAATTTACAGTATGTAACTCATGTGAGCTGTATGGAAGATTCATAATTCCAATGATTTTTTGATAAAGCACTTAGAGGTTGTTGCTCTGGTATTAGGGAGGTTGAATAAGGTGACACAGACTCCAGTCTCAGAAGGTAAATGTGAAGTTTATTATACATCACATTCTTTTCATAGACTGTTCTGAGAAAGCTGGACCTGATTGGTCCTCAGTTAACAACTCTCACATCACTGGTTAATTAAGAAGAACGGTTTTCATGTAAACATCTTACAAATAAACAACAAGTTTAAAACGCTAGTTGAAAAGATTAAAGATTATTTTAATTCTTTCTCTGAGTTTTCTCAAAACTCCTCAGAGTAATGCTTGGGGAAGTTCATCTGACTTTCTGACCAGAATGTCAGCAACCACAAGAGGTAATGGTGTTCCAGTCTTAGTGCTGGTTCTTATAGAGTTATCTGAACTTTGATTTCTGTCACTGTTATGGCTTCTCATAGTGCTGACATGAGGTCAATCATGAGGATTTTAGAAAAAATTCACAGAAAAAGGGAACTAATTTTGGGTAGCTCTAGCTGGGGATTCTGCATGATTTCTAAAAGGATGCGAGGCAGACAGACAGCTGACAGACAATTTGGAAATTATTTTATCCCAAGTGCTGTGGGTTACGGTCACGAGAGCTCTTCTGCTCTTGTGTTTCCAAGTCCAATGTGCCAGCTGGAATTAGCAGAACTGGAATTCATCTCCAGGTACCAATCAAACTGCAATACAGCTTTCCATGAACTTCATTCACCCTGCTCTGCACCTGAGCTGCTTCTTGAATGCAGCAGTGTGAATTGCTTTCATATTTTGCTCATCAATAATCAAAATCTTTCATAAATTAAGTTTATATATACAGACTGTTGTTTCAGTCAGTTTTCAAGTATTTGCCCCTAATTCATTACAAAAGACCATGATAGTTTTGTTTCCATCATCTGTTCTGTTCCTTTTCTGACATAGACAAGAAAAGTAAATCGGTGTGCGGATCTTAAAATTTGAGTTTCTGTTGATTTACTTAATCTGCAAAGATGTTACCTACAAACAGGCTTTGGATGTGGTTTATAGAGATGAGCATAATGATGTAATCTGGTCATAATTATACATAAAATGTTAAGTATACTTCAAACAGATTTTTGAATGCAAAATCTATTAGAAAGAAAAAAGGAAATGAAGCCCATGGTATAATCTATTTTATCCTTCTCTGATACATCTTTCTCCTTAACAGTTTGGAGAATATCAAGTAAAGTTTTAGAGAAAGATAACTGCTTCGAATAACAGTTCTTAAATTGATTCCAAGTGCTGTATGAACCATTCAGTCTTAGAAACTAGGATAAAAGACTAAGTACTCTTTTGGAGAATACCTAGATTCTAATAGTTAATAGAAGATTATCAATACTGTTTGTAACATTTTTATTTATTTTCTTAGAGTAATAATTGTGATGAATCTGTTCAGCAAGGGAAAAAAAGTTGTAGGTTACAGAGCTTTTCCCCTTCCAGAGGACTCCAGTTTGAGCTCCCTCAATAGTGATGGACTGCTGGCAGTGCTGATGCTCACTGCCCTCTGTGCAGTGACCCTGCTCTTCACTGGGGGGGGAATTGGCTTTGAGGAGCTGTCAGAGCATGCAGGACACTGCATTGAATGCATTGAATGGGTCTGGAAACCAAACCAGGGACCTCTGTGTGGCATTCTGGTCTGGGCAGACTTAGGAGCTTACTGATGTGTGTGGAAAATCTGGGATACTGCTCGAGTCTTGCCAAGGGCACAGGTGACAGGACAGGGGAATAGCTTCAAACTCTCAGAGGGCAGGGCTGGGTTAGATTTTAAGAAGTGTTGCAGGGGCTGCCCTATCCCTGGAAATGTCCAAGGCCAGGTTGGACAGGGCTTGGAACAACCTGAGATAGTGGAAGATACCCCTGCCCATGGCAGGGGTGGAGTGGGATGAGCTTTAAGGTCCCTTCCTACCCAGACCAGTCTCAGGTGATTCTCTGAAGCTGTACATGTTTAGAAAATGCCTGTGCCATTGTCTCCTGGCTTTCAGAGTTTATCAGGTGCTCTGGATGTTGCTGTGACTCTGTCTTGCTCATGCAAACTGCTGAGCCAAGCTGCCAGAAGAAGAATCAAAGCTCCTTCTGCTGAAATCAGGACAGAATGCAACATTCACAGAGGTGGGGGCGAAAAATACATAAGTAGACTTGGAGCTGGTAAGGGCTCAGAAGATCAGTAAAAAATGAAGTTTTCCTGAAGGTCAGAAGTCTCTGGGTGAATCTGAGTACTTTGCTCAGCTGAAGTGACTGGCAAGTTAAAGGGGGGTGGTGGGGAAGGCAATCTGCCTTATCAACACTAGAGGCAGGTAGAGAGAAAGGGACTTTCTACTGTGAAATATTTGATATCCGTCTTCCCAGTATCTTTATTTACTGTTTATATATTTTTCTCAGTCCATCTTGCATTATGGTAACACATTGCTTAGCATTAGTTATCAGTAAAATAAAATTTCAGTTGCTAGATATGATAATAACCAATAAAATTGGTTATACTATTTAAAGTGTGCTGTGACTGAGTAAAATATGAGCTGTGCATGCAGCTTGCCTAGCTTGACATCAGGGCAGTGTTTCACTTGACAGATGTCTGTAATTACTGATATTTTTCATAGTTTTTTGTATTTCATAAGTCATCTGTAAGATCATGTAGTAAACTTTGAGGACAAATTTATCTGGTAATCGTTTAAATTTCGAATTGCAGTGTTAAATTTTTTTTAAGTACCTTGTACATACATAGATGTATTTATATCTATTTGTAAGTACTTATCTGTATAATTTTGACATTTGAAAATAACTGTGTATGTGTATATGTAATGTAAAATACACATGTATTTTATAGAACTCCTTACACTAAGCTTGCTCAGTGAGACTCTTTACTTCTGTTTTTGTAAATTATTGTGTCAGCCTATAAATCATGCTTATAAGTAAGTTATTTTGAAATATTTTTTTTTCCTTTTCTTTCAGGCACATATTATTTAAAAATGACTTTTCATTTTGCATTAGCTTGCATGCTTACAGTATTTACATTAAGTGGTATGTAAGGAACATCTGTTAAACAGACTCATACATATCCTTCCTGAATATGTAGTGAGCTAAATGTGTTTGAAAATTTATGTGGTTTCATACGGGTAAATAAGATGTATTTGTGGATTATGTTGCTCATATATAGGCTATGTTTAATTATAAATTTATAAAAAATACATCACTGGTCAAAAGATGTGCAGGTAATGTAAATATTTTATGGAAGTGCAAAAAACGTAAAATTGTTGAGGTGATAAAAATCACCCTGAATTTTTTTGAAAGAGTTGTTAGACCCCAAACTCCATGTCAGTTTGGTCTTCAGTTCTAGTAGCATAATATTTTGACAAGGGACAACATTTTATACAGTCCATAGACCAGATCTTTCACTTTGTGCTTACAGCTCATTTGAAGTTATTCCCCTTGAGGACCTGACCTCAAGTGCTAAATCTACCAATTCTATCTTTTGCTAGGCAAAGAAGATGATGACAGTATAACCCCATGCACTCACAGCAGCAGTTTCACATATTTGATGAGCTCACACTCAGAGACATCTCCATATCCTGTAGTGTTCAGCCAGGTGGACCAGGCTTTACATAGTCCATAGTGAGTAGAGTCCTACATTATATTAAGCTCTCTCTCCATTACTTTCTAGAACTGTGATGAGTGGCTGGTGGTGTTGGGGTGGGGGTACATTATTAGGAAATCTTCCTCATTGATTAATCCAACAAAATGCTTTCTCTGTTTTGTTGTGTTCTTCTCCTGCCCTCCCATATGCTCTGACAGCTTCACCCTAAAGTGGCCACCTAACAAAGACACCTTTATTCTACTATGCATTGTAGCCTGTTGTAAAGTGGAAAAAAAAAGCTAAATAAACTCCAGTGTATTCATAAAAAAATAATTTGTTTTTAATTACTGCTGGCCATGATAATAGAGAGGTGTTTAGAAAAAAAATTAGCCCAAGTGGGCAAATAGCTCTCCAGACATAACATATGGGTATGAACAAAAGCTTAAAAGAATATTCTCCAGCTATTTAAGCAGTCTTTGCATAGTGTAATCACAGACCCTGATAGTAAAATGACAAATATTTATTGTGCTTATTTCTTGTTACTTGTGTAATTCTTAAATTGTAGTACTTAAAATGTTAAAACAAAATATTACTGATTTTACCTACTCTGTAACAAATTTGGACACTTAAGAGTTTCTAGTTTTGCTTGAACAGGTCATATAGCCTAATTTCAAATCCAGGTTATTGATCTGGGGGTTTTGTGCTTGACACCCCACATTCCTTTGTGTCCAAGGAATTATTAAATGCTGTTATAGCTCCAAAGCAGCAAAGCCAATGTTATGGGTTCTCTATCCCAATCTCGAGCACACAACTGATGGGATATCCAAGACTTCCAGGTCCATGCAGTGTCTCCTGTGAACCAGATGGTGCAGCTGGGTGATGACAGATGGACACAAAGTGGAATAGGTGCAGGGAGAGGCTGGAAGGGAGAAAAAATGGAGAGCTGATCATGTTGGAAAAGAGCTGAGCATGGATAGTGAAGCCAAGGAAATGCTGAGAAGTGGGTATTGTTCTTATCTGTGGCTGCTTAGGAGTAGAGGACAGGAGGTGGGATGGTGTTTTTAGCTAGAGGTACGTGCTGGCCATAGTAATTTACAGAGACATGTAAAAGAACCTTTAAATAGTCACATCAGGGAGTTCCTGAAACAGGATTCCAGTTTGAGCTTGGGCCAGGGGAGGTCAAACACTTATCAAATTTTGAGAAGGAATTTCTACCCTTAAGAAAAATTACATCATGTGGCTTCCTAGCAGGTGACTCAACTCCCTGACTCAGGAGTTATCTTCCAGCTCTGCTTTCTTTCCAAGAAAAGTCAAAGTCACAGATGCTCTGGCATTCTCAACTGCCAAAATCCCTGTGGTTGATAGGATTAACTGGCTAAATTTGTCCATGAAAAATAAAAAATCTGTGTTTTTTCAGCAACATTCAGTAATTCAGATGCTACTACTATATTTGGTGATAGTGCTGCTTTTCCTAAACCTTGTGTTTTCTGGGGTTCTGGGTAAATTTATGTGAGAAGGGAATTATAGTTTGTATACTATTAAAAAAAAGTGCATACTGCTCAAAGTTACCTTATTTCAGGGGAAGGTTTATTGGAAATGCGACTCACACAATGTATGATGAGGTGAAAAAAAATAACAGAAATGACCTCAGTGAGTGCAGCCCATGTGTTTGTCATTTTTCCATTTTCTTAAGCTTTTATGGACAATTGAACTTAGTGTGCAGCAAATAGGTAGTTTCCACATCTTTCTGTGCATGCTGTCCAATTTGTATATTTTTAAAATTATTAATAGTAAGTGCAAAGAAAGAAAAAATTATATGTTTTGAAATGATACTAAATGTCTGAGGTAGTAACTACACTGTGGCTCAAGACAATTCTGATGCTTGCAGAATCAACTCCTTAATTACATTTTTCACTTATAAAATCTGACCCATAATTTACTTTTCAAGAACTCATATTTTGTGTAAGATTTAATTTCAGAGGTAAAATCTCAGTGGAGGGAAACCTCAATGCTGCTTTTTTCAGTGGAGTTAAATCTTGTACAGCTGTGTGTTTACCCTTTAATGCATGCATCAGTAAAATAATACTTTGAAAAGATTAACAATAGCACAGAACCTGCACTAAAAATCAAACAACTTTAGGCCAAATAGATCTTTTAGGGTTCTGTGCATGTAGGCATTGTCATTACTGCCATCGGAAATAAATTAGGATGAGATCCAGCTTCATTCTGCTCCATCTTCAGGTTTCTGTGGCACCACACCTGCTAATATTCCTTCACTGGAAAGTTTGTAGTGAGTAGGACTCTGGGATTTTGCATTGTGTAAATATGTATTTATAAACTTCTGAGATTGATATTGAGGGTGCCTAAAGTTTCTCTTTCATGCCAGGTCCTCTCCCAGTTTCATTTTACATATAGCTGTCTATAACTGTTGCTGTTCCAGCTACATTTACTTATCCCTTCTCATATATTCTCTTATTGAGAGTTGTCAGTAAACCAAAAAGAAAATTGCCCTTTCTAGGTTAGGTGGCAGTAGTTTTATTCCACCTATTTAATCAGATTTAAACTTTTCATGACACTCTTAAATAATCATTGTATTTTCCTACTTCGCCTTTTTGAGAATTTATTTGTGTTAAGCAATCAAGTAAATAAGCATTTTAAACTTTCACCCAAGTGACTTAGTGTGTCCCTTGATGATGATATGAACAAAAAGAATTCTATCCATGTTTTCATTATTATGTCTAGATATATGGTTATTTTAAAAGTGAGGTGAGGAGCCATGTGTTTGTACATTGCAGTGTGCATGTATCAATATTTATGTAGGCCTACAAAGAAAAGGTTGAAAATACAGGTAGGAGAATATGCAAGGATTAATTTTTGCTCTATTTCTGGCCTTTTTAAATAAAACATGCTGGTGTTTGGATTATTCTGACATCAGTTCATTTCAACCACTTTAGTCACTTAATTTAAAAAGGATGAAAATATGAGTAGTAAGGAAAGAAAACAACAAAAAAAATAGAATTAGTAGCAAGCAGTTTGGTCTGTGGTTATCCTAGCTGAATGTTACATGCTGATAGAATACAACACCATGGACAAGAAATATTCTTGACTATTTTGCTCACTTACTGTCTTCCTGCAGCTGATTCTGGAGGAAATACTCTGCCAGCCACATTCTTACAGTGTCACCTTTTTGAACCATTGTGCCTGGGTGCTCTTTTTTGCAGCTCAGGACAGTTATAGTCTGGTGATATGTGGAATAATTCACATTTCTGGTTTTTAGCAGCATTTAATTGAGTACTATTGGGTTTCTGCATAAATATGTGTGAAATGATTGTTCATTTCTCATCCCAACCTTTTGATTAATCAACTTTCCCTTGGGCAGTCATGCAGCATTTGCCATGTTGTGCAGAAGCCAAGCGAGCACTTAAGATTTTCATTGTTAAGCTCAGTTAAAGTACAAATTCAGATTTTAGTAAATGTTTTTTTTTTTAATAAATAAGCATATAACATTATCATCTGTCATATAACTTTTTCCTTTTTTCTTTTTTTGAGAAATGCATCCCTCAATAGAAAGGGCTGCTCAGGCCATTCATTTTTTTATAAGGACATAAGACACATTAAAGTAGAACGAAGTAATCTCTCACAGCAGAGAAGGAGAGTGACCTTTTAACCATATAAAGGTTGATCAGGTGTCTGGATTACCACATGAATAGAAATCATGCTGGGCTGGTCTGGCATCTCTGGAGAGCTGGTGAAGAACACACCAAGTGGTCAGTGAAGTGCCTGTTACAGAAGGAGTTGGATATAGTACAACACATGACATGTTGGACACCTTTATAGTGCTAGTGTAACTGCCATGTGTATTATAAATTAATTTTTAAAGGGATTTATGACATTTAGTTGTGATTGAGAAGTAGGAGTGTGAGATAGGGTTACAAAGAATCTCAGAAAAGAAGGTGCAAATAATTTAAAATCTACTGGAACTCCACTACAACACAGTTCTGAGTGAAGGATCACGTAGCAGCTTGTAGTATGACAGTGCCTCTTTTCTTATACCAACTTCATTTTGCATTATTGCATGAGAAAATAATATGTTGATATTTTTATCAAATGCCCTTTAATCTCCAACTACAACTTATTTTTTCCAGTGCCTCCTGCAATCCATAATTTTTTTTTTCTGATAAAACTGATAATTTAAAATCTATTGGCTATAAATTCTCATGCTGTCATTAACTGTGTTGTCTAAAGGAAGAACCAAATATTGGGGAATTCAAGAATGGCACTATAGTTCTAATCACTTCTGTAATGCTTTTAAACTCAGTGCAAACTAAATGATTACTCATAGAAAATATTAGTACAGAGAAAATACAGCGTGGGCAAATGTTATGCTGCTTTCCCTGAAGTATTCAGGTGACCTTATTATCTACCAACATGAAAAACTGCTGCTGGGAAAGGAAGGTCATTCAGACATCAAGGAAAGATCAGTCCTTGTCCTTTGCCACAGAGACTCCCAAGTATGTATCAGCTGCTCTAGAGAGGAATCCCACAACTGATTTGCTGTGTGTGATATGTAGATAAAATCCTTGTAGATTTTCATTCCTGGGAATAGAAATAATTAGGTGGTTACATAGTAAGGTGATAATCAAAGCCATTTTTGCAAAGCACAGGCCATAAAGCCTGATTTGTCAACAAAACCTCTTTGCTTATTAATAGGGAATTTCAGATATACATCAACTGGTTGGAATATTCCATAGAGTTGCAGATAGAAAATGAAGCTGTTTATTGATCAGAACTGATTTTTTCCCTGGAGTCCGTGCCCTAACTGTAAAGTACAAGTGCTGACTGCCACACTCTGCTGATTGCAGATTTTTTTGACAGCCAAGACCTGACTCTTCCCTAATCCGTGTAGCTGCATTGTAGGAATTACAAAGCTTATGTGACAGACCTGTTCTGTATTCCAAGAACTGCAACACACCTGTCATCAGATAGAAGCAAGAATGCCCAAGTCATCACTTTACTTGGGAAGCAGAACAGATGATTGAAATTATTTCTTGCTACTAACTAATTCCCCTTTTAGCAGAGATAAGCTGCTTTGTTCAGCTGTAAATGAAACATTAGGGTATTAGCTGTCAAGGCAGAAGTATTGGAGGAGCTAAGATTTTATCAGCAGTAGTAACATTCTGGGCAATAAATTGTTTTGTTGGGCAGAATACTATTCTCCAGAGATACAGAGAAACAAAGCTCATTAAGGTAAATGCTTAAAGCACCACAAAAAAGCAAAGACAAAGGCTTATTACCTTTGTTTTGGGGATAGATAAAACATTTGCACTTTTTCATCTCTCCGTAGCAGTGAAGAATTATGTGGTGCTGTTATTAAAAAGATGCATTTGTAGGCTTGTAGAATGCTTTCTGAATATATCCAAGGGACAAATAGATTCCTGAAATATCAACAGAGAGCTGTAGTAAGTGATGGCTTTTTGGAAATTGTTTTGTTTCCCTCTGGGTAAAATTAGGTATCTGCACATTGTCCTGTACTTAGCATTCATCAGATTAATAGACTTGCATTATTAAATGAATGTTTGAAACAGAGAAGCAAAAATGTTGGAGTTATACAAAATATTTTTACCAATATATGTACTTAAATTAAATTCATAAGGCTTATGGCATGATCCATTAGGGTGATGGGAGGAGAGGAACTCTTACTGGTAGGGACTGTAGCTCAAGAAAAATATTTGGAATGTTAGGAAGGAATTAGAGCTCTGTAAACCAAGGGTGGACATAAACTTGCTATCAGAAACAGTTAAGTAGGATAGAAGTAAAATAGGTCGAAGGAATCTCTGTTCGTGAGCTAAAAAGCCTGGAAGTAGCCAGAGGCAGATACTGTTTTCCATCATTACTTGTTTGAAGTAGCATTTTAGAAAACTGTAAAATAGAAGTTTCATACATACCACAAAGAACAAAGACACGTAGCTGCAAAATTGCACGGAAGATTCTGTTAATAGCTGACATAAATGCCTTCAGAATTTTCTCTGTGCAACATGGAGAATTTGGAAACAGTGAGGAGAGCTTTGCAGTCCATCCTGTTACCTACAAAGGAGTCAAGGAAAGATGATTTAGGAAAAACCAACTAAAAATTAGAAGACAGCTGACCAAAGCATGGGTTATTTATTAATGGCTCTCTGCAGACAGGAAATCCTACACAGATAAAAACCAAAATTCTGAATTCTGCTAGTTGGTTTTATGTATTATAGAAATATATATTCTAGTTATACATCTATATATTATTGCATCTTATATATATATAGTTATAATATTATATATATATGTATTATTTTTATTGTCTATTTTATATAGACACAGTGTTGTTAAAATATGGCTGTCACTGGGTCATTGTCCAGTGATGGACAAATCTTCAGAATCAGTTTTCCTTCTCTGTGAAACAGATATGTCAGCCCACCAGAATAATCTGCTTGATTTTGAGGGGATAAGTACAATAATAGTCAGCTTTGTTACTGGCTAAGACTGAAATTAATGAAGTTTTTGCTTTCTCATTTGGGGTAATTGAGCTCATCTGACAAAGTGTTAAGGTTTGGTGCAGGAGGATTCAGTGATGCTTTAATTTACTGTCTCATATTGTTAGTTATAAAGAATATTCAATACTTAATGCAAGTGCTTTATATGCACCCACCAACTGTGAAAGAAAATAAACTTGATTTTAAAATTCAGATTTGATCTGAAGAATTTCCATTTGAAGAGCATGACTCTCCTGTGTGCTGGCCTATCCCTTGTCTGGTCCCAGTTGCAGCAGTCATTGGAGTAGCAGGAACCTTTGGGCTCCTGTTTTACTCCAAGTACTGCCTCAAATCCAGCCCAGCCTGCCTGGATTGCAGCCCTTACAGAAGGGCTGCTTTCTGATCAGGAAATGCTGCCAAGGCAGAGCTCTTGTACACTTGCTGAAGTGGAATGGGAACACCAGAAGCTCCAAAGGTAATCTCAGAAGACCAAAATATCAGGGCTTCTTGCTTCTAGTAAAATCTTTACTCTGCTTTCTTTCTCTTTGAGGAAATCTGGTTTCTTAGATGTTTCAGGAGATGAACACCAGGTTTTACACACAAGGACTTTATTTTAGATGATGCATTCTTCAGAGTAACCAGTCTGCAGCAATTTAAGTAATCTTTGCAAATGTTCATTTCACCCTATACTTTTTTCCTTTACTTGTAAAATAGGATTAATAGAGAGAATGTACTGTGTAAGTGTAGTAGGTTATTGCTGGTTTTATTAAAATAAGGCTGGAATATTTTGCTTTATGGACTCATCCCCAGGGTACTCTCTTATAGTTATCCATAAGCTAAAAACCCCAGATTTTCAACTACCACGGGTCAGCAAATGAATGAGAACTGGACTTTGATCTTCTAAAATGCATGGGTTGGCTTTGAGGTGCTACAGATCATAACACCCCACTGTGAATTCATCCAGCTGAGCTGTGGTAAACATCCAGAGTGTTAATGGGAGAGCACCTTGAAGAATCCATAGGGATCAGATCCAGTCATTTGCATTAGTTGAGCAGGTTGATATTTTTGTGCTTTATAACCCATTTTTCCTAAGCAGCTGCTTTTTTCAGAGTTCTATACCAGTATGGAAAAGGGCTGTTGGGAAGATGAGTTCATAGAGCTCTTGTGAAGAGGCCAATCATGAGCTGATTAATTGAAGTACTTTAATTTGGGTATGGAGAATAACAGTTATGGTTACATTTTGTCATTTTATATTAACAAAAAGATCGACCTAGACAAAAAACATAGTCCTGATTCCAAAAGATAAGGTGCAAAGGTCTACTCTAATTTTTAATTGGTATTCTAAAGTAATTTTAATCATGCTTTCATCTTGTTTCAAAGCATAAATTTAGTTTTAAATACACACTTATTTTCAGTAATGATGGACAATTACTGAAATATTCAGAGACCTGGAATAATTTGCGTATTTACAAGTGGCTTGTTTTTATCTAACATCTAGTTAAGCTTTGGGGATGTTACTGCCATGAAACACCAGGAGAAAAAAAAAATAACCCAAATGACAGGGGGGAAAAATCAACCAACCAAACAAAAAAAATCCCACCAAAACAAAAAGTTGAAATATTTCTTTGTTCTTGTCTACTTTAGGAGCTCATGAAGAAGCTTGAAAGTGGATAGAGGTCTGAAAAAAATACCAAAGTTTGTTGTTGTTGTTAAAGTGGAAGGGAAAAGTTTTCTGCAGTGCATCAGAAATGTCAGGTTAACAGGGTACAAGGTGTTGATCTGAGAGAAACTTCACCAGGTTCACTTTGTACTGACAGGTCTAACCCAAATCCAGCCTTCCCTTATTGTGGGACTCTGACTTTATTTCATGCAAGATCAGGGATTTGTGTCTTCTCTCAGCTTTGTTATAGCCAGCACAAACCCCTCTGCTCTGTGTGTTTATTGGGTAGGACACTGGCTAATTTGTCCTGCAGGTAACCCAATCACTTAGTCCAGCTCTAATGCATGTGGTTAAAGAAAAAATGTGTATTGTAGGTGTTTGGGAAATGAGAAGCAGAAACATAAGAAGCCAAACATATCTTATATATAGATCTACCCTCGCCCCATAGCAGTACCTTTAATTTGCAATTTCTGTTGCTGTGCTATTTTTGACATTGTGCAGAATCAATTAAAATTAATCTGAGTGCAGTGCAGAGTTTTGACACTTGACTGTGCTGGAAAGGGTTGTGGTAGAAGACCAGAATTTTCTGTTTAGGACATCAGTGCAGTTGTCTTTTGTTTCAGCAGCAAGAAAGGGAGAGATAAAAGTTAGGAAAATTATACACTTGTCAGAAAACTTGTGGAAGTGGCAGAGACTTTCATGGTCCCTACACCAGTCAGTGAACAGTTTATGCTGTGCTTTGTGAAATTGCTTACTACAATATTTACTGGTGAAGTGTTGAGTGTTTTATATCCCTTAACCCCATTTTTTCATCTGTATAATGTTACTTTTTTCATATCAACCCTTTTCCTTAACTGCCTGGGTGTGTACCTCACAGCAGCAGTGATTACTGAAGAAAGCAGCAGTGGTACTTAGCTGAGAAATCCTACTTTGGCTGCTGCTGGGCCCAGGAATTGCAGATTGTCCCTGGATCTTGCAGGTTTGATACTCTGGAGTGTAACCCACTGGCTGACTTGCCATGCCCTGAAAGGATTTTTTCAAGTCCTCTCTAGTCTTCTGTGTTCTTTATTCACTTGAATTCTTTGCATGATTTTCATTTCAATGAAAAAACTCATCGTTTTTCCTGTATCAGTGGTTTATTTTTTCATTTGTACCGTGGTTTAGAGTCCTCACTTGGCTAGCCAGGAGAGAGAATAATGGAGGGGTAGTACTGAAAAAACTGTGATGTTGTTCTGTTCATATGGCTTCTGGATAAATCCCTGAATTACTGTATAGAAGTTGCTTCAAATTTTACAGTCTTTGCTGACAGGAAAACCAGGAGAATCTATCAGCAGTGCACAGTGGATGGGCCACATTCCTCAAATAATCCAGTCAATTAAAAATTGATTTTTGTTCTAGGCAGCATGGTGGTAATGTAGTGGGGAGACAGTGTATGCATTACCAACAGAGCTCACATCAGTTAAGTGATATTTAGGTGATCTTCTGTCATGGGAGAAAGCAGTGCAGTTGATGATCTTTGCTACTGAAGAAGCTAAATTGAAGTGTCAGATACCAGAATTGCATTTTATTTCTAATATGTTGGCCTGCCAGCCTGGGAGAAGCTATGTGAAGTCTGCGAATACAAAGGGACAAAAGTGCTAAATCTAGCAGAAACTGAATGGTTTGGGGAAGATACTATAACATGGCTTTTAGAGCCTTTAAATGCATTTAAAGGAATTGAATCTTGTACTTCAGTTGCTGGACCTTTTGTTTACTACCTTTCTCTGGCAGCAGTTCTAAAGTAAATGAAAAATATGCGTGATCTAAATTGCAATAGTCTTGTTTATTTTTTTTTAATACCCCTTAAATTAGTTGAAGTTAGAGCAAAAAAAAAAATGCCCAAACCTATTAATTGAAAAATGTATTTCCCTCAGATGTGTACAATTCTGAGCTGCAGAATTTAAATAGGTATCTCTCTATGATCAGAAATGTGGAAATGTGCAGTTATGAAGATTGGGCTCTGTCTTCAGCACACACTGTGAGTCTGCACTATGAGGCACAAAGCTAAAATCAGTCTGCACTTGTCCTGAGTCAATAAAGCATCTATTGCTAGAGACAGCTTTGCAAATTTTCCAGCAGAATAGAAAACATATAGGAAGTTTTATTTCAGGTTCTTAGTAACCAGAGGATGCTGAAATCACATCTGCTCTTGGTTATAAAACATCACAACTTAATACTAAAGGTGTAACTTAGATTTTATTTTTTTTTTAACATGATACAGGCTTTTCCATTCATTTTCTTTCAAAAGTATTTGTAGGATGTCCTGGTGCATCTGGGCTTCACCTGAAAGGTGGCTGCATTTCAGTGGTAGGCTAAATGATCCCTATACTCTTCTCCAGACCTCTTGGAAGTTCAGTTCCTTAATTACTGCCAAGTGCTTTATAGTGCTTAGGTGAAAGGTGTTGGAGAAATTGAAGCAAGCTTGTTCCTTAAATTTTTGGTCCTATTTAAAGTTTAGATCCTAATTTTTAAATGGATAGTGTTAATTCTATGCTTAAATGTTTTATATCTAAACTCTTTGTCATGGTGATATTTTAGTAACATACTGACAAGCACCTCATCTTGGTTTAGCTTTCAACCTGCAGCATTATATCTGTTGTAAAATGAATGCATCAGAGTTAGGCTGGAAGGATGGGCAGTGTTCTGTGAGGTATTTCACATCTGTAGAGTAATCCCACGCTCTATTTCTGAACTTTGCTTGACAAAAATGTTTGACATCTCACAGCCAATTTGCAAAGGAGATAGTGCATTTCCAAACATAAGAATATAAAATTGTTTTCAACAGAAGAGATTGGTACCAAAAAAAAAAAAGTTTGCCATCAGTACATTTATTTCTTAGCATCATGTTTAATTTTAACCTAGGTTTTAATAAGTTGAAAGTCTTCCATAAAAGATAATTTCACCTGTGTCAGTAGATTTCTTCATTATTTATTACTAGGCTATATAAAGAGAAAATAAATCACAAATTCTCTTTAAATGTTATTCTTGGGGTAAAGTGCTGCTGGGTTTTAGTGCTTTGATAGGGGAACAAAGATAAAGGAAAACAAGAAATATGCTTCTGGGCCTCAGAACTCTTCAGCATGATTTGAATACAAGTGGCTGACTGTGATAAGTATGTTGGGCTCCCTTGTGTTAATTACAGTATTTCTAATGAGACTAATTTGACAGCTCCTGTGTCATATAATGCTGAATACTCCCTGCACTATCACTTGGGGGAGAGGCATCCTCCCCACCAAGTGAATAGTTTTTGATGGTTTATAATTTCAGAAGGTCTGTGCCATAAGCAGATAGTTGTTCTCTGTTCAGTTGGAATGACTTCTGTCTTTTAATGACTAAATGAACAAACTTTTCCCAGGCATTGACAGAGAAAGTACAATATGGGGTCAGACACTTTCTCTTAAAATATGCCTTATTTCATTGTAATTTTTTGTGTAGAGATGACAGTTTCCTCAATTTGTTGCTGTGAGTGACAGTTAACTTATTGTAAACATGAAATCTTTTATTTTCTCTGAGTTACATTAAGTAGAAGGCATTTTTAAATTTTAGTTCTTGTTCTTTTTTTCCTTATAATAGGGCAAAACAAGCTGGCTACTAATCTCAAGATGAAAGCTAGATATTGTAATTATTGTAATATGGAATTTGATATTATAAAAATACCCACTGATATTTTTTGAAACCCAAGAAACTGTTTCCTCTTAACTTGAAGTTTGCATTTTGTGAACAGTTTAAGTAACTTCTTCAGAAGCATTTAGACAAAAAAACCCAAGAGTTGCTGTAACTTCTCTTTTACAATATTATTGTAGTTTTATCCAAATTCCACCAGGTGTTGCCAAAGAACATACAGCCAAGGCAAAGTTTACAGCCGAAGTGGAAGTTGCTCAGAACAAGTGTGTACATTTTCATGAACACAGGCATTAAAAGCTTTTTCTGAAGCAGGAATACCTTCCCTACAGGTTAAAGAGCAATCATCTTTTCTTTGTAACTAAACATCAGGAATCAAGCAGAGTTTCATTGTTTATGTCAGTATGACATTCTTAAAATCTGGTTTTGCTTATGAAAGGAAGATATTCACTCGCAGGCTATAGGTGAATAATGGGCTGGTTTAACCATTAATTACGGACTACTGTAAATATTCCACTGTGTTGCTGTCTTAATTTTGGGTGATGTGTCCTTTTAGCGAGATGGTCAAATTACTAAATTGTGTGTATTTGGTGGGTTTGGGATTTTTTAATTCCAATAAGCAAAGTTCCTATAGACACTCTATTCCTACCACCTTTGGTAAAGATATTTCTTTCCTTTGTTTACTTTTCGTCTTGCTGAATCAGGAGTTTTGCAGATCACAAATCAGTTCTGTTTCAGGGCTTGTCTCATTCTGGGAAGAAAATGTGCTTCCAAAAGCCAAGGTTTGCTTGAGGTAATAAGAGCCCCAAACTTGTGGCTGATCACAACAGTGCAGTGCAGAATGCTCAGGCAAACAGCGCTCGGTGGCAGCAGGAATCGATTCCGAGCCTTGGCGCAGAGCAGTTTCCATCCTGCCTCCCTGGTGAGTCCAGCCATTGTACTTATGGCATAAAAAGCAATGTGCATTTTAATTGCTGTTCTTGTTTGTGAACTGTTGCTCGACTATTGCTATGGTTTAAGTGGAAAAGGCTGGATCGTGGACAGGACTGGTTGCCAGAAAAGGTGTAACCAGCGACTGCTCATGATGGTGATGCAAAAAAATCTGTGTTAGGTACTGCACTGAGCCAGGAACTTTGAGGGAATCACCTCTAGCAGGTAACTGAGAATCTCTAGAATGGCAGCTTTACATTCTATAAATGCTGTGATGTTTTCTTTTGTGCTTTAATTAAAGCTTTCACTTTATTGTTGTGCACAAATGTGTTCTATTTGAATGCTTATTGAATGTTCAGTAGCAAGGAAGAAAACAGGATTCGTTGGGGTAGTCTGGCATAATCAGTGTGGGCTGCAAAGATAAAGGTGGTTAAGGGAGAAGGAAGGAAAAACCTGAAATGTTGCAGTTGCTTGAAGCAGAAACATGTTCAAAAATGTGACTCTAGCTAAGACTGCACAAAGAAACTCATTGCTTGTAAGAAATCCAGGGCAGTGACTTCACCTGCTGGTATTTAATTCATTATTTATTGAGCATTATGTTTGCTTTCCCATGGGATGTGATCTCCCTCCTTCCATCCAGAAGTGTCAACTAGTGATTTGAGTATAGAATATTTTAATTACTTTAAGTCTCAGTAGATGTTAGTATGTAGGTAAATTGCTCCCTTTCATAACCATCTGAGTACAGTAGATAACTCAATATTGCTGTAGCTTTCCTGGGATCCCATTTTATCCCCATCCCAATGTACTTGACAAAGAGGGTGGAATGGAACAAGAGGAAATATAAATTACCCTACAGAGGTGAGATTGGATCGACGTTTAAGCTGGTAGGTGTAATACAGATGCTGTGATCAGGTGCTGAGAGCCAAAATCCTTACAGCCCTTGTGCCACTCTGAGCAAAGGTACTGGAGATTGAGCAGTTCTCTGATGTGGTCTTATCAGTTTGAGTATAATGTAAATCCTGTTACAGCAGCTTTGTCCGATCTGCCTGTAGCTTTGTTCTGAACCTTTCAGAAACAGTTCACTGAAGCAGAAAGAACCCTGTGAATTGATATTATAAACCTGCATGGTTGCTTTATTCATTGTTGAAGCAATAGAATATAACAGAAGTATTTATTTTAGTGGATTGAGGAGACTTTTTTATTTCCCTATCAACATGAGCAGAGGAAAAATGTTCTAAATGCAAAAGAGGAAAAGCTAATGCTATAATCATATCCATACCCACTTGGAGCACAATCCCATTGAAAGATAATGCAGAACACCATATGTTTAAATTATTTTACACATTCAAAGAGATTTTCAAAATCCCAAAGTGTTGTTATTTCCTGCTGATGTAGAAAAAAAACCAGGTGACACTATTATAATCAGGAAATAATAGTCCTGTGAAAGAAAAGCTTCTCATAATGCACTTAGTCTTTCCAGACAACTGTATTTTTCTAAGCACCACCTACCTGCTCTCTTTGGGGCTGAGATGAGCCTTTGCAATTCAAGATTGCATTGTATTCACTTTCTTGCTGGTGGGCATTTCTTACTGAAGTTCAAGAGCGTGAAATTTCTCTTTAGTCTCACTGCTTTGATATGGTATTTGCCTAATAATCAAACAAATTAAAGTGTGGAAAAAATTGATAAAACTGCAATATCTTAAAATGAAGAGGCTGAAACAGTAAATTGAGTTCCTTGTAATAATGCTGCAGTGCCATGTTGACCCTTACTCTTGAAAATCAGTTTTTATGTTGTGCATCAGTAAGATGTGCGCTATTTGAACTTTTCAAGTGTCATGTAATCTAAACATTCAGGCATTATACTTGAAGATCTTCTGCAGAGTTTTAATTAACATTTGTGAATTATGCAGATATGGAAGCCCAGCTCTATTGGTAGATGCTTGCATATGTTATCAATGACTTTCTGCCACTTAAGACACATCTTCTGTTGTGTGGAACACTTACAAAGTGAGTTCCATTACAACTAAAGAGTTTTTTAAATGGAAAGCACTCTAAGACGAGAGTTATTTAAGACAGAAATATTTCTGTGTATTGCTCTTAAAATTTCACTGTTCCTTTAGGTGTAGTGTAAGGAGTTTCACACTGAAGCAGAAATCAGAATAAGTTTGGGTGGATGCAAAGCAAAGTCTGACAAATTTTATTTTGTGATGTAATGGGTGCGGGTGCCTTATGGGATGAAAAGTGAAAGGGTGTTTTGTTTTTCTTTCTTTTTTAATTTTCCCTTCTAGGTAGAATAGTAAGAAAGGAAATTTTCTTTGTCTTAATTTCACATGTTTCAGCAATTTTCAAGTGGCAGGAATGCTCCTGATTTTCCACATGTATCTGTTTTTTTCTCTTTACATAGCAAATATTTGTATGACCTTGCATGGGATGAGTGGTGCTGCTCATCCTTGGTAAAGGGCTTGGAGGTTTCAGGAAGTCTTGAAACAGTGGGCAGTGAAGTTTAAAGTGGGTAACACACAGTCAAGTGTGAATCTTGTACAGGCATTATTTGCTTCATTCTCACTTCAGATTCCAGCCATGTAAATCTGACAGTTGGAACAGCAGTAAAAGGTAAAGAGTTATTTTTGCAGATTGTTATTTTCTTTCTATGTTCCCACACCTCTCTTCAATCCAGATGTTTTGTCCATTGACCACGAGAAGCTTGCATCTCTAGGTTATGAAAACATATGTGTTTGTATTAGCAAGATGAATGTTTAACTGATTTAGTAGCCAGGTCGACTCTCTCTGATCACAGTAAATATTTGCATTGATTAGAAGGTAAAACAAGGCCTGTTTGCGAGGCCAGGAAGTTGTATTGGTGCTGTTTTTGGTTTTTTTTTTCAAGGTGCAGGGGTTTTTTTTTCCCTGTTTTTTTTGTTTTTTATTATTATACTTTTTTTTTTCTACCCTAAAACTTCAAACATTTCTGAATGGTTTGTGGGAAAATAAGGTGTATATGTAGTTTTATTTTTTTCACATTTATGTATCTCTGTCTTCTAAAGTTTGTGGCATTCCTTGCAGATCTGTTTTTGTATTAAATTTTCAGTCTGAAACAATTCCTCCCATTTTGTACTCTCTTGGACTGTAATATTTGTCCAATGATGAGCTGCATCCAACATTTTGTTAACTGAAATGGGAAGTGACAGACTGACTAAAAGAAAATGTCCATGTCAAAGAAACAGATATTACTTCTTTCTCAGAGATTACTGAAAGCCTGGACACTGAGGACTCTGAGATTGCAGATGCACTAAGGTTTCATATTGATCCATGTTAGCCTAATTTGATCAGAAGAGTGACTTCTGTATCGTGTTATTTTCTTCTATAGTGTTTGATTGAGATGGTCAAACACTGAGAATATTATGCAGGAAAAGGAGAGATTGGAAAGGAGAGACATTTGAAAAAATAATACAGATTTGTAAGAAAAATTCCATTTGCATTGATTTTCACTAGGGATATATATCTTTTGATGGCAGCTGTCTTCAAAATAATAGCATAATAGATAATACTCTGCTACATAATTTTGTATTTTTATTACTTCTTTTCACTGGTATTTGTAGAATAATTTAATCACCGAAGTTGGTCAGTACCTGCCCACTCAGCAAAGATATTTTTCTTTATTGTATTGTCAGTGGTTTTTTTGGCAGAATAGAAGGAAGCCATAGTTGTTATGCAAGAGTATGAATATTGGAAAATGTTTGAAGAACTACAAAATGGGTGTGAAAAAGTATCAGTTCTTTCCTAGTCTCGCAGAAGTATTTCTGGAGCACAGGGAGTGCTCAGGAACATGGGCTGTGTCTGTTCTGCAGTTGGGTGACTTGCCACATCAGAGTCCTGGTGCTGGTTTGAGGAGCCCCTGCCCTGAGTGTTTTGTTTCCTGGCTTCAGGAAAGGACGGAGGCAGGGGGTGTCCAAGCACTGAGAGATGATTACAACTTCAGAGGTTCCCTCATGGCATCTTTGTGCAGGAGCTGGGAGCCTCGAGAAAGCAGCATGGGGTGGTGGCTCAGAGGCTCCTGCTCAGGGAGCAGGCATGGAGCTGCTTCTGACCCATCTGCTCTTCTCCAGGTCCTTCACCACTGTCCTGGAGACACAGAACTTATCAGCTCATTGGAATCTCTCTCCCAGTTCCCCCCGGTTTTCCTGAGGAGCTGTGTCCTGCTTTCCCTTTCCACAGTCCTAGTAGGGAGCTTACCTTTTACCCAGAGTCACCCCTTTAGGGACACACAGCTTGCTTGAGGTGAAAAAAGTCCAGTGGGATTTTTCTTGCCAATCTCGTGTAAAGGAAAAACATGATCTGAAAATTATGTTGTCTCAAATTTTAATATTAAGACATGAGAAGCCATTAGCTCGTTGTCATTCCCTGGCAAAGATCCTAATTTTGGCACCAAACTTAGTATTGGATGTCTTCCGTCCAGTCAAATAAAAATAGCACCAAAAAGCATCCATTTTGTAGAAATTGAAAAAAGACTGGTTGTACAGTAACATGGTAGAAGCCTTAGTGAGACCAGGGTAGTTATCACATGGTGTCATCACATCATTTGCAGAGCAGTTATTAGTTTTATTTTTCCTTGCATTTATGGCTCAGGACAGGGAAAATGTGGTATATTGCTTTCTTTTTTCTTTTTTTACTCAGGAGATTGCACGCTTTGTCAAGAGTGCATTTGTTAGTCTCAGTGTCATATTTATATTAAAGACATAACAGAATCCTACTGCACTATCAATTGCTTTTCATTACCCTTGTCTTTGCTTGCAAAGGTCATCACCTCACATGTGAATCACATTTGGAAAAGAGTATTTTCTTTAGAAGCAGAATTGTAGTCTGAATTTCAAGGTGGTGAGGTTTGAGAAAGTTGATGTAACATCTTCCTGAGCTTCCTTTTAACAGATAAAGTTAATTCAGCACCTTTGTGTGGGCAGATTGCATTCTCCCTTCACAGTTGCCATTGCTTTTGTTTTGTTTCACATTTGAATAATACATTTGATTACCATGGCAAATGTTGCAGCGTATGCACGCCTGACTGTAGTGCCTAATTAACTGATGATAACAAGGCAGGATTGCCCTCTTCTCTTTCATAAGCAATCATATACATGACAGTTCTTTTATCTTTCTTCAAAATTGACTTGCTCTCCTGACCCTTAAGCAGCTCCTGTTTTGTGTGTTTACCTCTGATGTCTTTTCAAGACTGTTAATTTTCTGTGGCATATCCTATCCAGTTGTAATTAACACATCGAACAGCCAAGAAATAGTTCTGCTTGCAGATGCCTAATGGAGGAATGCTTTCTTCCAGTAATTATACAGCTTCATTTTACTCATTTCCATTGACCTACAAGCATTTTGGGTTGGGTTTTCGTTGTTTGGTTGGGTTTTTTTTTTGAGAACTACAGTGGAGTAGTGCTATTTAGGTAGAGAAAACATCAGTAAAACATCAGGTTGTGTACAAAAAATAGATTAGGTCCGCACATAAACTTAGGGGCAGTCACTGGTAAGTTTGGTAAAGGTCTGAATTCAGCAAAATTAAATTGGAGATAAACAGTGCTGTCATCTTGCATGTATTTAATCCTGAGGTTGAAGGCCTATTCTTATAATTAGAAACTTCAAGAGGCACTTGACCTATTTTAAGGAAGTATTGAAGTCGCATGTACATAAAGCAAATATTTTCCACCATTGTATCTTTAACTGAGCTTAGATTTCAAATGGATGAAACCAGGATTTCTACTTACTGTTTTATAGCTAGGCTGAGAATAAAGCCATAATGAA